>BMAC01000229.1:214682-241070 GCA_014905375.1 Phtheirospermum japonicum
GTGGGAAGTCTGTGCATGGTAGTAGGGGATTCGGACGCATGATAAGTCATGGATGTCCTGTGTGTTCTGATGGGTTGATAAATCCTCGGAGTCTCTGGCCAGAGCTGATAGTGGGGTGTTTAGAGAAATGTGTTTCTCTAAGTCACACACGAACGGATTATCTTGAACCTAGAACGTACACACAGTTATTGAACTAGAAAGAGGTCTCGATGAACCAATACCTCTTGTTCAATCGGGACATAGATCGCGAAGGGATCGTACTGTACATATAAGCTATATCACAAGGTTCTTGCAGGCACTTCATTTGTATCTAGGGAATTATGATGCGTTGTTGCTAGGCGCCTCTCATAATTCGTTGGGTTCTAGTTTGACCAGTGATTAAGTAAAATGAGTTTTATTTAATCAGAGGACTCTAAGGGACGAGTTCATATAAGAACAATGTGTTGTTCGAATCACAATGTGTTGTGAACCCCACGGCTAGCTTACACCTGAACCATTGAGGGTCACACCACGTGTTTCCTGATTATTGAAAACGATAGCTAGAAATTAATTGTTAATTTTAGCAAAGTTAGATGTCAATATGATTGAATTTAAGATTCATTATTGTGATTATGAATTGAGAAAAATACGAGAAAATTATTCTGGACGCAAAAATGTAATTGTTATATTTTTCGAAGGTATCGTTTGTGAGAAATGATTTAATTCCAATGGGCTATTTGTTTTAATATTGGGTCGGCCCAATAAGCCCCTTTATAGTTATTGGGCCGGTACTAATTTAAATTAAAAAGTTTGGTTTTTATTTTGGGCCAGCCCTTGATGCCCATTTAGAATTGGGCTTACTTTGAATAAAAAAAATAATAATAAAAGAAGAAGAGAAGTTTTAAAAAGATAAACACAGCACACTTTTCTTATTCTCTTCGGCAGAAAGATTTTGAAAAACCTAGACACACGGTTTTTAGAAAAGTTCAGCAACTCTAGTGATTCGAACTTTTGTGTACCTACTTTATAAATATTTGTCAATTATTCAAAAGCTCGCTCGCAAGAGTACGAGTTCGCATGTAGGTTGGTAAGTTGAACCGAGTCGATCTCTCGAGGAAAACTAGGCTCGGAAGTTCCTTTTGTGTTTGTTTGTTTACGAATAGAAATAAAATAAAATTCTAATCTAAACACATAAAAGCAATAAATTGATCTAAACGAAGAATTATGAAATTCAAGGGTTTTGAAAAGATTTAGAAAACTAGGGTTCTAGAGCTTCGAATCGTTTCCACGATCTCTTGGGAAAAACCCAATTGATGGTTCACGACGATTTTAGGCTCTAGACCCGTTAGATCTAGCCAATCAATCTCATCAATATCATCATAATATTCTCATCACAATCACCAATCCAAAATCACCAAGATCATACAATTCATCATATATGGGGGGGTTTGTTTGTTTTGATTGAATTATTCTAAATTAAACTATCAAGCAAGAATTTAAAAGCATAAGAACTAATTAAACTAAATTAAAACGAAAAGAATTAAATACTTACTAATTAAACTATGAAGAAAGTTGCAGCATTCCGAAAGCGAATCTTGAATCTAAATTATCTAAACTATCTAAAACTAATCTAATTTATTCAAATCTAAGAATTTAAAACTAAGAATTACGAAAGAAACTAAGAAATCGAAGGGCACTCGTTGGGGTTGTCAGCCCCTACGAGGCCTTAAAAACCCTAGGAATAATGTGTATTTTCGAATGTGAGGGGTGAGGGGTATTTATAGGTGTAGGTGGCTTCAAAAAGGGGTCAAAATTAGGGTTTCCGCCCCTTCTAGGACGTTCAGCACTTTCCATACCGGTTGAGCCCAGAAACGACCCTTCTAGAAGGCCCAGAATCAGGAGGTGCTGCCAGCCCAGCTTTCTATACCAGTTGGGCCCAGCGACAGCCTATCTAGAAGGTCCAAAACTGTCATTTCTTCAAATCGCGGCCCGTTTTCGCTAAAACTCTACTCGTTTGCCCATTCTTGACTACGTACAAACTTAAATACCTCAAAATACCTAAAATAAATATAAAATTAATTAATTATAATTAAAATACGATAAAATAAGTTGGAGATAAGAAAATATGAAAATGTGCTCAATCTATCCAACTTATACCGAAAACAATAATAAAAATAAAATAAAATACTAACTAAAATCAAGACAAGTTCATATTAATCATCCCAGCCGTCCACCTTCGGCCGCCGCCGCTTGCCGCCGGCCGCCGTCGTACCGAAACATTCGGTCCTCATTTTCGTCGTTTTCAATCCCTCGTCGGATCTAGTGCTCCGTCATAAGGACGTCGGGACATACGGTGTGTGACACCAATACGCCGGAGACTCCTCGCGCCGCATCGCAGCTGCCGGATCGATCGTCGCGCCGCTGCCACATCGCTACCGGAAATGCCGCTTCCCGAAAGCACCGGCTTCACCGCTCCTCGACAGTGCCGAAGTCGCAGCTGCCATGTGCCGTACGTCGCAGCCGGGCCCCACGCCAGAGTTCACCACCACCCACTGCGACTAGCCGCGTCCAGAGCTCGACACGCTTAGCGCCGCCGCTGTGTGCCATTTCCCGCCGCTGTCGTCGCGCCATTGCCGGAGTCGCCGCTCCTGACAGCGCCGCCTGCTGCTGTCGTATCCGGAGCTCCAGACGTCCCGTTGCTGATCCGCTGTGAGCAGCGACACCACCGCAACCACCCGGAACCCCCCCCCCCCCCCTGTCGACGTCCTGTTCCGAACACCATGCCGGAGCCACCTGCCGCTCATCGCTACCAGGCCGGAGTTCCAGTCGCTCCTCCGCCGTGCCGTGACCGACCTGCTGCTGCCGTGTACGGTTGATGCCAAGCCACTTCGCCGCTCCCCGACAACTGCCTGCCGCCGCTCCGTTCCGGTCCTCGCACTTGTCTGTCGTCTCCGTCGCAACCGAGCTGCCGCCCTCATCGCCAGATTCCATCCGCCTTGCCGTGAGGTATCGGTGGCTGGTCATGTGCAAAGTATATAAATATGTGTGTGTTGTATACATATGATATATATAAATGTATGCTGTTGTGTATGTTAAGATATATTAAAGGTGCATGCATGAGTGTTTAATGTGTGTATATATATATATATATATATATATATATAGATATATATATATAGATATCATATGCATGCATGTTGTGTTGTAAAATATGCATGTGCATGCTGTGTATAAATATATATATGTATATATATACTGATGATATATGTATGTAAATATATAATTATATATATATGATTAATATGTTAATATATATATATATATATATATATATATATATATATATATATATATATATAATTGTAATGTATATATTTATTATGTTAAATAGAAACCGACCATACTCGTTCAATTTTATGAAAATCGAATTGTTTCATTTATAAAGTAATTAAAAACATTGTTTGAATTAATTGAAATTAAAATGTGCTGTCGTCAATTGAATTCGATTCAAATTCATTTTATTTAAAAATTTTTGTTTTTCGCTGCGCGACGGCACCATCAAATCCCAACAATATTGACAAGTTTTGGACCTTTAGGGCCAAAATCGTAAATCTTATAAAGTTTAGGGGCCAATTTGTAAATCCCTAAAACTCATTAGAAAAAATTTGAGAAATTCAGTTTAGGGACCTTTTTAAACTCTTATGAACCTACTGGACTCATGTTTAAAATTTCATAAAGATTGGAGTTCAAAATCGAGAGTTATCGCCTAAAGGGTAAACAATACAATTTTGAGAGAGTTGAGGGTCAAAAGGCAAGTTTTAGAAAACCTGCTAATATTTCCTTAAAATATGATAAATTTCAACTCTTTTAGGTCTGGTATAGACTCATTTCCATCCCTAATAATTTTATTAACTTGTGAAAATGTTAAATTTAAACTATTCACTAAAACTAATTTGTAGAAATCTTGGGGTCAAACTATAATTTTAAAACATAAATAAATAATAAAAATTATGACATACATTATTTATTTTATTAAAGGTTTAAAATTTATTTTTATATCAAGACGACTTTGATTCACGAGTTATGAATTTTTAAAGAAACTAGTCGACTTTTGTCGTCTAGCCAAAATAAAGGGAGCTAAATGAAAATTATTAAAAATGACCCCGCACCTTTAAAATAATTATTACTTACTATCATATTTTTGGTTTTAAAGTTTGAATCGTTACAATTCGATCCCTAAGTCCATGGAATATTAATTTTCTAAATAAAAAATAAAAAAATGAGTATTTTAAAATAGTGACTAATATTTTAATTAAATAAAGGAGTCAAAGTTTAATTATCTTAACACTTTTACAAAACTCCAAATAATGATTTTTGGTTCATAGTTTAATTTAAATTTCATTGAAATTATTTTAATAAAAATCGACTAATAAAAATTTAAAATACAAAAAGGTTCCATTTTTATAGAACTTATTTATTTAACTCTAAACTTATAACTTCCAATTCCATGTCGCTCGGTCCATAATTCTCGATAATTCTATCTCTCGACACATATGAGATATATTGAATAAAACTATCCTCTAAAAARATTGTTTATTTAAAAATCTTATCCCTCTCACACATATCAACTAACTCCAATTATTATTAAAAGTGATTGAGTATCACATCCATGTTGACATTGTGATGGACATTTGAGTCTTATGTTATTGAGTCAATGTGGTATATCGAGCCCAGTGTGGTATGGATCGAGCGAGTCAATGATCGAACAGCGTGGCTGTGGTCTTGAACCGTTTCCCCATGACCTAATCCCGCTGGCGGACGGAGTGTTCAAAGGAAAGTGGGTCGTAGATAGGGTATAATTGCGATTATGACAATCTCTGGGTAAACATCTGAGCTAAAGAGTTGTCGTGCCCGATCGTTATAAGGTTGGCGTGGGCTTCGGCCAAAATAGTGGGCTACGGCCAAATGAAGATAATGAATGGGCGTCATAAGGAGAACATAAGAATCAAGTCATCTAGATGCGATTTGGACGTTAATGTGAAATTGATTGTGTTTGAGAGCTAGTCCTTCGAGGACGTACGCTCGACGAGTGAATGCATAGAGTGTAGTCCTGTGGATTTACACTCACCGTTTGGTCATTATTAAATGATTGCATCGAGTTTATATTCTTTTACATTTGTTTACTTGAACAAAACATGCATCAAGAATTTTATAAGAATATTTTCCAATTACAAATGTTTGTACTCAACTCCAAATGAAGCCACACTCGCACACCATCACCCGCTCACTGAGATTTTTGTCTCACTCCACCTACTTTTATTTTTAAACCAAAACCAGACGTCGATAACGCTTGCACCGAGGTGGAGGACCACGAGGAGTAATAGTTGAAGACCCTGTGTTGGGGAATTATGAATTGTAATAAATAAGATACTCATTTGAGATTTAATTCCGCTGCAGACTTTAAGTACTCCTAATTATTCAATAATATGTAAGATATTTAATTGGGTGAACACCCGATAAGTTTGTTGGTTACCGATATAGCCGACATTATCTACGCTATTGAACGAGTTATGTTATTATTATTATCGAATAGTCACACCTTGGCACCGTCGGGGCGTGACATATTGCCTGCAGTATCTCTCCCTAAGGGGTTGCCAAAGGAGTATACCTGTCGAACCGAGGTCTGCCTGTAGTCAGATTTGGCCTGGGCTTCTTTACCGTAACCCTATCATCTCTGTCATACCTTTCTCTCTTCTTCTCTCCTTCCTCCTTGAGTTACAATGCTTCCTCCAAGTGAATATACTTCTCCGCTCTCTCCAAGAGCTCTCCAAATTTAAGGGCTTGTTTCACCACCAACGATTGAAAAAACTCCCCTCTACTCAAAACTTGCACCAAAGCGTTCACCAACAGCTCTTCAGATGCGGAAGGTACCTCCATCTTAGCTGTTGTAAACCTATTGATGTAGGCACGTAGGCTTTCATTCTCCTTCTGCTTCAAGCTGAAAAGCTGAAGCGGCATTTTCTGGTATTTCCTGCAGCTCGTGAACTGGTGCAGGAAGGCCGAGCTGAATTCGTCGAAGTTGTTGATAGATTTCGGTGGCAACTGGCTAAACCAGAGCTGTGCTGTTTTAGTGAAAGTCATCAGAAAAACTCTGCACATAACCGCATCCGAGAATTTATGGAGAGCCGCCGCAGTCTCAAACCGGCTCAGATCCCAGGGATCGGTGGTCCTGTTGTATTCGAAACCCAACGACCTGTAGGAGGGTGGGACGTCGTTGCGCATTACTTCTTCGGTAAACGATGTGCCCCTTCTCGCCGGAACCAAACCATCGCTCGTCATCTTCTTCTTAAAATCTCTCACTTCTTTCTGCAAACTTTGCATTTGTTCCATCAAGCCCGGATTAATCTGGCTAGATGTTTCACTGTTAGAGGTGGAGAAGTGCTCGTCCCTGTCCTGAAGCGGAGTTCGCCCTGCCGTCTGATTGCGCAATGGTTAAGTATCCGTCAGTGGGACTGTCCGATCCGGCCGTACTCCTGACGGTGGAGTTGACATCGCAGCAAATTTTTTCTCCACGGCTGCTTCCACAACCTTGCCTATTAACTCAGACAGCTGCCTGAGCAAAGCATCATTCAACAGCCCCTCAGGAACAGGCGGTGGTCCTCCTGAGGAGGGTGGTGCGGCACCTGTCCTGGCTGCAGCTGACTTCTCTGCCTCCCCTGGCCTCGCTGTTGGTGTCTCTACTGATTGTGGCATGCCCACTGTATGGCGGATTTGGGAGTTCCGCCAAGCTCTCCCACCAAATTCCTCCGTAACCCATCAGAAGCCATGGAGAGTAATCTCGCCTTAGCTCGATCGATAATTTCCCACAGACGGCGCCAATCGTTTCAGCCCAAAAAGTAAACTACCGGAATAACACTTGAGAAAACCAAGAGCTTCCTGAACCTACACCACAAACACAAGTTAAAAAGGACCACCAGTGGTTTTCCTATGGAAACCTCTCCGATGCTTAAGTCAGTAGGCGTTTGAGGTGTTTTTCCAAAAATCAAAGAAGGGATGTTCAAGAGAGTGACATACCTTTCTCAGCCTTGGGGCTGAGATACTTATAATTTCTCCTAGTGGGGACCCAGCCGGGATCTCAGGAGCACGTGCCACGAATCATGGGCCGTTACGCAACCAATTCTGACAAGTGGTCCACTTGTCTCTCTATTCGAAAAATAGGTCTTCCCCGTTCCAGGTCTTTCTTTTCTCTTTCTTCTGTGTTACCTCAGTGTCCATACCGGGCTTGACTCCAGTCAAGCCTTTCCTGGTAAAGCGCTTTCATCAGCTCAGGAGAGATCCAGAGCTGCGCTCATCTTTTCTTGGTGTCCTGTTTTCCCAAGAGGCCTAGCCAGACCTTCGCTCAGGCCAAGCTTGTCTTATTGTGTCCTTTTTTATTCCCGTTACTCCAGATCTTCAGATCAGATCTACCCCAAATCAGGTCTGACCGATCTTAATTACTGGACTTCATAATTGTTTCTGATTTGTTTTATTAACTTATAACATTTATAAAATTTTTTGGATTTATGAAATAATTATTTAGATAAGTTTTATTTAATTTATTTGAGATTTATTATAAATTCTTTACTTTTATTTTACCTTTTTTAATTACTTAATGAGTATTTATAATTAAAATATAAAATTTAATATTTATTTAACTAATCTTAATTTCTTTTTCAGTTTAACATTCAAATATTATGTTTTTTTTTCCTTATTAAAGGCTTGAAAATTATAATAATTTAAATTATTCAAAAAACATTATAAGTACAATGGGTACAACTAAAGTACAATTGAACTGTATTACCTTTCAATTAGACTAAAATGATTGAATGTGATTTAATTATGAATTAATCTAATGATAATTATTGAATATTTACAAATTGCTTGGTACAAATGGTACCAACAGTTAGAAAGCCCTATTCTGAAAATGGTTTGCGGTAATTGAATACTATTGGCCTTTTATGAATTCAATTGGAATAATGAGTAATGTCGAAATATTTTGGCACATTAGATTAAATTGTTAATCAAAATGATGATTATTACTATCTTTTATATAAAGTGTTAATATTAATATTATTATTATTATTATTATTATTATTATTATTATTATAATTATATTTCATAAATATCAAGTATATGGATTGCATATACATATATAAATAATATACATATATAATATATGTATATTATTTATATATGTATATGCAATCCATATACTTGATATTTATGAAATATAATTATAATAGTATAATAATAATAATAATAATAATAATAATAATAATAATATTAATATTAATATTAACACTTTATATAAAAGATAGTAATAATCATCATTTTGATTAACAATTTAATCTAATGTTCCAAAATATTTCGACATTACTCATTATTCCAATTGAATTCCTAAAAGGCCAATAGTATTCAATTACCGCAAACCATTTTCAGAATAGGGCTTTCTAACTGTTGGTACCATTTGTACCAAGCAATTTGTAAATATTCAATAATTATCATTAGATTAATTCATAATTAAATCACATTCAATCATTTTAGTCTAATTGAAAGGTAATACAGTTCAATTGTACTTTAGTTGTACCCATTGTACTTATAATGTTTTTTGAATAATTTAAATTATTATAATTTTCAAGCCTTTAATAAGGAAAAAAAAACATAATATTTGAATGTTAAACTGAAAAAGAAATTAAGATTAGTTAAATAAATATTAAATTTTATATTTTAATTATAAATACTCATTAAGTAATTAAAAAAGGTAAAATAAAAGTAAAGAATTTATAATAAATCTCAAATAAATTAAATAAAACTTATCTAAATAATTATTTCATAAATCCAAAAAATCTTATAAATGTTATAAGTTAATAAAACAAATCAGAAACAATTATGAAGTCCAGTAATTAAGTATAAGATTACATACTTTAGTTAAAAATATTTATTACTTAAATTTAAAATGAAATTGTTAAAATAATAAATATTATAAATATATTAGAATAAATATCATTTATATAAAATTTAATAGAAATAGAAATATTATAGTTAGACTATAAATAATTATTTTTTAAAACTAAGTAATTTATAAAAGATATCTTAATAAATCATGGATTGAGTTTAATAACTAAAATATATATTTTAGTCCAGTTAATTATTGATAAATTATAAAATGAAAGAAAATATAAAAATCGGAAATATTATAAAAAAAATAAAATAAAAGAATATTTAAATATTGAAAAAGATAAAATATTACTAATCACTGATTATATTATAAACAATTATTTAAAATGAGAAGAAAATATTTAAAAAATATCTAAAAAAATTTATTTATATATTTTAAAATGAGAAGAAAATATTTAAAAACCAAAAATTTATAAGTATTATTAAATAAATAGCATATCCTAATTTTAAATAAAAATTTATTTTAATTAAAATAAAATTTTAATTAATTGTTTCCTAAATTTAGATATTGAAGAACATATGAAATATTATAAAAGTAAATTAAAAAACCTCATAATAAACAAAATAATACTAAGAAATTGAGGTTTAGTATCACAAATTAATTTAATAATTCTGTAACCAATTTTATCAAGGTTATTATTTCTGTAATCAACCCTTTAATTAATTTCATAATTTGGCACTTTAATTTCAAAATACATTATATTCTTGTTCATTTTGTGGTTATTTTTATTTGTTTTATAGGATTTAATTTATTCTTTTTACATAAAATAACTAATTATAATTATCATGTTCTCTTATTATTAAATATGTTATGAGATTTATTTAAAATATGTTATTTTTTAAATAAGTATTTAAAACTGATTTCTTTTATAAAAAATTGTGTTCTATGTTTTGTTATGTATTCAAGTTTATTTAGAAATTAATTATAATTTTATATATTTTATTCTAATTTCAAAATATTTTGAGCTATTAGTTTTATTTTATTTCAGTTCTAACTTTTCTTTTAATTTTTTATTCATTCAACAATTACTTCGAATTGATCATTTAAATATAATAATTACATGTAAATTACCCTTGTTAACAAAGAATTAGGCTACATCTTTCTCAATTCTCGGGAACTCTTTTATTACTTGAGTATTAATATCACCCTTATATATTAATGCAAAATCCTCCTAACCTATGTGTCTGCTTCGTATGTTTCGTTTGACAAATAAAAAATTCTGGTGCTTCGTTTGCTTATGTGTCATCCGAGCCTAATATTTACCTAATTTAATATTTTTCTTTTTATTGTATCTTACCTAATCTAGTTTTTTTTTTATTATATTTTACTTATTCAATAATCTCCTTTGATTCTCCTAATATAAAATAGAAATAAATCATATATAGTTAGTAGATAAGATCTAAATTAGTTATTTTAATTAAAAATATATATATATATATATATATATATGAAATAATTTTAATTAAAATAACCTTTATTATGAAAATAATTAAATAAGTTTTGTTGATAATATAATTTTATATAATTTTATTCTGGAGTATCAAATATTCTATACAGGTAAAATATGAGTTATTTACAATAATATAAGTATGTAACTAAATATTAGTAATGTATTCAATATAAACATAAAAATATTAAATTATATACTAATAAGTAATAAATATTGATTAGGCACCAGTAAAATGCGACACGGGTTGAGAGTATGACATCTTTTGAATATCTCTAAGTATGTAACTAAAAATTATTAACGAATTTATTCTGAACATTAATATATAAAATAATTTAATTATAATAATTAATAAAATAGATATTAGACATGGGTTTAAAACGTGACGCCTTTTGAATTTTTATAAGCATGTAACTAAGATTATTAATAAATTTAATTTAAACATCAAATACAAAATTATTTAATATTTGTAATAATTAAAAAATAGATTAGACATGTACAAGGCCGGGTTGAGAATACATTCTTTTAATTTTTTATTTTAGATTTCAAATTCAGTAATTATCACAAATATTTTTTATATTTATCTTTTGATAAGTCTCGTGCAATACACGTGTGTTAGACAAGTATATATCAATGCAAAATCCTCCTAATCTATGTGTCAGCTTCGTATACTTCGCTTGGATAATAAAAATCTTTGGTACTTCGGTTGCTTATGTGGTAATAAAAGAACTTATTTGTGAAAACAATTAAATAAATTGTATTTACAATAAAAACTGAAATAATTTAAATTTTTGAAATTTCAAATATTTTGTATAGGTAAATTATGTTATATTTGAAATAATTGGAGTGTGCAACTAAATATTAGTAATGAGCTCAATCTAAATATAACAATTATATAATAATAATTAATTAATATTTATTAGATAATGGCACAATGTGAGAAGGCTTGAGAGTATGACACCTTTTGGATTTCTCAAAGTATGTAACTATAATTACTAACAAGATTAATCTAAACATAAAAATATAAAATGATATAATAACTAATTAATATAGATTAGAAACGGACTGAAAATGTGACATCTTTTGAATCTTTATAAGTATGTAAATATAATTATTAACGAATTTAAACTAAAAATTAAAATATAATATTAATCAATAATTATAATAATTAATAAATTGAACAGGGCACGGGTTGAGAAAACATCATTTCAGTTTTTTATTAAATTAAAAAACTTTCACAAATATTTTTGATATTTAGTTTTTTATAAATCCCGTGTAATACACGAGTGTTAAACTAATTTATATTTATTTAAAAAAGTATTCTTTTGTATTTTATATTAAAAAGTAATCGGTTAATTTCTTTTGTTGGGTAATACTATGGTATATTACTCATTGTACCTACATTTGTTCAGGTATCACCTCAAGAAAAGTTTTAATCTCAAATTCGTTCTTTGATTATGATTTTTAATTGCATAATATTTATTTAAAAGATGTCATGTCAATATTCTCAATAATCAAAATTAAAAAAGTCATAAGTCATTTTTTTTATAAAAAAAGCCTAAAGTTATTTTATAATTTAAACTTTTTAATATAATCTTAGTATTTACTCAGGAATAACTAACAAAGGTAATATAAAGGTGTAAATAAATCTCATATGACAAGGAATATCACATGTTGACCTAATATTCAATACTAGGTAATGATACGATAAGTTAAAATTATAATAATATTAGTTCGAAACACTAACATGATATTAATATTATGATTTAATATCACTATTAGTATTTTAATTTATGAAATATTTTATATTTTTAGGGCACCAGTATGTTAGAGCAACAAGTGGATAATACAATATTTATACTCTTTTTGAATTGCTCGTGCTTCTATATATTTTTATTTCTGTAACTATCAAATAGCTTTTAAAACGTGTCATTTTATAATTTTTATATAACTTACGAATTAACTTTATTTCAAATATCAAGAGTTAAATAGTCAGAAACGGTTGTACATTATTTTGTGCTGCGAGAATAACACCGTTTATATTAATAAATAAATATTTATCAAAATCCGCATAATACGTGGGTCTTCAACTAGAATATAATTATAGTGTTTATCCCGAGTCTACGTGTCCCATAATTATAGACCGGGCTGACATATGTCGTCTCCTATTTCGTTCAGATTTTACATGTCGGTGGTAAGAAATAAATAATCCAAAAGTGTTGAACCTAGGACATGCCAACAAGAGGCTGGGCACCGCTAGACGACTTATGGTCTTGCGTTATATCTCAAACTATAATAATAATTTCTTATGCCTATAGTAACTATTACTACTATGTAAATCAGAATAATTTTATTTTTGATTCATTATATTGTTTATTTTGCACAAAAAACACGTGATGCAATTATTTAATTTCTTATTATTTTTTATTTAGTTTTACATATTAAACAGAGGAAAAAGGTCGTTGTTGCCCTTGGCATATTTTTTTCTTTTCTTTCTTTTGGACCTAGCATCCTCCAGGCGCAACAATAGAGTGCACACAGATGAAGAGGGAGAAGAAAAGAGCAAGACGCGGCGAATCGGATGAGAACGGCAGCGAGGCTGACGGAAAGGAGAGCCTGCCGACCCCCCTGCAGGCGGCGGCGGTGGCATCGACACTGGCTCTCTCCTTCGGTGCGATGGTGCCACTGCTGGCGGCGTCATTTATCGGCGAGTACAGGGTGAGGATGGGGTCGGTGGTGGCGGCGGTGACCGTCGCGCTGGTGGTGGTTGGGGGCGGCGCTGGGAGTCGGCGAAAAGGGATTTGGTTGGTGGGCTGTGAAGTTTGGGTCGACGAAGTTGATTGGGTCCAGGGGCTTCAAGTAATTAGCTAATCAATTATCTGTACTACTTGTGTAGTTAATTAAGACGTATACGAATACGAAATTTTCTATAGAAACAGGTAGGGCTCCATTACGGAGCCCTATATAACACATGACATCCACCCCACCGTGCATTTATAAAAACAGAAAGGAAAAATAAAAAGAAAAAAATAATTAAGGGCTCAGATGAATGCCATGTCATTTATAGGGCTCCATAATGGAGCCCTATCGGTTCTATAGAAGAACCGTACGAATCCGCTTTAATTTTCAACTTTTCTTAAAAAAATAAATTCTCCTGAGATGTTGTCGGAATGAAATGATTTCTATTTCAAATGATGAAATGATTTCTATTATTATTATTATTATTATTATTCAAATAAATTGATCGGATCACTTAAAAGTTAATCTTTACTATTAATCTCAAAATTGCAATATATTAACGTAAGTTATGCAGGTCATTTAGGGAATTTCGAAAATACTTACTATAATCTGAAGGAAAGAAAGAACGAAAGAAAGAAAGGAAAAAAAATGGGAAGGGAAAAAATAACTTTTTTCTTTCATTTAATATTTAAAATTAAATAAAAAATGATAAGAAATTAAATAATTATGTCACGTCAGTATATTGGCCCGAACGTGATAATAATGGACTTTATTTGATGAATTTGTCAATTTAGAAGAAGTGATTTGATGATGGCCAATATCACGTACCTTTTGTAAAAAGTGGCCAACATAATGGTCGAAAAATGAAATTACTCCTATATAAATCAAAAGTACCTCAACAATGTTTATTTACTCATATAAACTAATGTTTAAATTTATATAATTATTAAACAAATTTTAAAATTAAAAATCTAAAAATATATTATAAAATTTTAAATCAAATTTCATAAATATATAAAAATAAATACTTAATATTGAATAATTACTTAATATATTTTAAAATGAAAAATATTACATAAGTGTTATAAATTAACTCTCAAAATAATTTTAAATTCGATAGAAAATAACAAAGTGTGGCTAACTTCTGAATAATTATTTTATAAATTTAGATTTTTTTTATAAAATAATATAAAAGTTATATTTTTTTGATTTTCTTAAATTTTAGATCTATATCGTAGGAGTAATGTCTTACTAAAATTTAACTTATATATTAAAAAAAGTGGATTTTCTCAATTTTAGATCTATATATTAATCTTTTTCTTTCTTTTTTCACGAATCAATTTTGACAAACAATTTATAGAAGTCCCTAACTAATTTTGTATATCGCATGAGTAAAAGCTCTCAAAAAATATTTATTTACAAAGACTTTGTAATTATAAATAGAATTATGTGTATTCTTTCTAATTTTGATTTCTTTTATTCTTAAATAATATTACTCTATTACGAATCCCATATAATACCTAAGTTGTAATATACATAGTCGGTGATGTAGACTAAATTATATTTTTATTTATTTTGTATTATTAACTCTTAAAAAGACTTCTATGGAAATTTTAATTATCTTAATTATGATTACCTTAATTTTGAAAATTATGCAAATAAAATCATTTTTAGGGTTTAAATCAAACTAAATAAGTTAAGAAAATATATAAATTTGTAAACAAACATATAATTTTGTAATACAATACTAAATAAATCTCAAACCTTTAAATCAAGAAAAAAATATTGTTAAACTTTATATAATAATTAATAATTTTAAAAATAAAAAACTATATTTTAATATATAGTTGTTAAAAATAATAAAGTAGGTTATATAAATTTAGAAAAATAAAAATTTAAGCACGGCTAATTATTTAGTATATAAAATGGAAAGTATAATAAAAATATTATAAAATGAATTTAAGAATTCTTTAAATTAGATACGAATATAATAAAGCTTGATTTAATATCTAAGTAATTATTTCATAAACTTGAAGAATAAAAAAAATAATAATAATTAACCCTTTTCTTTTATTCTCAAAATGAATATTTATAAACTCTTTAAAAAAGTCTCTAACTTTTTTTGTGTATCGTATGCGTAAACAAACTCAAAAATTATTCTACAAATTCTGTATAGTACCCGAGTTGTAATATGTATTGTATATGATATAGATTATATTATATTTTTATTCATTTTATATTTTGTATTCTTTACTCCTACTTACTTCTTTTTAGTGGAAGTCTTAATTATCTTAATTATGATAACTTTAATTTGAATATAATATAAATAAAATTCTTTTTTTGAGTTTCAGTAAATCTAAATATAACAAAGTTCATTCCGTAGACAGCCTATTTCATAAGGTTTCCAACGACACTTATTGATCAATAATCGTAGATCTGGATTAGTGGCAAGACATCGATGAAATTTCTATTTGCTGGTCATTTTCTATAACCCGCGTGACGGTGTAGTCAATCTTTGATGGCTGATTTTTGGACAATCGGAGGCCCAAAATTTATGTATAATATATCGATTTATTCGTATTTTCACCAGCTTTGATGTAGTATGGGTTTATTGTGTGTATTGGTGATGGTTGATGTTGTGGTGGTTGCTGAAGAGGGTTTGGGCCGACGAGGAGAGGTGACGGAAGTTGTAGGTCATATGAGGAAGTTTAGGGATTGAAATTAAATGGGTTAAAAGTTTAGTTGTTGGCTTTTGAAATCAGATAGATTTTTGCACCCAATTAAAAATTCTGAAAATCATAATTTGACCCCCCCTAGGTTTTAATTTAGTCAACCAAATCAAGTTTCAATTTATTTCAAATTTATCCCAAACCAAATTCTTCAAAACCTTAGATTGACCCCATGAACTTTGAGAATTCTTAAACTTCCATTTTGACCAAATCACTTTGTTAATTTTTCTAAAAGCATATAATTTTCTTATTTTCGAGCTTGTATGAGTCAAACAAGTTTCGAATGAATTTAAATTCGAACCATTACTTCATTATAACATCCCTTTACACAAGGTATATCTTAAATTATAATTTTACCCTTGAATTCTGAATTTAGAGTATCGAGACACGAACATCCTTTTATCTCGTTTCGTGTCCAAGAATATAATTCTCACTTTCAAGTGTCTTAGAATCATATATATTACTTTATTATATGTTATATTTAAACTTTTATTTAATAATATTAAATTTTTGGAGAGTGCATGGGCTTTTATTCGGAATTGTCGAGACCTTTCATGTAAAAGATCGAGAACCTAGTAAAGCCGCATTCACTATACTTGATTTTGAAGAACTTCAATGAAGGTGAATAAAATACTTTTAACTAGAATGTTTGAGGTTTCTCAAATCATGATGCACTTGTTTGCTTGAATATATTTATCTATTTGTATGAACCTTTTGAAAAATAGTATTTTGAAAAATAACAGTTTGAGGGAAAGTATTCAAGTATACATTGACTTGCATGATTTGTGCTTGAGATTAATCATAAGTTCAATTATATGCATTTATATCAAAGGTTATTGTTATCATTTGAACTCGATTATTATTATCGGCTCTCTATTATCGATTGTTACTGTCCACTGTTACTGTTTATCAGGCACGAGTAATTCGGGCAATCAACTGAATAGGTTGCATGTGGTTCTTGCTTGACCACTCGTGGGGCCTATTCCCATTTTTCCGGGTCGAGTCGGAGACGACGGTGAGATTTTGATCGTATTTTGGGTACATTCCAGAATATGGCGTACTCTGGGTTTGAATTCCATAATTATAGGGACATCGAGCCTACTGAAAGAGATAAGAAGGTTGAGGCTTTGGCCTATTCGAGTGCCACTGTTTTGCATGTATTTATGGTATTTTTCTAGTGTTTTTAATCAGGGTTTAGTGTCGTTTATAGTGGTTTTGAGTCGAGTTTCGTTTGGTTATTAGGTTGTTTTCTCTTTTTGCTTTTTTTTCGTGTTTTTTTTTTATTTTTTATTATTTTATACTTGATATGGTTAAATGGGATCAATTAACTTGTGGATGGGTGTGATTTTTGCTAGATTCTAACAAGAAAGCCAAAAGAAGGTGAGATTGGCCCTTTGCCTAACCTTGGCTCGAGGTAAAGCGAGTATGGGCACGCCAAGACGTGCCAGGATGCGTCAAAATCCACGCCAAAGACTAGCTCCAAAATGCCAAAATATTCTGGAATGGTCGCCAAGACATGCCTGGACGAGCCAACCCATGCCTGGGGACCTTGACGCACGCCTTGATGCAAGCCAAGGCCCGCCCGCGCGCAGCTGCCGAGCCAGCCTGCACCACCTGCCGAGTGCTGCTGATTAACATGAATTTGTCTTGATTTTTATTAGTATTTTAGTTAATTTTTGTTAGTGATTTTGGTATAAGTCGGATCTATTAATCATATTTTCGTATTTTCTTATCTGAAGCTTAATTAATCATTTTTTAATCATAATTAACTAATTTTATGTTTATTTCAGGCATTTTGAAGTATTTCGGTCTGGAGATAGTCGAGTGTGGGCCCACGAGTGGAGTTTTGATGAAATCAGGCCTCGATTTGATGATTTACCGTGGACACTGGGTACATTGATCCACACTGGGTTACCCAGTGTCATAACCAACAAATAGTTTAGCGGTAACGTTAATAGTAACGATTACCATTAAGTTACCGTTAACGGGCCCAGAATCCTCTTTATGGAAGGAAACCTCTTCTCCAAGTCTTGGAAACTTATAAATACCTTCCATACTTCTTCAAATACAATATTTGACATTTATTGGGACTCCTGGGGCCTGACAAACCCTAGATTTTTCCTCTGTTTCTCTTAATACTCTTCTCCATACTCTTCTAGAGCCTAGACTTATTTAGAACCATCAATTGGGTTTGTTGGGTACCAAATCTACAAGTTGGGATTGACAACCTTAGCTTGTAGGTAAGGTGTTCGTTGAAATGCCCAAGTGTCGTGGAGATGATTCTAGAGCTCTAAAACCCTTGTTTTGTAAAATCTTTTCAAAATTCTTGATTTCATTGTTCGTCGTTTACATCCACATCTTGATTCCGAGTGTTTAGATTAGATTCTTCATTATTTTCTTATTTGTGAAATCAAGCACAAAAAAAAACCTCCGATTAGTTTTCCTCGAGAGATTTGACTCGGTTCAACTTGCCAACCTACAAGCAAACTCGTACTCTTGCGAGCGAGCTTTCATGCTTTGACAAAGTTATTGATAAAAGTAGGTGCGGAAAGTTCGAATCAGCTGCTGAGACGCCCGCGGCGCCTGCCTGAGCCAACCGATGCATGCCGACAACTGCGCGCCGAGCCAGCTGAGCCTGCCGAGCGCTGCCGAGCACCAGCAAACGTCTGCGCCTAGCGCCTCCCAAGCCAACGCCGCCCAGCATCGCTCAAGCTGCGCCAAATCACCCTTGCCTCGAGCCAAACCAAGCCAAACCTTTCCAATGTGCACCATTTTGGGTCAACTTTGTCAAACCCAGGAAATTCAAACTTTTAAGGTCTATTTGACCCATTTACCCTTAATAAAATCTAGTATAAATAGTACATCTCTCATTAGCTAAACTAACTACCCTCCTCCCAACTCATGTATGAGTTTGAGATTTAGTTTCTCTCTTTAGTTCTTAGATTTAATTTCAAGCTTTTCTTTGTGTTTGTAAGCTCAAGAAGAATTCAAGCCATCACTTGGATTTAATTTGGATTGTAATTTCATTAAGTTTGTGTTTCTCTTTCTTAATTCAAGTAAGTTTTTCATAATTTCTTCCTTGTTCTTCAATCTCATGCTTGTTCTTTGTTTTATGCCTTTTGTCTTAGCTCTTAGATTTGTTGTTAGATTTATGATTTGGTTTATGGAATCTAGGTGAGTGATACACCTTGATCATAGATCGGGTCCTTGATCGTTTATATTTTAAGTATTTCATATGCTCTATTTTAGTTTTTATTTTCATGCATGATTTAAGTTTGAATCCTAGATCTACTCTTTGTTTCTAGTTGTTTTTCAAAAAGATTTTAACATTCACGTCAACTTTTATTGCTCTTTCCAATAGTGCTTTTGATTTTTGTTAATTCGCATTGTTTAAATTTCATGATCATGAATGCATAGTTGTACCTTAAGCTTTCTTTGATTGTACTTAGATGTTTCTTTGCTTTTTATTGCTTATTTTGATTATTACTTGCAATTTCAATATGGCATATGCATGAGACATTCGCAATACTTGCTTTACTTTTCGTAGTTACTCACAGATTTTCACAATTTTTCGTTTGCTTTCGTTTTTTTTTAATTTCTCAATCTAAAAATCCATTGATCCCTACGAGCACTTGAATTCCGATAATACCATGCTGACGTGGCCCTAATAGTCAAACCTGGATTGGGGTAGACCTAATCTAGTGTCATTGAGAAGAATAACTGGGGAGTATAGCTAGATCTGGATTAAGGGAACCAATGGCTGGTAGTTGGCTCATCCCTGAGAAAGATCTAACCTTAACTCTCGGGAGATCAAGATAAGGCAAGCCAGAGAGGAATTCCTCATGAGGCAGTTCTCGAAGAACTAGCTCGGGATAGATCTGGCGAATGGATTTCCCTAAAAGGTAGGAGCAAGACATCAAAGAAAGCGGAGCTGAGCCAGTGTCGCTATTTTGAGCCCAAATAAGAGGAAAGAGCTGTACTAGGAAAGACCTGGCCTTCAGAATCCTCAGGGAGAGACAAGTGGGACCACTTGTCAGAATTGGTTACGCAATGGCCCGTGATTCGCGGCGTGTGCTCCTGAGATCCAGACTGGGGTCCCCACTGGGAGAAAGTATAAATATCCCAGCCCCAAGGCTCAGAGAGGCATGTCATTCTTTTGAGCATTCCTTCTTCTTTCCTGGAAAACACCTCAAATGCTTACTGACTTAAGCATCGGAGAGGTTTCCAACGGAAAACCACCGGTGGTCATTTCTAACGTGTTTCTGTGTGCAGATCAGAAGGGTGTTCAAGGTTCAAGGCGTTGTTATTAACGTTGGTCATTTTTGGGCTGAAACAATTGGCACCATCTGTGGGAACCTTCGATCAAGCTAAGACGTGATATCAGAATATGGCTTCCGACGGGTTGAGACGTAATCTGGTGGGAGAGCTCGGTGGAACTCACAGCTCTGCTGTGCCATGGGGTATGCCGCGATCAGAAGAAACGTCCACGGCGAGGCCCGAGGGGGCAGAGCCATCAACTGCAGTAGGATCAGGCACCGTGCCACCCCCCTCCAGTAGATCAATGCCTACCACTGGTGGGTTGTTCAACGATATCCTCCTCAGGCAGCTGTCTGAGCTCATCGGCAAAGTCGTGGAGACAGCGGTGGAGAAGAAGTTTGCAGAGATGTCGATGCCGCCGTCCAACGCACCACCAGCACGAACTGCTTCGGCGACAGAGACTGAGCCGCTGCGCAGCCAGGGTGCGGATCGGACTCCTCTTTAGGATAGAGAAAAGCATTTCTCTACATCCGACAGCGAAACCTCAAGCCAGACCAATCCAGGTCTGTCTGAGCAGATGCAGAGCCTGCAGAAAGAAGTGCGGGAGTTTAAGAAGAAGATGGAGAGCACAAGCACGGTGCCGACATGGCGAGGCACTCCGTTTAAGGAAGAGGTCATGCACGGCGATGTGCCGCCCTCATGCCGTTCTCTGGGCTTTGAGTACAGTGGGACTGCGGATCCGTGGGACCATCTGAGCAGATTTGAGATCGCGGCAGCTGTGCATAATTTTAAGATGCGGTCATGTGCTGGGTCTTCCCGATTACCTTCACTAAGTTAGCCCAGCTGTGGTTTAGCCAGTTGACACCGCAATCTATCAGCAACTTTGACGAATTCAGCTCAACATTTCTACACAAGTTTACGAGCTGCAGGAAATACCAGAAGATGCCGCTTAAGATATTTAGCTTAAAGCAGAAGGAAGGTGAGAGTCTACGTGCTTATATCAATCATTTCACTACTGCAAAACTTGAAGTCCCGTCTGCGTCGGAAGAGCTTTTGGTGAACGCTCTGGCGCAAGGCCTTCGGAGAGGTGAGTTTTTCCAGTCGCTGGTTGTGAAACCGGCTTTGAAGTTTGGGAAGCTCTTGGAGAGAGCTGAAAAGTATATTCACTTGGAGGAGGCTTTGAAAATCAAGGACGAGGGAGAGAGGAAAAGAGAAAGATACGACAGAGAAGACAAGGCAGCAGTGAAGAAACCCATGTCAGATCTGTCCGGGGGGAGACCTCGTTTTGATAGGTACACCCCCTGGCAACGCCACAGGGTGAAATTCTACAAGCTATATAAAGGCATCCAGAGCTGAAGTAGCCTAAGACTTACTCGCTGAAACCTAGGAAAGAAAGGTCTAACCGATTCTGCTGCTTCCATAATGAATATGGACATGATACTGACCAATGCACTCACTTGAAAGACGAACTGGAGAGATTGGTTCAGGCAGGGCACCTGAAGGAATATGTTCGCATGAGGAAGGAGGAAGTCAGATCTGGTCGCAGTGGCTATGACCGGTCTCAGCAGGGTAAGAGAGACCAGGATAGGGGTCGTTCTGAAGGAAGACAGACTGACCAGGCCCAGGTAGAAGATTTTGTACAAACATGCGAGAAATGCTAGAAGAACTCTTTGTTGATACATAAGCCCGTTGAAGAACTCATGACGATGAGCTCCCCTTATCCATTTTCCAAGTGGGGGATCGATCTAGTCGACCCTTTCCCCATGGCTCCCGCCCAAAAGACATTCGTGATAGTAGCAATCGATTATTTTAGAAAATGGGTGGAGGCTGAGGCCTTGGAAAAAATTACAAAAGACGCGGTCATGAAATTCTTGTGGAAAAATGTTGTGTCCAGGTTTGGCATCCCCAGAATCCTGGTTTCAGATAATGGCACCCAGTTCATGGGTACCAAAATCAGAGCTTGGTGTGCGAAGATGAAATTGACCAGCACCTCACATCTGTCTACCATCCCCAGGTTAATGGTCAAGTAGAGGTCACCAATCGCATATTGGTGCAGGGGATCAAGACGCATTTGGAAAGAGCTGGGGGCAGATAGGTGGATGAGCTGAATTCAATTCTATGGGCATACAGAACTAATCCCAAGGAAAGCATAGGGGAGACGCCTTTCAGTCTAGTTTATGGTATGGACGCTGTGGTGCCTGCTGAGATCAGCATGGAAACTCACCGAGTTTAGAATTTTGTCGAAGAATAAAATGAATTGTTAATTTAAGATGCTCTAGACTTGGTTGAGGAGAAAAGAGACAGAGCTGCTGTCAGAATGGCACACATTAAAGGACGAATAAATGCGACATATGACAAGTTTATAGTCAAGAGGCAGTTTCAATTGGGAGACCTGGTCTTGAGGAGATCTGATTTAGGAAAGGCAAAGGGAAAGCTGGATGTCGCGTGGCAAGGACCATTCCGAGTCATCTAAATCTTAGCGGGAGGATCCTATAAGTTGGAAGAACTGGATGGGACTGAAATCCCTCGCGCATGGAACATTGCTAATTTACAAAAACTTTATACATAATTGTAATTTCTTGATTTTTATTTACCTTATTGAATACAATTACAGGTTTATCCTCGTGCACCAGTTTGAGTATGTGTCCATAATTAAGCCAGGATTGGGTAAGGGCGGATGCCCTCGACTTTGCCTGACCTGATTATCAGTTTAAGCCAGGATTGGCTAGAGGTAGATGCCCTCGACTTTGCCTGACCTAATTGTCAGTTTAAGCCAGGATTGGCTAAGGGCGCATGCCCTCGACTTTGCCTGACCTGATTGTCAGTTTAAGCTAGGATTAGCTAAGGGAGGATGCCCTCGACTTTGCCTGACCTGATTGTCAGTTTAAGCCAGGATTGGCTAGGGGCGGATGCCCTCGATTTTGCCTGACCTGATTGTCAGTTTAAGACAAGATTGGCTAAGGGCGGATGCCCTCGACTTTGCCTGACCTGATTGTTAGTTTAAGCCAGGATTGGCTAAGGGCGGATGCCCTCAATTTTGCCTGACCTGATTGTCAGTTTAAGCCAGGATTGGCTAAGGGCGGATGCCCTCGACTTTGCCTGACCTGATTGTCAGTTTATGCCAGGATTGGCTAAGGGCGGATGCCCTCGACTTTGCCCGCCCTTAGCCAATCCTGGCTTAAACTGACAATCAGGTCAGGCAAAGTCGAGGGCATCCGCCCTTAGCCAATCTTGTCTTAAACTGACAATCAGGTCAGGCAAAATCGAGGGCATCCGCCCTTAGCCAATCCTGGCTTAAACTGACAATCAGGTCAGGCAAAGTCGAGGGCATCCTCCCTTAGCTAATCCTAGCTTAAACTGACAATCAGGTCAGGCAAAGTCGAGGGCATGCGCCCTTAGCCAATCCTGGCTTAAACTGACAATTAGGTCAGGCAAAGTCGAGGGCATCTACCTCTAGCCCAATCCTGGCTTAAACTGATAATCAGGTCAGGCAAAGTCGAGGGCATCCGCCCTTACCCAATCCTGGCTTAATTATGGACACATACTCAAACTGGTGCACGAGGATAAACCTGTAATTGTATTCAATAAGGTAAATAAAATCAAGAAATTACAATTATGTATAAAGTTTTCGTAAATTAGCAATGTTCCATGCGCGAGGGATTTCAGTCCCATCCAGTTCTTCCAACTTATAGGATCCTCCCGCTAAGATTTAGATGACTCGGAATGGTCCTTGCCACGCGACATCCAGCTTTCCCTTTGCCTTTCCTAAATCAGATCTCCTCAAGACCAGGTCTCCCAATTGAAACTGCCTCTTGACTATAAACTTGTCATATGTCCGCATTTATTCGTCCTTTAATTGTGTGCCATTCTGACAGCAGCTCTGTCTCTTTTCTCCTCAACCAAGTCTAGAGCATCTTAAATTAACAATTCATTTTATTCTTCGACAAAATTCTAAACTCGGTGAGTTTCCATGCTGATCTCAGCAGGCACCACAGCGTCCATACCATAAACTAGACTGAAAGGCGTCTCCCCTATGCTTTCCTTGGGATTAGTTCTGTATGCCCATAGAATTGAATTCAGCTCATCCACCTATCTGCCCCCAGCTCTTTCCAAATGCGTCTTGATCCCCTGCACCAATATGCGATTGGTGACCTCTACTTGACCATTAACCTGGGGATGGTAGACAGATGTGAGGTGCTGGTCAATTTCATCTTCGCACACCAAGCTCTGATTTTGGTACCCATGAACTGGGTGCCATTATCTGAAACCAGGATTCTGGGGATGCCAAACCTGGACACAACATTTTTCCACAAGAATTTCATGACCGCGTCTTTTGTAATTTTTTCCAAGGCCTCAGCTCCACCCATTTTCTAAAATAATCGATTGCTACTATCACGAATGTCTTTTGGGCGGGAGCCATGGGGAAAGGGGCCGACTAGATCGATCCCCCACTTGGAAAATGGATAAGGGGAGCTCATCGTCATGAGGTTCTTCAGCGGGCTTATGTATCAACAAAGAGTTCTTCTAGCATTTCTCGCATGTTTGTACAAAATCTTCTACCTGGGCCTGGTCCAGTCTGTCTTCCTTCAGAACGACCCCTATCCTGGTCTCTCTTACCCTGCTGAGACCGGTCATAGCCACTGCGACCAGATCTGACTTCCTCCTTCCTCATGCGGAACATATTCCTTCAGGTGCCCTGCCTGAACCAATCTCTCCAGTTCGTCTTTCAAATGAGTGCATTGGTCCAGTATCATGTCCATATTCATTATGGAAGCAGCAGAATCGGTTAGACCTTTCTTTCCTAGGTTTCTGCGAGTAAGTCTTAGGCTACTTCAGCTCTGGATGCCTTTATATAGCTTGTAGAATTTCACCCTGTGGCGTTGCCAGGGGGTGTACCTATCAAAACGAGGTCTCCCCCCGGACAGATCTGACATGGGTTTCTTCACTGCTGCCTTGTCTTCTCTGTCGTATCTTTCTCTTTTCCTCTCTCCCTCGTCCTTGATTTTCAAGCCTCCTCCAAGTGAATATACTTTTCAGCTCTCTCCAAGAGCTTCCCAAACTTCCAAAGCCGGTTTCACAACCAGCGACTGGAAAAACTCACCTCTCCGAAGGCCTTGCGCCAGAGCGTTCACCAAAAGCTCTTCCGACGCAGACGGGACTTCAAGTTTTTGCAGTAGTGAAATGATTGATATAAGCACGTAGACTCTCACCTTCCTTCTGCTTTAAGCTAAATATCTTAAGCGGCATCTTCTGGTATTTCCTGCAGCTCGTAAACTTGTGTAGAAATGTTGAGCTGAATTCGTCAAAGTTGCTGATAGATTGCGGTGGTCAACTGGCTAAACCACAGCTGGGCTAACTTAGTGAAGGTAATCGGGAAGACCCAGCACATGACCGCATCTTAAAATTATGCACAGCTGCCGCGATCTCAAATCTGCTCAGATGGTCCCACGGATCCGCAGTCCCACTGTACTCAAAGCCCAGAGAACGGCATGAGGGCGGCACATCGCCGTGCATGACCTCTTCCGTTAAACGGAGTGCCTCGCCATGTCGGCACCGTGCTTGTGCTCTCCATCTTCTTCTTAAACTCCCGCACTTCTTTCTGCAGGCTCTGCATCTGCTCAGACAGACCTGGATTGGTCTGGCTTGAGGTTTCGCTGTCGGATGTAGAGAAATGCTTTTCTCTATCCTAAAGAGGAGTCCGATCCGCACCCTGGCCTGCGCAGCGGCTCAGTCTCTGTCGCCGAAGCAGTTCGTGCTGGTGGTGCGTTGGACGGCGGCATCGACATCTCTGCAAACTTCTTCTCCACCGCTGTCTCCACGACTTTGCCGATGAGCTCAGACAGCTGCCTGAGGAGGATATCGTTGAACAACCCACCAGTGGTAGGCATTGATCTACTGGAGGGGGGTGGCACGGTGCCTGATCCTACTGCAGTTGATGGCTCTGCCCCCTCGGGCCTCGCCGTGGACGTTTCTTCTGATCGCGGCATACCCCATGGCGCAGCAGAGCTGGGAGTTCCACCGAGCTCTCCCACCAGATTTCGTCGTCAAACCGTCTGAAGCCATATTCTGATACTCACGTCTTAGCTTGATCGACTTCCCACAGACGGCGCCAATTGTTTCAACCCAAAAATGACCAACGTTAATAACAACGCCTTGAACCTTGAACACCCTTCTGATCCTGCACACAGAAACACGTTAGAAAGGACCACCGGTGGTTTTTCCGTTGGAAACCTCTCCGA
>BMAC01000229.1:259451-272392 GCA_014905375.1 Phtheirospermum japonicum
CCTCTGCCGCCTCACCTGAAACCCGTCACCGGATTTTCTGCCACCTGCACGCCGTTGCCTTCCTACCGCCGCCGTCGAGTTTCATAGCCATAGAGCATCTGGCCGCTACGGGTGTCACCTTGCCAAACGCCGCCGACGATCCGTCTTATCAGCCGTCGATCTCTAGTCGACGGAGCCAGGCCGTCGACGGATATCTGGTTTCGGCCGATTGGGAAAAAAAACGAGGAAGATTGAAAAATGGAGAAATTGATTATGTTATCATCGGCCGGCCCATTTAATAATGTGGTTAAAATATTACGAATAAATAATCCTGTCAGTAATTTTGGACCTTTTTTGATTATTTTGCTAAATTCGTGAATATATTTTGATAGTGTACAATATTTTGATCCAAAATTGGAAAGTGAACAATATAATGAAAAAATAAAATTAATTTTTCCGTATTATACTTAATCATCAAATAAAGATAGTGAAAGAGAATTAATCAAAGTATATGAAACCCTCCGTCACATTCCTGAAATAAATATTGTAGCCAATTATATTCAATCAATTGCAGGAACATGGAATAAACAAGATGAAATAGATACAGATACACTCATTGCATCTTGACATTTATTTATTTATTATTCAAACATCAGACCATGAAAAAGGGATTTTTATTCATTGAAACCTAATAAATGTTATCCATCACATCATCGATGAAACGACCCAAGAAATCGTACGACGACCCTCCTTTCGCCATAACCACTCGACTCTTCTCATTCAACACCTTCACCTTAGCCCGGCCCTCATTCTCCGGGCCCATCAGCTCCCTTATCGCCTTCTCTATCTTCTCGGCTGGCACAATCACATTGCAATCCTTCCTATAATCCATCTTAATCTCCGCGGCTATCCCAAACTCCTTCACCAGCTGGAACGCATTGGCCTGCTGCTCGGCTGCCAACGGCCAAGCCGCCACTGGGACATTACACCAAACACTTTCCAGTATCGAATTCCAACCACAGTGCGACACGAACCCTCCAACCGCAGGGTGTGACAAAACGGCCATCTGAGGGGCCCAGCCGATCACCTTGCCGATCCCCATCGTTCGTTCCAAAAACCCATCTGGCAGTACATCTCCATGATTTTCGTATTCCCCAGGAAACTCCAATTCGTCTTTAGGAGGCGGTTTTCGCAACGACCATAGAAACCTCTGTCCGCTATTCTCCAGAGCCACCGCAATTTCGCTCACCTGATCCCTTTCGAAACTTCCAGTGCTACCGAAGCAAATAAACACAACAGATGAATCGGGCTGCTCGTCCAGCCACTTGATAATTTCATTGTGGTTTTGATTGTCATTATCAGTTTGGACTATTGGCCCGACAGGATAAACAGGCGGGATCTTTTCGTCATCAGAGAGGGACTTCACCGCGTGGGGCTCGAATTCGAGAAAGGTGTTTATAATAATCCCTTTGGTCTCCTTAAACTTTCTCCAAAAACTCGGGAAATCACTTTCCTTTTCGAAAACTATAGTCGGCCACACTTTAGCCGGAACAGGGTTGACGTATGTTGGGACCGATATCGCAGCATCGGAGTTTTCGTACTTGGTCAGGTCCTGATTTTGCTCGTCGTTAAGTCCCTGAAGATGGAGGGAAAGCCCGAGAGTCGCTGCGCCGCAAACGTAGAAGATGTACGACGGGACGCCGAGCTCGTCGGCCACGTCGATCATGGGAGTGCAAAACATGTCCACTACGAATCCGGCGAGTTTGCAGCTCGTTTTCAATCTGTTTATTATATTCCCCACGGTGTTCCTGACTGGGCCTTTTTGGCTCTCCACGAAGTTAACGATAAATGATTTTGGAGATTTGCTCCACTCCGCTAAGTTGGAGTAGTCTTGGGGAAGCTCTACGAAGTTTATTCCCGATTTATTATTATTATTATTATTGAAATGGTAGCCCATTTTCGTGTCGATTGGTAGTTTCATGACGATGATAGTGACCGAGAGGCGTTCGTCGCGATCCACCAGGAGGTTGGCCATTTGTATGACTGCGGCCTGGTGACTCAGTACAGGGAAAGGAATGATCACTAGGGTTGCTTTTTTCCCGGTAGACATTTTTTTTATGTGTGTGTTTTGATTGCAGCTAGTTGGAGGAAAATTGAAAATGCAAGATGATATTGCAGTACATATTACGTTTATTATATAGACAAATAAATCCATGAACAAAGACATTAGTTTAATAAATAAATAAATATAAATATAAATACTTTTGTGAATAGCGTCTCCTATTAAATTAAATTTCAAGGAACTGTACAGAATCGATGGGAAATAAAATTCTGTGGAAAACAAAAAAGGGGCTGATAGGAAATATAATGAAAGAACAAATGAGATCATAAATGAAAGAATTCAAAAAAAATGCCCAGACAAAACGTTGTGAGATTTTCTTTTTATTTCTTTATTTTGGGAAGTGCTATTTTATTTTTCTACCTTTTGCTGCTTATGGATCAAATCCAAAATACATAAAAAAGTCTATATATACGTACTATAAATTTCTCTTGAGTGGAAATATCAGATTATTAAACCCAAAAACCAAAAGAAGAAAATTACAGAAATTGAATTTCAAGACATTGCATCAAAAGAAGAAAATAACTGAAATTGGATTTCAAGAGATTGCATCAAATATTACAAAAACATATCAAAAAGAAATCAATTAAAACCAAGACAAGAACACAAATTTTGACTGATTTAATTTAAAGAAGTACTTAATATGGGATTTTAAAAAGGAGACACCAACTTTTTTATGGGATTTTATTTATACAATTCTGTACGTATACCCTCCGTAGAATAGCCCCAAACTTTTTCTTTTTTTTCAATTCGGCCATAAATTTATTTTTTTTTAAAATAAAAAAGTTCGGAATGCTATTTAAAAAAGCGTCCCGATATTTTTTTTATATTAATTTAATAGGCGGTGTTTAACTTTTTAAACTTTTTTGAATTTGTTATATTTCTTCAATTTATATTTATTTTTATATTATTTATTTAATAAATCCAATATACTGTGCATAAATATCTACGCTAATTATATGAGATGTCACATTTCTATTGGATATATAATTGAGGGTATGGTACCCTTAAAAATGATGAAATATGTGGTAGCATTTCCTTTTGTATATATTGTTTCACCCCAAAAATATATGACACCACCTGAAATTGGTATACCTTCCCGACCTGCACATAAACACACGTTGGAAAGGACCACCGGGGGGTTTTCGGTGTAAACCTCTTCGATACTTAAATAAGAAAGCGTATAGAATGTTTCTGGTGAACAAAGAAAGGAATGCACAAAGAATGACATACCTTTCTCAGCCTTGGGGCTGAGATACTTATAGATTTTCCCAGTGGGGACTCCTTCCCGGATCTCGGAAACAAAGGCCGCGAATCAAGGGCCGTTTAAACAACAAACTCTGACAAGTGGTCCCACTTGTTCCCCCGACGGGGGTCAGGAGGCCAGGTCTTCCCTAGTCCTGCTCTCCTTTCTGCCAGCAAGCCTGCCTTTATATTTCAAGATTTATCTCACAGGAGAGCTCTATCAGCTCAGGACAACTCCTGGGTTGGGCTGATCTTGCTCTGATCTATTCAGCTTTTAAGAAAACTAGGTCAAACCTCACCAAGCGTAAGCCATCCCTAACTCCCTTCTTTGGCTATCTGGATCCAGTTCTACCCCAATTCGGGTCTGGCCTATTTAGGCCTCATCAACTCCTCCCCCCGAAATGGTTGGGGTAGCGCTGTAACATTCTAGGGCGTTCAGGAATAAATGAGGTCCCACTTATCCTTTATTGTTTCTCGTACTGGTACGAATCCCAAGAAATCCGCCTGATAACCAGGCCTAATCATTGGCATTAGTGGTGTCGGCCCATCTTCTCAAACGGTTACTATTCCCACACGTCTCTCAAAGTACTGACAAGTCAACGGCGCGTGACCTAACCTAGGACGGTTGTCCTTCCAGCTCAATACCTAGGGCACTGTTCGTCTGCCCGCATTAAATGCGGGGATCCCATCAAATCCCCTTTTCCTCGATTTTCGTTTTTTTGAATTTATCCACTTCCCTTTATTCCTGCTAGAGACTCTCTTTCTTTCACTTTTCATATTCTCATTTTACAAAATTCTCGTGTTCTCCCTTTTCTCTCCAGTATTCCGGCGAACTTTTCAATTTAGTTCTCGATTCAATTTCTCCGGCAATCCTGGTAGACAAGGTATCCTTCTTAGCTTTTACTCCTTTTAATCTCTTATAATGTCGTCATCTCTTCCTCTTCCCAATATTCCTCCAGTTACTCCTTCTCCGGCGGTGGGAACCTCTCCTCCTCCGCCGTCTGCCGCTTCAGAGGCGGCAGCGACTCCCTCTTCCTCGCCGCCTGCCTCTCTGGCGACGACAATAGCTTCTTCTTCTTCGCCATCTGCCCCTCCAGAGGCGGCGGCGGTCTCCTTAACTCCGTCATCTTCTCCTGAGGCCGTGACGGCCGCTTCTTCCTCCGCCAGGGGCTTAGAATATCCTCCACCAGTTCCCGGCCACCCCAAAGTCACTTCTTTTCTCAGTGATAGATCTGTTGAGGAATTTCGCCATAAATATAAATCTCCTGAAAAATACGACCCTTACAAACCTCCGGCATGTATCTTAGCGTGCCAGGCGCCGACTGGCTGGTTGACGTTTTATGTCGATCAATTTCAGGTGGGCTTGCGCCTTCCGGTGAACCCACTGATGTTAGAGATCACGGCTCTGTACAAAATCACTGTCTTCCAATTTACCCCCAACTCATTTAGGATCATGGTGTGCTACAATCTGGGCATGCGCTATGCTGGTCTGGATCCAACAGCTCACACCTTCTTCCAGCTCTTTCAAGCGAAGAGCTCTTACCCAGGCTGCTTCTATCTTAGTGCCAGATCTGGAGTTCATTTCTTGTATAAACTCCCTTCTTCTAATAAGGCCTGGAGGAAGAAGTTTTTCTTTTTCCACTGTGATGTAGATTGGGGTTCCCATCCTAAACCCATTAAAAAAACTACCGTCCTACCCACACACCTCTGCCACGGATAGATCTTCCAATCTACAAAAAACAATCTCTACCCTTAATGGGAATCCCATCCACGTCACTAATCTCCTCCTTCACCATGTCCTAGACTTCTTTAATGAACAATCAGAAACGGGTCCTCTGACCAAGGAGATCGGTAAAATTCTCTTTATCCTGGTCTGTCTCATTATACTTTTAATTTCCACAAGTCTTAATTTTCTCTCTTCTCTTTTCAGAAAGGATGATATGCCAAATGTTTGAATCTGCGGCCAAGAAGGGGACAGAGGTTGCTCCAGAACCTCGAGTTCGAGAAGGGGTCCCTTCCTCTTCTCTCCGGATCCAGGGCTCCCAACCCTCTCAGCCTCCTCCACGTCCTTCGCCGGTAAGAGATCCTGCCCCCGAGTTTGAGGAGGATGAGGTTCCACTGTCCAAGAGGCCTCGCACAAGTCAGGGTAGGCACAATCTCTATGTCGCAACGCCTTCTATGACCATCACTCGCAGTGCAGGCCCTCCCAATAGAACTCCAGTTCTGAACTGCTCTGGTGATGTGGCGGTTCGGCATGTGAGCGGGCAGTGCGCACCCGAGGACATGCAGATTTTAGAGAAGCTGAGCGACCGCGAGCTGCTGGAGTCGTGGTGTCAAGACGAGGTGCCGGTAAATCCTTCGTTACACCCCCCCCTTTTTTTTCTTTTCCTTTTACTTCTTCCTCATTTCTATGTTCTAACTCCCTTTTATATCCAGGCTGAGGCCAAGAGGGCTCTCTTGGCCATTAAGGCGACAAGTTCCATGATTCAATTCGATGCCATTAAGGAAAGCAAAATATTGCATGAGAAAGGGCAACGCTTTCGTGCTTTGGCTAAGGAGAAGGTAGCCGAAATAAAGAAGCTGAAGGGGGAAATGGCCGAGATGAAGAAAGCTCAAGACAAGATGATGGAAACAGCTCGTTCCGAGGCAAGGGACGAAGCTCTGGCGGAGGCAAGAAGCCTTGCAGATGAGGCCCTGGCTAAGGACAGGGAAGGATGGAAAACCGAGCTTTTAAACTCGGAGGAGGGCCTAAAATTGGTCCAGGTTGCAAGGGAGGAGGCCCGGAAAGCTTTCCTTAGGTCTAAGGAGCTTTACACCCTGCTCTTCCCAGAGGCCGTGGTCTATTACCACCTTGGTTTAGACGAGCAAGCCAAGTGGGCCCTGGCCAACCCTGGGCTCCCTTCTATCGGAGTTTGCCTTTTCAGAATCCTCCTAAGCCTACCTCATTCGCCTACGCCCCGGAACAATACCGCCTTCATACCGTCGGGGCCGCGGAATTCGCCGAGCACGTCTTCTCCGTCCTTCTCTCTCCCATGCCTGAGCAGTCTCAACCAGACCTGGCACTTGCCGTAGTCGCTCCTCCTGCTTCTTCTCCCTCCCCAACCTTTGCAGGTCTGGGTGAGTTGCCAGGCGAGGCTTCTCCTGGCGCCTTGTCTGAGGGGGCAGTGGAACAGCTGGCGACAGAGATGGATGCCGAGATGGACGCCGAGACTTAGGCCCTTAGGCTAGCTTCTTGTTTTCTTCTAGTCAGACCTGTAGTTCGCATGTGTGGCTGGTCTGTATTTTGTCGTTTCTTGAATTTGTACTCCGAATAATTTTCATGGTAATAAATGATTTTTGTCTTGTAACGATTCTTGGGCTTCTAGGGTTTCCTGATTTCCCGAAAACCTTAGTACGACTGATTCCTTGGCATGTGCCTCTGTTTTCTTTATATACGTACATGTATGATTCATTTTCCTTCAATTCAAAAATGGCTTCTTCTTCCTCCTTGCTTGAAGAGCTCGATTCTGTGAAGCGAAAGAACATCGCTCTGTTCGTTGAAAATTTCAAGCTTTCTGATAAGCTGACTGTGCTCCGAGAAAAGATCAGTTATCTTTACAGCCTTCTGGATAGGAAAAGGCAGAAAAAACGCCACTATAAGCTAGAGTGGGCTGAGTTGCGGCAACTGAATCGTCAATTGCAGGAAGAGAAGGCCGACTTGACAGAGTCGGTGAGCAGGCTGACGATCGCCACCGGCGAAGCTCACGCCATCTCTGAGCGGGCTGATAAGTACCGTCAGCGCTATCACGAGACTGAGCATGAGCTGTGGCGCGTCCGCCGTGCTCTGGCTACTGATCGGAGAGCCTCTTCTTCTCATAGTTAGGTTTTCCTGGGATTTTGTTGATTTTTTTTTTTTTGTTTATTTACTGCATTACGGTCTTCTTTTTGTATTGCCAGAATGTTAATAAAAACAAGGAATATTTTCAATCGATTCTTCTTTCCAATAAATCAAACCAAGTAGATTAAGATTTTCCAAGTTGTAGTCTATTCAGGCATATTAGGCTTACAGCCAGATCTGAATAGGTAAGGTCTCCGCCTACAATAAGCTCTTGTTTAAGTTTGACCCTCAAATTGTGCCTTTTACGGGTCTCTACCCTTAGTTTTTCTTCTAGTTCTGGACCGACAATCAGGTCAGGCCTTTGTATTTAGAGTCTTTTAATCAGGTCGGGCATTGTCATGGGCACCCACACTTAGCCAATCCTGGCTTAACCTGTCAAACAAATAAGAGTTTTTTAAGGGCAGCCGCCCTAAGCCAATCATGGCCTCTCCTGACAAACAGGTCAGGAGATTGGGACATCCATCCTTTAGCCAATCCTGACTTTAAACTGACCATCAGGTCAAGCAAATGGGGCATCCGCCCTTAGCCAATCCTGGCTTAAACTGACAATCAGGTCAGGTAAATGGGGCATCCGCCCTTAGCCAATCCTGGCTTAAACTGACAATCAGGTCAGGTAAATGGGGCATCCGCCCTTAGCCAATCCTGCCTTAAACTGACAATCAAGTCAGGTAAATGGGGCATCCGCCCTTAGCCAATCTTGGCTTAAACTGACAATCAAGTCAGGTAAATGGGGCATCTGCCCTTAGCCAATCCTGGCTTTTATGAAGACTTGTTTTAGTTCGGCGGACAAGAATAAACCTGCATTATCATTAATAAAACATTGTAAGATTACATTTATACATAAAATTTCCGTAAATTTACAATGTTCCACGTGCGAGGAATTTCAAATCCATCTAGCTCTTCTAGTTTGTATGCTCCGCCTGCCAAGACTTGGGTGACCTGGAGTGGTCCTTGCCACTCAGCATCCAGCTTTCCTTTAGCTTTCCCTAAATCGGCTCTTCTTAAGACCAGGTCTCCCACCTAGAAATTTCTCTTGATCACAGACTTGTCATAGGTTGCTTTGATTCTTCCCTTTATGTGCGCCATTCTAACGACAACTCTTTCTCTCTTCTCCTCAACCAAATCCAGCGCATCCTGAATCAAGATCTCGTTCTGTTCCTCAACGAAATTCTGGACTCGATGAGTCTCCATGATAATCTCAGCGGGAACCACAACGTCCATGCCATAAACTAGACTAAACTGCATTCCCCGCGTGCTCTCCTTGGGATTAGTCCTGTACGCCCATAGAGTTGAACTGAGTTCATCGACCCATCTACCTCCAGCCTTCTCCAGACATGTTTTAATTCCTTGTACAAGTATGCGGTTGGTCATCTCAACTTGTCCATTGGCCTGTGGATGGTAGACGGACGTGAAATGCTGATCAATCTTCATTTTTGCACACCAAGCTTTGATTCTAGCACCCATAAACTGGGTGCCATTGTCTGAGACCAAGATCCTGGGAATACCAAATCTGCATACAATATTTTTCCACAAAAATCTCATCACCGCATCCTCCATGATTTTCTCCAAAGCCTCAGCCTCCACCCATTTACTGAAATAATCAATGGCTACTATTAAGAACTTCTTTTAGGCAGGGGCTGTGGGGAAAGGACCAACAAGATCTATTCCCCATTTGGCAAATGGACAGGGAGAGCTCATCATCATGATCTCTTCCGCAAGCTTGTGCATTAAGGGTGAGTTCTTCTGACATCTTTCACAAGTACGCACAAAATTTTCCGCCTCTCTTCTTAATTGCGGCCAGAAGTAACCTGCTCGCAAGACCTTGCTTGAGAGGGATCTAACACCATATGATTGCCACAGCATCCTTTATGAACCTCCTTAAGAACATGAGTACCTTCTTCTGGGCTTAGGCATCGTAAAAGGGGTTGTCCAAACCCTCTCCGAAATAGCTCTCCCTTAATCAAGCAAAATCGTGCAGCCCTGGTCTTTACTTTTAATGCCTCTTTCTTATCTTCTAGCAGTTCTCCCTTCTCTAAATACATTTTTATGGGGGAACGCCAGTCATTTCTCTCAATCACCGAGAACACCTGCTCTGTCCCGAATTCTCTGCCTGCCATTAGCAGAGTGATCACCCTTTCCTGACAGTTGATAGATGAGCTAGCTACTTTTGCTAGATAGTCTGCTCTTCCATTCTCTTCTCTGGGGATTTGAAGGACCGTCAAGGCTTTCATATCCTTGGCCAGTTCCCTAAACTAGGCTAGGTACTTCTGCATACTCTCTTCCGTGGTTTCAAAATCCCCACTTATTTGCTTACAGACCAGCTGGGAATCCACCCTTGAGCATACCTGCTCTGCCCCTAAGTCCCTCGCCATCTGAACTCCTCTCAAGAGGGCCTCATACTCGGCTGCGTTATTGGACAAAGCATAGTTTAGACGTATTGCATACTCGGTGGCTACACCTGTCGGATCAATTAAAACTATTCCTGCCCCGCAACCTTGATTTCCTACTGAACCATCCATGAAAATTGTCCATTCTTGCTTGTCATCGGGAGAGCTGGTCAGTTCCTGCATGAAATCAGCCAATGCCTGGGCCTTAATGGGTGTCCTGGCCTCAAACGTGATATCGAACTCACTAAGTTCTATTATCTATTTGACCAGCCTCCCTGATGCTTCTGGATTGTCCATTATGGCCTTCAACGGAAAGTTGGTCCGCACTATTATGTTGTGTGAGAGGAAGTATGGGCGTAGCTTGCTAGCTGTGCCAACCAGAGCTAGCATTGCTCGTTCTATTTCTACATACCGCACAGCTGCCTCATGCAAGACCTTACTCCAATAGTAGACCGGCTTCTGCACCTTGCCTTCTTCTCTAAGCAGGACAGAGCTGACCGCCTGCTGCCCTACAGATAAGTATAGGATCAAAGGCTATCGCTGAATCGGTTTCCCTTAGATCATCCACATGCGAGGTCGCCTTTACACTTTTTACTAACATGTCATCCACGTATGCCTCCATATTTCTTCCCAACTGTGCTTTGAACATTTTATCCACCAGCCTATGGTACGTGGCTCCTGCATTTTTCAGCCCAAACGGCATGACCACGTAACAGTATGTTCCTTTCGGGGTTATAAAGCTAACCCGCTTCCAGTCTTCCTCAGCGAATCTGATCTGGTGGTAACCTTGTGAGGCGTCCATCATGCTTAATAGCTCGCAACCCGACATGGAACCAACTAACTGGTCTATCCTCGTGAGAGGGTAATGGTCCTTAGGCCAAGCACGGTTATGGTCACGAAAGTCTATGCACATGCGCCAGTCATTTTGGTCCTTGGGGACCAGTACTGCGTTGGAAAGCCACTCAGGAAATTGGATTTCCTGGATGTGCTTAGCTTTCAGCAATTTCTCCACTTCAACCTCAATAATGGCCTCCTTTTCTGGTCCAAAATTGTATTTCTTCTATTTAAATGGCTTCATCACAGAGCTGATATTAAGGTGATGTTCAGCCATTTTTGGATCAATCCTGACCGGGTCTTGGGGAGACCAGGCAAATATATCTGCAATTTCGCGTAATAATGCCACCAGACCTGTCAAAACCTCAGGACTGAGGGTTGTCCCAACGCGGAGGACTCGACTTTCATCCCCCGGGACTACCTCTACCATCATCAACCCTTCCTCTCTCTGAGCCAGACCTGGCCTAGGCTGCTCCATCCGAGCCCTCTTGCTCTGTCGCTCTTCCTCATTGCGTTTGATGCACTCAACATACGTCTGCCTGGATGCATATTGGTCACCTCTGACTTCACCCATTCCATCCTCGGTCCGAAATTTCATCTTCATATGATATACAGAAATCATGTCCTGGAACTGGCTCAAAGATGGTTGTCCTAACATGACGTTGTATGAAGATGGCGCATCAACTACCAGAAATTGCACTGTTCTGGTCACTCTATATGATTCCTCACCCAGCGTTGCAAAGGGCCTGACCGCTCCCAGAGGTTTCAGGGCTCCCCCCGCGAATCCTACTAAGAAGGTTGTTACCTCTTCCAATTCCACATCTAACTTTAGTTGCTGAAAACAATTATAGAACAAGATGTCGGCAGAGCTTCCTGTATCAACAATCACCCGCTTCACATTATAATTGGCAATAGTAGGTGTTATAACCAGGGCGTCCATATGAGGGGCCAGGATGCCATCCCCATCCTCTGAGCCAAAGCAAATATTTGGAGTGGAAGCCATCTGCCCAACCTCACGTGATTTCCGGACCAGATCCCTTGCGACACGAACATAGCTATGCTGGGTCCGCTTTGAGTGCTCATCCCATTCACCACCAGTAATCATTTGGATTTCCCCTCTGATGACCTGGGCCTGGTCATTCTTCCTTCCACCATTTCGCTCGCTATCTTGATCACGTTTACTTTGCTGGGGTCGGTCATGACTGCCATGACCGGAACTGACCTCCTCCTTTCTCATTCGTACATACTCTTTAAGGTGTCCTGCCTGCATCATCCTCTCAAGTTCATCTTTGAGATGAGTACACTGGTCCGTGTCGTGGCCGTATTCGTTGTGATACCGAAAAATTCGGTCAGACCTCTCTTTCCTAGGCTTCTGTGAGTAAGTCTTAGGCCACTTGAGGTATGGATACCTCTCTATCACTTACAAGATCTCCCCCTGAGGGGTCGCAAGCGGCGTGTACCTATCAAAACGAGGTCGTCCTCCCGACAGGTCTGACCTATATTTTTTCATCGATACTCTTTCTTCTCCGTCGTATCTCTCTCTTCTTTTCTCCCTCATCCTTAATCTTCAAGGCCTCTTCTAGGTGAATATATTTCTCTACCCTTTCTAAGAGTTCTCCAAACTTCAGAGCTGGTTTAACGACCAGCGATTGGAAAAACTCACCTCTTCTGAGGCCCTGTGCCAATGCATTTACCAAGAGCTCTTCCGACGCAGAAGACGCCTCTAACTTCGCGTTCGTAAATCGATTAATATAAGCACGCAAACTCTCGTTCTCCTTATGTTTCAAACTAAACAACTCGAGTGGCATCTTCTGGTACTTCCTACAGCTGGTAAACTAATGCAGGAAGGCCGAGCGGAATTCATCAAAGTTGTTAACATAGCGCGGTGGTAGCTGGCTAGACCATAGCTGAGCTGACTTGGTGAAACACTATAAAAAAAATCAAGATTTTCGAGGGATTTTTCCCTCGTAAATAAGAAAAAATCCCTCGGTTTTGGTTAAACCGAGGGAAATTCCGAGGGAAAAATTCCCTCGAAAAAACCCTCCTCGGAAATCGGTTCCGAGGGAAATAAATCCCTCGGAATTACAAAACCGAGGGAATTTCGAGGGATTTTTTCCCTCGGAACCATTACCGGACAATCCCTCGGAAACCCGAGGGAAATCCGAGGGAACATTTCCCTCGGATTTCCGAGGGAGTCCCATTCCCTCGGATTCTTCAAAATTCCGAGGGAACTTTCCCTCGGTATTTTTAATTTTTTAATTTTTTATATTAATTTTTAATTTTTTTTTAATTTTAATTCTTGTTTAATTATTAAAATTCCCAAAAAATTGAAAAAAGCAATTAAAGAAAAGTCAAAGAAATAAATCAATTATAATAAAAAAAATATTTGAAAATTTGTGAATTACATGCGTTCAATCGAAACAGTAACAAAGTTTATTACATAAATAAAAGTGTTCTATGGATGGGGAGGGGGAAACTGCTGCTGCTGCTGATAGGGAGC
>BMAC01000229.1:286420-303750 GCA_014905375.1 Phtheirospermum japonicum
CCCTCCTAGTTTCGCTAGACGTTTCCAGGGAGTAGATGTGCCGTCCTTGTACAACGCTATACTTGGACGACCATCCCTAAGTCAATTCCAAGCAGTAGTCTCTGTTTATCACATGAAGATGAAATTCCCTGCTGGGGAAGGGGTGGGGGTGGGAGAAGTCGGAGGAGATCAGTATGCATCACGATGGTCTTACGTGGAGAGCATTAGGAGATCTGAAGAGGAAATAAGGCCTTTGGGATGACAACCGATTCCTTTGAGTGGGGACGACATTGAGCCCAGAAGTTCTGGTAGAGTTAGTGGCCTTCCTAGGAGGTAATACCGACATCTTCACCTGATCTCCTCAAGATCTGGTGGGCATTGACCCAACGATAGTTGAGCATCACCTCAACATCAGACCCACAGACCAATAAAGTAGAGGAAACAAAATTTTGGCCCGAATAAGAGGCCATTATCCAAGCTGAAGAAGAAAAGCTATTACGAGAAATGCACATTCAAGAAATACAGTTTTCAGAATGGCTCTCCAATGCCATATTGGTACCAAAAATGGAGTATTGGTGGATGTGTGTCAACTTTAGAGACCTCAATCGTGCTTGCCCCAAGGAGCACTATCCATTACCGAGGATAGAACAGCTCGTGGACCCCACCGTGGGTTTTGAATTGCTGAGTATGATGGATGCCTCCCAAGGATACCACCAGATCAGGATAGCCATGGAAGATTTGAAACAAGTTAGCTTCATAAACCCAAAGGGGACATAATGTTATGTGGTCATGCCCTTTGGACTTAAGAATATGGGAGCCACGTACCAGCAGTTTGTAGATAAGATGTTTAAGTCCCAGCTCGGGAGAAACATGGAGGTTTATGTGGACTATATGATAGTCAAAAGTGCTAAGGAAACCTCGCATGTGGATGACCTAAGGGAAACTTTTAACACTCTGAGAGAGTATTAGATGAAGCTCAACTCTAAGAAATGCGCATTTGGGGTAAAAGATGGAAATTCTTGGGGTACATGGTCACGGAGAAAGGGATAGAAGCTAAGCCCAAAAAATCAAAGCCATTATAGACATGCACCCACCATGAAATGTCAAGTAGATGCAATGTCTGGCAGGTCGAATAGCCGCCCTGAGCAGATTTATCTCCCGATCAGTAGAGAAGAGACTTCCATTATTTCAAGATATACAAAAAGAGGCTCGGTTCCAATGCGACGAGGAATGCTAAATAGTATTCCAAAGATTGAAAGAGCATTTAGCCAGTATGTCATTTCTCACTAAGCCGGTAGTGGGCGAGCCTTAGTCTTATACATGTCCATTAGGAAGCAAGAAGTCAGCACATGTTGCTCAGAGAGAAGGACAGAGTACAAAATCCAGTGTACTATTGGAGAAAAGTATTGCACAATGTTGAGCATCGATATGTTGAGGTGGAGCGAGCTATGCTGGCCTTGATCGGCACAGCCCGCAAGCTTCAGCCCTATTTCCTGTCATACAAGATAGTATTCAGAACTAACTTTCCCTTGAAAATGATAGTGAGCAGGCCAGAGATCTCGGGCAGCTAGTAAAATGTATCATTAAGCTCAGTGAGTTTTATATAGACTTTGAAGGGAGAACAACGATCAAAGCCCAAGCACTAGAAGATTTCATGCAGGAAACGATTAGCTTTCCTGAGTGGTACGACCTAAATTATGCTGATCTGGGAGATTGGGAGTCTCCAGAAATAGATCAACTAATTTGGGTTGGGATGACCTAAACTATTGATCCCTAAAGAAAGAAAAGACAGAGATGAGCTCATACCTCGTCGATCTCGCCTGACCTAATTTCCAAGGAATAGCTTAAAAAGGATAAGTCGGCGAGAGTTAGACATTTAGTTCAGGAAGATGGAATGAGACAAACTCTTAATACGGCAAGAGTAATGGATGGTCTAAAACTATGGTCGCCCAAAGGGAGATGGCCTGATCAGGTAACCCAAAATAACGGACCAAGATTCGCGGGTTTGTTTCTGGGATCTCGGAAGAGTCCCCACCCAGCCAAAACTATAAATATCCCACCCTCACCTGGTTTGGAGGTATGGCATTGTGATTATTCACGTTTTATATTCCAATAAGAAATGTTTACTGGCTTAAGCATCGGAGAGGATTCCACCGGAATTCTCCCGGTGGTCCTTTCTAACGTGTTTTGTGTTAAGCAGGTAAGGATAATCTCAGGGAAGAAGCAAGTGTTCAAAGGTTAGCATTTCCAAGAGCGAAACAATTGGCGATGTCTGTGGGAAAAGTGTAACCAAGTTAGGACGTGAGGCAAAATCATGGAATCGGATGGGCTCAGGCGAAATCTCATGGCGGAGCTAGGTGGCACACTGATTAACATGAATTTGTCTTGATTTATGTTAGTATTTTAGTTGGTTTTTGTGGTTAATTTTGGTATAAGTTGGATATTTAAAGCATATTTTTATATTTCCAGCTTATTTTACCATATTTTGATCATAATTATTTGATTTTATGTTTATATCAGGTATTTTGAGTTATTTTGGTCAGAAGATAGACGAGTGTGGTCCCGAAAGTGGAGTTTCAATGAGATTGGGCCTCGATTTGGCATATTACCACTGACACTGGAAGCGCTGTCCACACCGGTTTACCCAGTGTGAGCAGAATTTCGTGATTTTAGAGCTCTCGGCCCATAAAACGAAAAGGCCCACATCCATGCCTTTTTAAGGAGCAGCAGCCAGCGACTCCCAGTAGCACACCACGCCCCCAAACAAGATTTTCCCCCTTTTTCTACCTCTCGGATCTCTTGGATTGATAACCCAAGAGTGTTCTTTATTTTCTCTCTTCTATTTTCCGTTTCAAATTCTAGTTTAGATCTTAGATAGTTTCTTAGTTTAAGTAGATCTTATATAAATTAATTACTTCTGGATTCTTGGACGAAAGCTTTAGTTTAATTTCTCTGTTAATTAGTAAGTTTTCGATCTTCTCTAGTTTAATTTCTTGATTGCATGGATTATGAATTTTTATTGCGTTTGTGATGCTCTTGATTCGTATACGTAGTTATGATCCTTAGTTTCTCATAATATTTAATTATATGATTATTAGAAATTCTTATTAGAAAAATTGATCTTCACCCCCCCCCCCCCCCCACCCCCACCCACCCAAGTTGTATGATGAATTGTGATCTTGATTGTTTTGGGATTGTGATGATGAAATTGTTTATGATTGTTAGCTAGATCTTACGATTTTAGAGCCTAAAATCATTTAGAACCATCAGTTGGATTTGTTGGGTACTAAGTCTACAAGTTGACAACCCTAACTTATAGGTAAGGTGTTCGATGAAATGCCCAAGTGGTCGTGGAGATGATTCTAGAACTCTAGAACCCTTGTTTTCTTAAATCTTTTTCAAAACTCTTGATTTAATTGTTCGTCGTTAAAATTTACGCCTTGAATCCAAGTGTTGGATTAGCTTTTTCGTTATTTTCTTATTCGTGAAAACAAACACAAAACGAACTTTCTATTAGTTTTTCTCGAGAGATTCGAATCGGTTGTACTCTTGGGAGCGAGCTTTCAATCTTTGACAAATTTATTAAGAAGAATAGGTGCGAAAAGTTCGAATCACACACCAAGTTCTGCCATGCCGACAGGGGCTCCGGAAGCGGCAGGGCCATCAGCTGGAGCTAGGCGAAACCCACCGCAACCCCCTTAAAGAGAAACAACACATTTTGACTGTGGATCATTGAATGATGCTTTTTACGGCAAATATCGGATCTCATTAGCAAGGAAGTGGAGGCGGCGTTGGAGAGGAAATTCGTAGAGCGCTCGTCGCCCCATCCTAAACCAACCCAGCCAGCTTACGAGGAGCCAGCTCGGGCAGAGCCCCAGCTCGGGATGAGGGGGAGAGCTCCTTCAGCTCAGATAACGACACCTCAATCAAGACTAACCCAGACCTTACTGAGCAGATGCAGAATTTACAAAAGGAAGTTAGACAAAAGATGCCAGGCATGGGGCCGACTCAAATGCGAAGAAGCACTCCGTTCACGGAGGCTATCATGAGGGATGATCTTCCGGCTTCTTACCGATCTATGGGTTTTAAGTATAATGGGACGACAGATCCATGGGATCACTTGTGCCGATTTGAGAATGCAGCTACCTTGCATAAATTCTCTGACGCTGTCATGTGTCGGGTCTTCCCCACGACCTTCACAAAATCGGATCAGCTCTGGTTTAGCCAGTTGCCCCCTGATATATAAACAATTTTAATGTGTTCAGTTCTTCATTCTTGCATCAATTCACCAGTTGCAGGACCAGAAAATGTCGTTGGAGTTGTTCAGTTTGAAGCAGAGAGAGGGAGAAGGTCTGCATGGATATATCAAGCGTTTCACAGACGCCAAACTGGAGGTGCCATCAGCATCCGAAGAACTCCTGATCAATGCTCTGGCTCAGGGGCTCAGGAAGGGGAAGTTCTTATAATCGCTGGTAGTCAAACTAGCGCTAATACTACTGCAGAATAGGGATTCCACGATGCCTATCCACGACAGTTCCAGAAAAATTGCCGTTAAATATGTTTTTAGGGCAGTTTTCCAGAGGACCACCGTAAAATCCATCATTTAACGGTGGTTCTCTGGAATACCGCCGTAGAATTTTACATGTTACAGTGGTTGTCTTAGAACCGTTGTTAAATCTGAACTAATTAACATCGGTTCTTAAGGAACCGCCATGAATTAACAAGTATTCACAGCGGTTCCTTAAGAATCGACTTTAATTAGTTCATATGTTAATTAGTTCACTAGATATAATGTCAGTTTCATATGAAATCTCCGTGAATATGATGACACTTAACAGTGGTTTTATTAGAACTGCCGTAGAAAGTAGTCTGTCATGTCACTGATCCGCATCTTACTCAAGCAATTTGTTTCAACCGTTGATCTGTGTCTCATCCGACGATCTGCATTTGCCACATCATCCGTAAATTATAATCTCTCTCTCCTCACTTTCACGTAAAAGAAAAAAAATAAAAAGAAAAAAAACCTAGAACATGAATTGAAAATCGGAGTTTCGGTTTATATAGGAGAGTCAAATTCAGATATCAATTGGAGGTCCTTCCATTGCTAGAATCGATTATGCTGAATTGATAGCCTTTTTTTGGAAAACTGATACAACAATGGCGACGGCGCAGACAGTTTTGGGGAACTTAACGACAGGAGACCGAGAAATTTTGGCCGCTATCAACGCCGGCGCCTCCAGCCCTCTCGCTCATCGGTTCCAGATTCATAGTCCTCTGCTATTTACGCTTGTCTTCTACCTTGCTCTCTCCGTAAGAAATCACTTGCTTTAAATTTTTGTGTAGCTTTTAGCTATTTGCCCCCAAATCTTTAGGTTAGATTTATTTACCGATTTCTTTTTGGTCACTTGCTTATCTAACGAGAGCATAATAAGCTATTAATTTTTTGTTTTATATCTGTAAAAAGCATAAACTTAAGTGTTATTATTTTAAGTTGAATTATACTGTAAACTTGAAAAATAAAGAATGCAATTGTAATGGAGCATGCGAATTGGCTACTAGTTTGAAATGTTTGTTGATGGAATATGAATTACTGCATTAAATAGGGATCTCTACTAATTGCTCAAGGATAATCTACCAATGAATTATGTGTTTGTAGCTGAAAAAATGGATTTTTGTTGAACAATCTTTCTATAAATTAATTTGGATTCTTACTTCATCGTTATCTTTGTTTGTGATGAAACTACTTTGTGGATCTCTAATATTGGAATGATCTTATTAGTTGCGCTGATCTTAAATGTTCCCTTTCAATTTTGAAGCTTTTCCCAAAATATCACAAAGACATTTTTTTTTTTTCTGTTTTGAAGCTTGTTCTGTTTTTTTTTGCATTTGTGTTGCATTTAATTTTCTTAACAGATGTTGGCAATTTAGATATACAGAGGTATACAAAATTAATTTCTTAGAAAAAGAAGAAATTTTTCTTGAATTCTCAGCATTAGCTTGTTTTAGGTCCAACTTTCTTTTGCACTGACTCTAGTTTCTTTTTTGGTCATTTTACATATTAGGTGAATGTGCCACTATCACAATTTATGAGTCTCTAACACTTGTATTGAATTCAGAGGAGCCTTGGCTGGTCATTTGAAATAGGGAAAAATATTTCTTGCAACCTGTACTATAGGCGTTTTCACGCTTTGCAACCAAATATTTTTCTCATTGTCAATTGCAACCTGTACTACAGTTTTGCAACCTAGAGCGTGAAGAAAAACTTTAGGTTACAAAATTGTAGTACATGTTGCAATTGACAAAGAAAAAAACACTTGGTTGCAAAGCGTGAAAACGCCTATAGTATATGTTACAAAAAATATTTTTCCCTTTAAAATAATAATAATAATAAATATTTGTTTGAAAGTATTGTGAAATATGATAAGATTAAGTTCCAATTCCATGTTTTCTTGAGAGCGAATGAGATCTATATAGATCAAGGGATCCAGATTAGTCAAAGTAGTTATAAAGTATGAACTGTGAAAAAACCTTTGGAATAATTTATTGATGACTTAGGAAGAAAAATGTTTCCATATATGATTTTTTGTTTTGAAACTATATGATCTATTTTTTCCAGATAAAGATAGAATTATCAACCAATTGAGAAACAATTGTGCTCGTTTCCTTGATTGAGTGCTTATAGCTGGATACTCTTTAAAGTAATTGATATATGTTCTCCCAAATCGATATTCAACACTTGCATATTGATGACGTGCCATGTTTATGTTTCGTGAGTGTGTTGATTTTTTATATTACATGGTGTGTTTTTGTCTTGTGTGTTTTTACCCTCTCAAGTTTGAACTGTTCTTTTCTAATAATTTGTTTTTTCTCTTTCTTGTTTCCATATCACTGAATAACCAAAGAGATGATTATCTACTTACAGTTTATTTTGTGCTGTTTTATCAAGCAGGATGAAATCAATGGCAAAGTTCAACCATTTTTTCTCAGGAATCCCCGAAGGTAGTTTTTCCAGTTCAAGATCATACAATGATTCATGTCAGAGAAGAGGATCTCAGTTCATTGTTAGAGCTTAAAGTAAGATATACAATAGCTTGATGACATGTTTTCTTCTACGACAAGGATATACATGCTTTATGCCTGTTCAGTTTTCCCATTGTATATAGATAGTTTTTTCTTTCTTCTCTTTTTTATTATTCCGATCTAAGTTCTTTAGGGTTTAAGGTTTACAAGAAACATTTTCCTTCCTCTTTCCTTTATTTTTTTCTTACTTGCGCAACTAGATTTGTTGTTTTTGCTTATCTTTATGGGATAACACATGATTTCGCTCCTCTTAAAGTTATGTAAAGTTATGGGATATCACATGATTTGAGCTTTGTTATATTATTGTTTTATAAATGGAGTGGTATTTTTCTATTTTGATGCACCTGCTCTCGTTTCTTTTTTTTTAATTTTTTTTACTACTTTCTAGAAGGTATTTTTCAATGTACATTCTGGAAAACAGACTTTCTAGAAGGTATTTTTCAAGAACCTCCGTTAAAATTTATACTTTCTATGGCGGTTCAAAACTGCCGTAAAAAGGGCAGTTTTTACGGCAGTTCAAAAACCACCGTAAACGACTAAGGAGGTTCAAAAACCGCCATTAAATGTGTGCTGGAACCGCCTTTAAAAGGCCTTTCTGCATTAGTATGACATTTGGAGAGCTCCTGGAGAGAGCAAAAAAATATATTCATCTGGAGGAGGCCCTAAAGTTGAAGGAAGATGGAGATAGGCAGAGAGAGCGACCTGACAAAGAGGACAATACTCCAGCCAAGAAACCCAGACCCGACTTGGTGGGAGGTCGCCCCAAATTTGACCGATACACACCTCTATCCTCTCCACAGGGTGAAATTCTACAGGCCATTCAATGACATCCCAACCTCAAATGGCCTATAACACCCTGAGGCCACGAAAGGAGAAATCTGACCGATTCTGTCAATATCTTAATGAATATGGTCACGGAATTTATGATTGCACAAACCTAAAGGATGAGATAGAGTGGATGGTACAAGCGGGACACCTTATGAAGTTTGTACGAGCAAAGCAAGAAGAATCCAGATCTGACCCTTATAAAAGGACCTGGTATCAGACAACCGGACAAGGACAAAATAGTGGTCGTGCAAATGTGCAAAAGGAGAGCCAGTCCCAGGATATCTGAGGAGAAATCTAGATGATCACAGGAGGAGAATGGGATGAACACTCGCGGCGAGATCAAAATAGTTATGTGAGAGATGCAAAAGATCTATCAAAAAGGGGACGTGAAGTAGGACAACTAGCCCCAAGTCCAAACATCTGCTTTGGATTTGAGGATGAGAACGGCATTTTAGCGTCTCATATGGATGCCCTGGTAATCAATGCCACTATAGCCAACTATAATATTCGGAGAGTCTTTGTGGATACAGGTAGTTAGGCGGATATCCTATTTTATGATTATTTTTGAAAGCTGAATTTAGATATAGAGTTGAAAGTGGTCACGACCTCTTTGGTCGGTTTTTCCGGGGGAGCCCTACGACCGTTGGGAGCGATAAATCTCCTTGTTTCGCTGGGGGAGGACCCCTTTTGGAAAACTAAATCAGTTCGCTTCTTGGTAGTGGATGCGCCATCCTCGTATAATGCCATGCTCGGGCGACCCTCCTTAAGCCAATTCCTGGCAGTGATTTCAGTCTATCAAATGAAGTTAAAATTTCCTGTTAGAGATGGGGTTGGGGAAGTCCAAGGAGACCAGTACGCATCAAGGTGATCGTATGTCGAAAGCATTAGGAGAGATGAAGAATAAAGAGGGCTCAAATAGCCCAGAGCAAAGGTGATATTACAAGAATTAGTCCAGCGTGAAGAAAACCTTATAGCGGTAGAGGTAGTCCCAGGGGATGACAGCCGAGTCTTACGAGTGGGGACGACCCTAAGCCCATAAATTTTGGTAGAGTTGGTGGGATTCTTGAGAAATAGTGCAGATGTCTTCGCCTAGTCTCCCCAAGATTTGGTGGGCACTCACCTGACAATAGTTGAGCATCATCTCAATATCAGCCCCACAACAAAGCCAGTGAAGCAAAGGAAACAAAACTTTGGTCCCAAGAACGAGACCATCATCGAAGCGGAGGTGGAAAAACTATTGCGAGCAAAGCACATCTAGGAGATACAGTTTCTGGAATGACTTTCCAATGCGGTGCTAGTTCCAAAGAAAGAAGAGGATCGACGAATGTGCATCGACTTCAGAGACCTTAATCGGGCCTGCCCCAGAGACCATTATTCGTTGCCAAGGATAGATCACCTTGTAGATTCTACCTCATGGTGTGAACTGCTCAAGATGATGGATTCCTCTCAGGGTTTCTGTTTTGCATGTGTTTGTGGTGTTCTTCTCGTGTTTTAATTAGAGATTTATGTTGATTTTAGTAGTTTTTAATAGAGTTTTATAAAGTTATTATGTGGTTTTTCTTGTTTTGTTGTTTTTCACATGTCTTGTTAATTTTATATTTAATTGGGTTAAATGGCTTCAATCAATTGGATGTTTGGGGTAATTCTTGGGTTTTGATATTTAAAAATCTCATTTAATAGGTTGCTTAAGGATTTGAATTCAAGCTAAGGCATGGAGGCCAAAAACTCAAACCCAACCTTGCCCATTTGCATGCCCAAACCAGTGCCCAGAGCAAGCTCCAAAGTGGCTAACATTCCAGAATGGTGGCCTAGCCTTGCCCAGGCTTGCCCAAATTCACGCCTAAGGTGCAGCACCCCTAAGCAGCGCCCTGGAGCCCATTTTGGCGCCCAAACTGGTGCCTAGAAGCTCCCAAGACTTGCCCAAGCCAGCGGCCGCCCTTGCCCATTTCCATGCCCCATGTCATGCCCCCCCAGCTCAGGCTCGCCCAGACCGAGCCACCATGAGCCATGCATGCCCAAGACCAAGCCATCCAAGCGAAAAGGGCTAGCCAACTGGCTAGGGAGCCCATTTCGGGTCAAACTTGGTCAAACCCGGGAACATTAAGCCGCTAAAGCCCAAATTGACCCATTTAAACCCAATAAAACATATTATAAATAGGAGAGAACTCTCATTTTGTAGTTGATCTCTCATTCCTCCCAACCCAAGCATGGGTTTGGGATTAAATTTCTCTCTAGTTCTTAGATTTTAATTTTCAAGCTTACCCATGGTTTTGTAAGCCTAAGAAGAATTCAAGTACTCCCTTAGATTTTATTTTGATTGTAATTTCATTCAAGTTTTTGGATTCTCTCTTTAATTCAAGTAAGCTTTATTTTAATTTATGCTTTATTCTTCAATTTCATGCATGTTCTTCAATTTTATGCTTTTTGCCTTAGCTCCTTGATTTCTTGTAAGATCTTATGAATCGTCCATGGAATCTAGATGAGTGACACGTCTAGATCATAGATCGAGTCTTGTATCATTTTTATTTTGAGTACTTCATATGCTTTATTTAGGTTTTTATTTTCATGCATTGTTTCATACTAAGTCCTAGATCTACTTCTTGTTACTTGTTATTTTACGTAATCTTTTAAACTTTGACGTCAATTTTCATTGCTCTTTGTATTTATGCTTTCAATTTTCGTCAATTTTCATTATTCAAGTCTTTATGTTCATGCAAGCATGGTTGTACCTTGAGCTTTCATGCTTGTACTTGGCAAAACATTGCTTGTTTTTGCTTAATTTTCATTGTTGCTTGCATTTTCATATTCGAGGCATACGATGAGGCCTCCGACCAACTTGAAATTTCATTTCCTAGTTTAGTTTAGTTAGTTTAATTGCTTTATTTTCATCTTCCTTTTATTTCTTTAAGCTAGAAACACTTTGATTCGTCAATTGAATCGATTTTCGATAATATCAAGCCAAATGAACCCTTATTTTCAAAAACCACTAAACCTACCCTTTCAAAATGGCGCTGTTGCGACTCAGCTTGGTTAAGGCTTTCGATTTGATTGTTTTCTCTTTGTGTTTTTAGCTTTCTTTGTTATTTGACGTTTTTCTTAAGTATGCAAGGTACGTATAGCTATGGTGGATACATTCCCAACATGGGAGGGCATGGTGCAAACCATGTTGGGAATGGAATGTTGTATAATGGTTTTGGCAACGTGGGAGGGCATGGTGCAAACCACGTTGCCAATGGTGGATTCGGCTATGGGCAACACAACATGGGAGGGCATGGTGCAAACCATGTTGGGTATAACGGATACATGGGTACGAATGGTCCGTACGAGGGTTATGGTGCTCCTAATCAATGTCCGAACATGCAAATCCAAATCCCGGCCCGTATGGAAGTCCTCATGCTTACAATTCCAATCATACCCCGATTGGTGCCAATAATAGTGCTCAAAATCCCGATCCGTATGAGTTGTTTGGCGGTGTGAGCTTCAATGCCCAAAATGCCCCTCCCGCCCTCCATATTCCGATGAATGCTTCTATTCCACCTTTCGATCCGACCCTCTTGTCTATTATGCAACAATTGCAATCTTTGTCTGATAAGGCGGCTTTGTTTGATGCTCGATTTAATGTTCTTGAAGCTACGACCGATGATTTACACATGACTTTTGGGAAATTAGAGAGTGATATGACCGTGCAATTGAAGATAACGAGGACGAAATAAGTCCACCTTCACATTCTCTTATGGTCGCGATCCTTGATAAGTGTGGGGTAATGGATACGGTTGTCTCACCGACGTTGGAGGACGTGGTTTGATTCCGAGTATTCTTGCTCCTCTTGCCCCTACACCTTGTCTTTCAAAAGAATCTTACGAATATTGGTTACATATGGACTTGAAAAAAAAAATTGTCGGTCGAGTTTATATGGAGGAGATGAGCAATGTGTAGGAGGTGGTCCCGGAAGTCTATATTGAGGGTTGTTGTGAGGATGATGAACACCTTGTTCTTAACGATGAGTCTGTGGTGCTTCTATGTGACCAAGACTTGTTTGAAAAAGATTGTTATGCGTCTTTGAGGGCAAAGGCGACTCTTTAGTGGGGGAGGTGGAAATTTTAGATGATAAGATTGGAAATCTTGAAGAGTACCTTGAGGGGATCGGTGATTTGTTCGAGTTAGCCTCCAATGAGGTCGAGAGGAGGCACAAGCCCGAGCTTAAGCCTCCTCCATATCCCTTCAAGCGTGTGTATTTGGAGAAAGAGGAGAGCAAGTCGATTATCATCTTTGCCAATCCGGAGGGAGAAGAAGAGGAGGGGTCGATTGGAGCGATTAAAGTTCTTAAGGGACCTAGAGTTGTTAAGGGAGTTAGCCCCCGTATGGAAATAGTAAAATCCGGGAATTGAAGGTTGTTGTGGGAGGATTGATGTTTGTGATTTCCAAAATCGAGTTGGTGAATCCTATTGACTTGGTACCAAAGACGAGTGGCATGTTCGTTTTTTAGGATGGAAAAGGAGAGTTGTTGGCCACGAGGGCTACAATGGGTTCGAGGATGTTGATCGATTTTAAGAAGTTAAATGCGGCTACCAAGAAAGATCGTTTCCCTTCCCCACTTATCAACCACATGAAGGACAAGCTAGCCGGCCATTACTCTTTTTTTTTTATGAGTCGTCGGGTCATTTCAAAACCACCATCCCACCCAAAGATCTAGCCGAGACGAGTTTCATTTGCCAATTTGGAACGTTGGCTTTACGGCGAATACTATTTGTTCTATGCATGCGCCGAGAACATTACAAAGAGTGGATCCTCCCAACAAGAAGGATATTATTTTGGTGGATCCTCCCGTTCTCTTTCCTCCATGACAAGATAAAAAGGAGTTCGTCAAGCTAGTGACGTCAAACAAGCGCTTCTTGGGAGGCAACCCAAGTTCTTCTCGTTTATTTCTTTTATTTTTTTCTTCCTTTCTTTCTTTCTTCTTAAAATGAAAATCCAAAAATATTTGAAAAATTGACAAATTAAAAAAATATTTTCGAGTTGTCTTTTGGTTCTTGGTCTTTAGTTTCGTGTTGTTTTGTTCTATGTACATATTTTCTTGAGTTTCTTTAACTTGGTGTGTTCTTCTTTTATAGATGTTATTTTTAGACTTCAACCCTGGGCGATTGGATAAGTCAGTGGCCTTCATGAAGCCGGAAGATACTATCCATGCTTGATTTTTACTTGGATTGCTAGGATGCCTAGGTGGACCCCACCGAGCTCGACCTAAACTCGCTCGTTTACAGAAGCTTCTATTTCACCTTCCTTTTACTTGATTTTCATTAAAATGCAATGAGGGCATTGCATGGTTTAAGTGTGGGGTGGGTAGGTGGTTATGGTCTGGGTGTCACAAAGCATAACTTTTCTTTCTTGACTCGAGCCTTGGCGAAGTGACGCTTACTATTTGTGCTTTTATATGGTTGAGTCATTTTTGTGTCTTTTGTGTCTTTATTACATTGTTGAGCAATCACTATAAGCTTGAAAGTTTGAATAGTTTACTTGTCGGGGTTTTACAGGTTTATGCCCTCTTGTGTAAGGAGTAGAATTTTTGTGCTTCGTCCAAAATCTGCCTATATATATAATCAACATTTACTCGAGAAAAGATTGTAAATCTCTCAAAGCTCTTTTGATTTTGTCTCCAAAACCCGGTGCAAACTAGTGAGTAGCCTTGTGTGAATTATCGGTTTTGCTTCATTTTTATGGAAATTGCATCGAGGTGGCTTGATTTTGCTCGTATATGATTGGATTTGGAAATGACCTCGAGGCACATATATCACCCTTATTCCGGACGTATCAAAATATATAAGCTACTTAAAAAATCTCAAATGAGCCCCCTTGAGCGTATGCCCCATTTCTTGTTAGCCGAACTCGATTTTAGCTCTTATATCTTCATAACTTGTGAGGTGAGAGTGTATATTGTGAGTTGACTAGAAATGTGAAGGAATCAATTATGGGTTTTGGGTTTTAAGTTGCTTATACTAAAAAAAATGAAATTAAAAAAGAAGAATAAACTCCAACACAAATCACGAAAAGTGGCAAAGCGTGCGTTCAACTGAAAAGTCTAATTTAAAGGCTAAGTTTAGTGAAAGGAAGAGAATTCAAAAAACTTCTAAGTGTTGTGAAATAATAATCTGAAAAGAGTGTGAATATACGAAAAGGTTTCGAATGAAAGTTTGATTATTTAGGAAAGGTGAAGCGATCATAAGCTTCGGGTTTTAGAAATTAGGGTTTCGTGTGTTATCGATCACGATTGTTCGTGTGTTAGCCACTATATCCAAATATTTCATACCTCACCAAAGAGCCAACATTACAACCCAAAATAAAGACCTCTTTTGATTCTTGTGTGGTTATGTACAATGGGCAATTTTGAGTTTCTAATTTGTGAAATCTAGACAAGGTGCATGCATTGTCCGACTTGAGAGTATACACGTCCCAAATAACAAATACTTGAGCGAATTGAGCGAACACCCTCAAAATTCCATTTGAGAGAAAGTCATCGATTTGGTTTTCATTTGAGAAAGAGTAATACAAGCAATGCTTGGCGATAACGAGTTTATGTTGGTACTTTCATCATATTAATTTGGATAAGCCAAAAGATTTTATTCTTGCATAATATACATTGCATGTACATTCTCGATCCTTTTCGTTGTTCGAGGACGAAGAAACCGATAAGTGTGGGGTGGTTATTTTGAATGTAGTTATGGTGTTTTTCTCATGTTTTTAATTAGAGTTTTATGTTGATTTTAGTATTTTTTTTAATAGAGTTTTATTAAGTTATTATGTGGTTTTTCTTGTTTTGTTTTTTTTCACATGTCTTGTTAATTTTATATTTAATTGGGTTAAATGGCTTCAATCAATTGGAGGTTTGGTGTAATTCTTGGGTTTTGATATTCAAAATTTTCATTTAATAGGTGGCTTAAGGATTTGAATTCAAGCTAAGGCATGGAGGCCAAAAACTCAAGCCCAATCTTGCCCATTTGCATGCCCAAATCAGTGCCCAGAGCAAACTCCAAAGTGGCTAACATTCTAGAATGGTGGTCTAGCCTTGCCCAGACTTGCCCAAATTCACGCCTAAGGTGCAGCACCCCTAGGCAGCGCCCTGGAGCTCATTTCGGCGCCCAAACTGGCGCCCAGAAGCGCCCAAGCCTTGCCCAGGCCAGCGGTCGCCCTTGCCCATTTCCATGCCCCATATCACGCCCCCCCAGCCCAGGCTCGCCCAAACCGAGCCACCATGAGTCATGCACGCCCAAGACCAAGCCATCCAAGCCAAAAGGGCTATCCAAGTGGCTAGGGAGCCCATTTCGGGTCAAACTTGGTCAAACCCGGGAACTTTAAGCCTTTAAAGCCCAAATTAACCCATTTAAACCCAATAAAACATAATATAAATAGGAGAGAACTCTCATTTTGTAGTTGATCTCTCATTCCACCCAACCCAAGCATGGGTTTGGGATTAAATTTCTCTCTCTAGTTCTTAGATTTTAATTTTCAAGCTTTCCTATGGGTTTGTAAGCCTAAGAAGAATTTAAGTACTCCCTTGGATTTTATTTTGATTGTAATTTCATTCAAGTTTTTGGATTCTCTCTTTAATTCAAGTAATCTTTCTTTTAATTTATGCTTTYTTCTTCAATTTCATGCATGTTTTTCAATTTTATGCCTTTTGCCTTAACTCCTTGATTTCTTGTAAGATCTTATAAATCGTCCATGGAATCTAGATGAGTGACACGTCTAGATCATAAATCGAGTCTTGTATCATTTTTATTTTGAGTATTTTATATGCTTTATTTAGGTTTTTATTTTCATGCATTGTTTCATACTAAGTCCTTGATCTACTTCTTGTTACTTGTTATTTTACGTAAAGTTTTAAACTGGATGGAATTAGACTGCCATAGGCATGGAATATAACGAACTTGCGAAAATACTATGTGTAAGGTTAATATAGTAAGATTATTTATAAAAATTATGGTTTCAAACTTATATATGCTTTATTACGACCTGACCTGATTTTCAGTTTAAAAATTAGCCCGATTGGCTAAAGGGTGGATACCCTAAATACCTGACCTGATTGTTAGTTTGAAAATTAGCCCGATTAGCTAAGAGATGGATATCCTAATTTCCTGACCTAATTTTCAGTTTAAAAATTAGCCCGATTAACTAAAGGGTGGATACCCTAAATACCTGACCTGATTGTCAGTTTAAAAACTAGCCCAATTGTCTAAAAGGTAGATACCCTACATACCTGACCTGATTGTCAGTTTTAAACTAGCCCGATTGGCTAAGGGATGGATATCCTAATTTCTTGACCTGATTGTCATTTTAAAAATTACCCCGATTGGCTAAAAGGTAAATACCCTAAATACCTTACCTGATTGTTAGTTTAAAAACTGGCCCTATTGGCTAAGGGATGGATATCCTAACTTCCTGACCTGATTGTCAGTTTAAAATTTAATCTGATTGGCTAAAGGATAAATATCCTAATTACCTGACCTGATTATCAGTTTAAAAATTATCATGATTGGCTAAAGGATGGATATCCTAATTACTTGACCTGATTGTTAGTTTAAAATTTAGCCCGATTGCAAGGATTGATATCCTAAAGACCTGACCCGATTGTCAGCTAAGGGCATGAGCCCTAGAATTGGCCCGATGGGCCTAAAGGGAGATGCCCAGAAAGCCTGATCTAAATATCAGATAAAGGCGTGACCACAAAATTGGTTCAATCAAAACGAGAGCGGATACTCCAAAAAAAAAAAAAAAACCAGGCAAATATGAATCAAGGCATGAAGCAAAAGGTTTGAATAGAGATGATAAAGAATTTACAAACACCACAAAAGATCTCATATTATTCAAATCACTGAATACAACTCGCGGATTGTTAATACAAAATGCAAAAAAACTAAACATCACAGAGCGGATATTTTATGATAAAGGTCGTTTGGGGAATGTTTTAAGGATAGGACGAAGAGGTCCTCCTATCAGCATCTAAAACTCGGCAGATGCGCCACAGCTCTCGCTAGGTCCATGAAGACGGCGGCGGTACCTATCTGCTCGATCGGTTTCAGAGTAGGCCTAGCTGGTAGCGGCGGTCAAATAGCATACTCATTTGATTAGATCGGCCTGTACCTCTTGAAGTTGGCGGTTGAACTTGAGAATCTCGGCCCACTCGTGTTTGTAGTGACGTCTTTTCTTGCCTCTTCCCTTCCAAGAGCTTGCGCAGCTGCGAAATTTTTCTTGTGACTGTGGGTCTGACTATTTCTCTAGTAATACAATCGTTTCTTATTCGAAATAATATCTATTATACATATTGGCATTCCATATCTTTTATCCCATGGCTAGTTGCATAGGTATGGTCCTGATGAAGTTACTTTATTACGGGTGGATTGGTCTAGCAGAACCGTGAGATAATCCAGCATGTAATGTAACTCGTCGAA
>BMAC01000229.1:310214-370327 GCA_014905375.1 Phtheirospermum japonicum
CTGTGTTGTTTTTAAATCAAAGAAGTTTTGTTTTATTTGTTATTGGGCTTGTGCCTTTAAGTTTAAATTAAAAAAAGGGTTGTTTTTATTTTGTACTTGGGCCAGCCCATCCGAGTTGGGCTTGGACTTTTGATTTTTAATTAAAAAATAAAAAAATAAAAAAATAAACCTAAGCCCACACGGTTTTAAAAGGAAGAGAAGGAATTTGGTTTCTTTAGAGATAAAAAACCAACAACAAAACAACACACGAAAAGAGACGGCTTTCTTCTTGAACAAGAGAGGAGACGGAAATTTTTAAGAAAAATAAAAAAAACCCTAGCCGACACCCACGTCCAACTTCGTCGGTGCTTGCCGCCGGCCACCGCTCGTTTTTCCTCCGTCGTTTTCGAGCTCTTGACGCATCTAGTGCTTCGTTGCGAGAAGATCGGCAAATTCGGTGTGTGATACCGAAAGTTGGATATTGACGGACCCATTGCTGTCGCCGTCGCCGGAGACGAACCTCGCCGGACCGTTGCCACACCTTACTGCTCGTCTCGCCGGAGTTAAGGCCGAGGAACCCGCCTGAACAGCATCGACTCCTGCCAAGCCGAAGCCGCCGGTTCGCTGCTTGCCGCTGCAGCCACCCGACGCGCCGTGTCGCTGCCCTGCGCTGCTCCTCCGCCGTCCCGTGAGCCGGCGACCTCCTGCCGTCGTTTGGCCGAGAATAACAGGCAGCTTTCCAGCGCCGCCGCTGCCGCGTTTTGTCTCCGCACGGTCCTCGCTGTTGCCGGGTCAGAATTGTCCGCCTGCCATCTCGCCGGTCGTCCACCCCGATGCTCCTCGGCCTCGCCTATCGATGTGAGGTTTCTATGGCTAAACCTTTGTATATATATATATATACGTGTTGCTGTATATGTTCTATATACATATATGTAAGTGTTTGTGGTACATATGATGCTGTGTATTATATACAATATGTATGCAGTATGTAATATGTATGCATGTATGCCGTATGTTAATATAAATATGCTGTGGATGATGTATATATATAGTATATATATGCGTGAGTTTGTATATAAATTATATATGTGTGCAGGCTGTAATGAATATAAGTGTATGTTTGAAATGCATGTACTGCATGCATGTTATAAGTGTGTTGTAATTGAAAATGCATGCTTCAGTATGTATATTAATATGTTAATATGTATTCTGCATGTGGGTGTTTTAGTAATGTATTATATATATATATATATATATATATATATATATATATATATATATATATATATATATATATATATATATAATACAGATTATATTATATTTATATATAATGAATTGTATGATGATGCAGTTTATATTATATATATATGTGTTAATGAATTATATGATATGCATGTAATGAATATATATATATATATATATAATTGTTGATATGATTAATCAATTAATATATATATATATATATATATATATATATATATAATTGTTATATATATGTGATTAATAGAAACCGACATGCTTATTTGATTTTATAAAAATCGAATTATTTCTATTTATTAAAAATAATTAAAACATTGTTTGAATTAATTGATTAAAAATTGTGCCGTCGTCAATTGAATTCGATTCAATTTATTTATATTTTCAAAAAATTTTGTTTTCCGCTGCGCGACGGTACACCGATTCCCAACAGGGAGGGGCGTCCTCGATTCTCGCGGCTGCTTTGTGCTTCGGGCCTTTAGGCTTTTAAAGGGTTGTTAACTCAAACATTTGTTGAGTGTTGAAGGTAGTGCACGTCATCTACCTATTTTCCTACATCGTATGGAAAAATGCAAGTTAATGATCCATGTGCACCCATTTGATGAAGCAAACCATGGTTTCGAAAACCTTGAAGAAACTCTGTGTGAGACTTCACCGAATGGGAAACCAATGACCGTTAAGAAATGGATTTGAGTAATGATCATGGACCTGTTGATATTATCCTAAACGTTAGGGGTGTTGTTAACGATGATGCTTCCGATAAAGTACCTGTTTTAAATGTTAGAAAGTTGTTACATGAAATGCTAGAGGAATGGTCAAGTAGGTGGGGTATACGTGAAGATGTGTTGAATAATAGTATGCCAGTTTTTGAAAGAAGGCAAAAAAAAAATGGTGAACATATGACACGACATCAAACACAAATTGGTATACTAAAAATGCTTCTTCAGATTATGGAGGTTGTTAATCAATAACTCCTAGTGCTACAAAGGTTGTACATGAGGATCAACACTCATTGTTGGGGATTTTTATAAGATCAAAGATGATTTATTGTTCGTAGTTGGAAATATCGTCTCAGAAACTCAGGTAGTTATAAGTCAAAGTACACAAATCATGAATGATACACGATTATTTCCCTGCTCCCCAGTTATCCATTTCAGAATGCAGCAAGCGATAAAAATGATGTTTGGAGGGTGTATATAATTTATCATCTAAACTTTAGAATAAGATTCCAAACTCATGCCTAAGTTTATGATAAGCGAGTTTCGTGATAGATTCTCAATTGACATCAGTTGTAACGTTGCCTTATAAACCAAACATCACACAATCGCGATCATGTATGGGATGGAGAAGAAGTCATTTAGCATGATACCCTCATACTTGCATATGCTAAAGAAAATGAACCAAGGGTCTGTCACTGTACTAGAGGTTGACGAGAACAGTAAGTTTTACATTGCCTTTTTTGCTTTAGGGCCTGTAATCAGAGGATTTAGGGCCCATATGCATCTTGTAATAGTTGTTGTCAAGAGTTTTCTAATGAGCAAGTACAAAGAAGTCCTTTTTATGGCTATCACTCAAGATGGCAATAAACAATTTTTACCATTGGCAGTCGGAATTTTCACCTAAAAAATGATGCTTCGTGGACATGATTTTTGCAACAAGTGAGAAGGGCATATTTCTTGCCTAAGAACATAGTTATATTGTGTTTAGCGAAGTGAGAAGCATTAGTAACACAGTTGAAATTATGTTTCATCACGCACATTAAACTCTATGCATCGTCCATTTGATGAGGAACTTTAGGCGTGTAGGCCAGTTTATTTTTGGGTTGTTCAAACAAGCTGCATATATTTTTGAAGAGAATGATTATCGTTTAAGTTGCAGAATTGTTCGATATCTCTACTAGTACTTATGAATACGTGATGAGAATCAAAATTCATAAATGGGCATGTTCTTGTTGTCCTGTGCCTCGACACGAGTTTGTGACCTCCAATATAGTAAAAGTTACAACAAACGGGATTAGTGGGCTAAGACAATTCCGGTGACGTCAGTTCTTGAAATGCTGAGGTTAGTAGCTGAGAAATAGTTTTACGAATGACTCACGACAACGTTGTTTTGAGATCATGAATTGACCAAAGCTACTGATGATTCTTGAGGTGATTTCATGCAAAGAGGTGATAAACTGAAAGTAGAACACTTAGGTCCTGTTTACCTTTGAGTTCAAAATACTAAATTGTTATTCTAAATATCAGAGACACGTTTGTTTTAAGACTCAAAAATCAAATACTTAACCAATAATTTCTTACACCTAATCTCTATCCTATTAACATATATAATTAAATACTACTAAATACAATATTATAATACAATATCATTCACTTTTCACACATTATTTGACATACAATACCATATAATAATACATTATCATGCACTTTTCAGACATGATTGAACATCTATAGTAGAAAGTAAAGGATTTTTAATCTTATAACAAATAACATTTTTTACTATTCTTCGGAGGTAAGTAAATCCTCATTGAGATTGGTTTGATTATGCTCACTTAAATTGATTTAATTATATGAGTTATCAATTTATCCCGGCATCATCTCATCAAAAACATAAACTTCGGCAACGGCCGAAAGTTCTCGTCGAGGACCTCGACCTCCAACTCGACATTAGCCTTGACGAGATCCTCGAATATTATTAGTATTAATATTATAAAAATATCTAGCCATAATAACATTATAAAAGAAATATAGTTAGCACGAGAAGAAGAAAAAGATTATTGATAGTATTTTTGCATATATTAACAACTTCAAAATTGAGAAGAAGAAGAAGAAGAAGAAGAAGAAGAAGAAGAAGAAGAAGAAGAAGAAGAAGAAGAAGAAGGAAGTGTGTTAGAGAGGAGGGTATTTATAGGTGTAGAAATGAATTTAAAAAATTGAAAAACTGGCTATTGGAACCGCCTGTTTTCGGTTAACCAACGGTTCAAAATCCAACGACTAGTTATTGTGACCGTTGATCATCAACGTATATATCACCAGCGCCATTGATTTTAAAAATCCGCAACTTGGCCGGTTTAACTGGCATTTTTTTACGGTTAACCGCCAGTTTTAACTGGCAATTTTAGTTCGTAAAAATTTGGAATCAAAAATTAATCGCCAAAAACCGGTTCATATTTTTGGTTTCAATAGAAACCGATGGCAGTATTAACAATTCTGCGTATGACCATGATGTTAAGTCTTGATGTAAGCCTCTATGGTTAATCTCTATTTTTTTTACCCTAAAATAGCATCGTCTTGTGTTCAATCACTGTTTGCTTACCAAATTTCTTAAGAAATAAACCATCCATAAACTTTCAGTTTTTTCATGTGCTTTGGCAAATAAATGGCCTACATCCATGGAACTGTGAGTGATTCGCTATAATGAAATAAATATCGAGAGTTTACAACAATCAGAGAATATATTTCCAATTAAACCTAACATCCTAGAGAATAATCTCACTATTCACTAAAGTTATAAGTTTTAGCTCACCCAATTGTTTCAGCGGAATAGGAATTCTTAGGCCCGTAAAGGTATGTTATATTTGGCTGACCTGTTTTCCCCATTGGCCATGCATTTCTGCATTTTACTCTGGGTCCAGTCCAATGTTTTCCGGCATATCCTTGCCAAAATTTTTGTTCTGATCCTTGTGTTTTTTTGTAGTGCCTAGTTCGGTTATCCTGAATTAGGCTTAGCTCGTCTAATTGAACAGATACAATAGGCCTGATCTGAACTTTTGTGTTTCAAAATTAAAATCCAAGTTAAAATATGCGCGTCTACGTTTGAAAATAATTTAGTTCGCCTGCAAGAGAATGGGGTCACTCGTAGATTGGCAAGTTAAACCGGGTCGATTCTATCGAGGAGTGGAAATACGGAGTCAACGATGTTTATTATTGATAAAACACAAATTCTAATACTAAACACGCGATCAAAGGGGGTTTTATCCCGAAAATCTCAGAAGAACTTGATTTAAGAAAACTCGATGAATTGCTTCGAGGGCGTCAACCTCTTCGCAAGAGTAGTTTTATCGATTCACGAACTTAACAATAACTAATTATTACTCGATCTAAAGACTGATCCACCAAATAACATTCATACATTTCATCAAACAATAGATATGCATTCTCCAAAAATTATCCAAAAGCAATTCTAATTAAGATAATCCACACCGAGTTATCCAAATCGGAATCATACGAATCAACTAAATTAACATTAACCAAATCAATCGCAAAAACTTATTCATTAACGATTCATAAGAAATATCCAAACATGAAATCACAAGATTATTATCTAACATGAATTACCGAACTAATTAATGAGATAAAAGTTTAGAGTTTACTAAATCATGAGAAAACTCAATCACGATACTACGATGGATCCTTGACAAATCCAGCTATTCCGAGAAATGAAATGAACCTCGCTGAATTTGGGAAGCTTTTCACGAACCTCCGTCTCCAGCGGTTATCACGAACCAATCGAACTTCTAAATGAATTTGCCATAAGGGCTATAAGTCAAAGGTTGAAAAAGTCGCCAATTCTCTCTTCCAATGTATATGATCCAGTCTAGGGATGAAAGGATGGGTCTTCTCTGAGGATTTCTGAGTTTTAAAGGCTCAAGAACCGTTTCGTAACTGAAGAATCCCAAATATCTGTATTTGTAACGTATGAGTCCGATCGGGTTATTCATGAGTCCGACCGGATGAAAGCTTATGTCCTCTTATCCAGTCGTACATAGCACTTGTCCGATCGGTGCGTGTTTTGAAAGTTAATCTGATCGGTTATTGAGCTCATCCGATCGGATAGGTGTTCTTTTGGCTACTTCGAGCGCTGATTCTTCGTCTTCATCTCCCGGGTTTTGTCAAGTGATTCAACTGAAAGAGAAAAACAAGGAAAATGGTCTAAAATGACCAATTATTGAATAAAAAGTCGAAAAGCTAAGTGAAAAGCCAAATAATGCAAAATCATGCAAAATAGCTTATTCATGACGTAAGAAGACGGTAAAAAGACTCAAACATGTCTCAAAATATGTACAAAAGTGTAACAAAAACGTACGAATCAAGGCCTAAGGTAGGATGCCTTCTTTAGCGTGTTTTAACTCTGATAGATCTAATACTTTGACAATAATTCTTTGCCCTCTAACTCGAAAAGAGCTCGGAGGTCTCCTTTTAGGGTATTTGTTTCTACCTAATTCTTAGACCTAATTATGGAATGAAGACCTAATTAAAATATAATCTTTGATTTTAAGAGATTATATCCTTTCTCAAGAAGGAATCATCTTGCTTGGGGATAAGAAGCTTATAAGACGGGATCCACACCATATTTATAACTTTAATCAGTACATATGCTCACTCATATAAACAATGCTAAATTAGTTAGCTCACTAAGTTTTTAGTTGAGCGTCAAAATCTCTATGTCGGGAACCCTCCCAGTAGTGTTTTGCACGTTTATCCAGTTCGTGGTGGAGTAAACGAGATGGTTCAAGCCGATTCTTAACGTATATATTATTAAACAGCTTTACTTGTCTAATATTCACATAGTATTACAATCTCTTCAAACATCGACAATTTGATATCTGTTTGATCAACCACATATTTATAGGCAAAGCATGTGCTTGAGTCGGCTACACCATAAACAACTCAATCACCAAGGGAATCCACAATGGTAGGTTTTTAGAAGAGGATTGTATAGAAAAAGTGATTTTTAGAAGGAAAAAAAACTACCATTGTGAGATATGGTTTTTGATGATGTGATAAATGAATGAGTGGTTTGTAGTGAATGATTAGTTCATGTAGGTGGAGAGAGAGTAAAAGACAAATAATTAATTGTTAATGTGTGTGAGTGGTGGGATTAAAAACTTGTTGTATGTGTTTAACCATTATAAATAAAAAATGTATAATAATATAATTTTTACTTTTGACATTGTATCTGATGTGGAGATAAAAAACTGTGAAAATACTTTTGAAGTCTTTTCCACCTTTTCCTTTTTCTTGTTGCTGGATATCTCGTTCGTGCATATCTTCTCTTTGTTTCAGATGATGCCCTAAAGTGGGCCAATTCATTCCCATGAAAATTGTCAACTTGATAATTAGAAACATAAGTGACAATCATTATAGAAAATTAAGCACACCTGTCCAATTAGTTTACCCTGCAAAACCTACATCAATTGTAAAGAAACAAGCACATACTATGCCATCCACCATGCTTCCAGAAGCTCATCGAGTCGAATTTCTTTTCGGCCAATGATCGATATGACCAGGGTAAAGTCTCAAATGAAATTTCTTAATTTAAAATAAGATTATATAAATACCATTTTTTTAGTATTATTTGAACGGATAAGAAGCTGAGAGGGTATACCATGGGCCCAGTTGCATCTTGTATGTCACGCCCCAATTTAAAAGAAAATAGAAACTTTAACTTTTATAAACAGAACTTTCAAAAATAAGGGCATGAGTTTTCAATAAATCATAGTCACAATAAAAATTGAGCGGAAGCGTGAATAAGACTTAAATATTTATTTAAAAATAGGATATTCACTTAATGAATCAAAATAGTAGCACTCAGACTGTTCGAGGAGTTTTAAATAGAAACAAAGTCTCAATATTTATTTGTAATTTGACATAAAATGAATATACCAATTCATAGAAATATGGAATAACATTGAAAATAACATCTTCGCATCCACCGCCTCGTACCACATCCAACTCATCAACCTGAAAAGTTTGATAAAAATGGGTGTGAGCTTTCAACTCGCTCCTTGGGGATTTCGTTTGTTAATAATAAACACAAATCATACAAACCATAAATGAATAACTACAACACACTGTCATTCGTTCATAGATGTTGGCCAACCATAGATTTAGCTCGAAAGCTACTGTTGTTTTAGCCCGAAAGCTACTGTTGTTTTAGCCCGAAAGCTACTGTTGTTTTAGCCCGAAAGCTACTATGGAATGTTGCATTGAGACACCAATAATTCATATAATCGCATCTAACATAGACAAACATAGAATTTCGTCAATGTTAAAAAAGGAATCATATAAATCATAAATGAATGGCTACAACACTGTCTTTTGTTTTAGCTCGAAAGCTACTATGGAATGTTGCATTGAGACATAGACAATTCATATAATTGCATTTAACATAGACAAACATAGTTTTGAAAAAGTTTAGAATCACCCACCTTTGAATGCGTTTCGTGGAAAATTGAATGTGGATGCTCGTGCTTGAAAATCCTAGTTTCAAGAACCCTCGTTTCCTACATTGAATATAATAGCTTAACTTAGAACTTGGATTTAAAAATTAATTTGGAATATTTGAAAAGATAATGAATTCGTAACCTTTATTCGAACGCCCGGTCATGGAATTTAAATAAAATAGTAGATATGGATGCCTTTGGTAATGTTCATGAAGTTGGAGGGCTGGAAATAAGATAATTCGAAAGATCTGTGGGCCGGAGTGGAGTCTCTGATAAGTCTTGGGGCTGAACTTGGGCTTTGGTTAAATCTGGAGCTCAATTGAACTATTCGAAGACTTGTGGGTTCAATTGAACATGAAATAAAGTTGCTGGGATCAATCTGTAATATCTTGGAAATTAGAGAAATTAAAACACTCCTCGGCCCCAAATTACATCCGCCCCGTTCCTTTTTCTTTCTTTTCTCATAAATCCCCCAAATCGGAAATCGGCAATGGCGCAGCACCCCCTCTTCCATCGGTCGGCGGCGGCAGCAACCCACGGAAACTATAAGCGGCGAAGCACCGGCGGAGGCGGCGATGNATAATTCATATAATAGCATTTAACATAGACAAACATAGTTTTGAAAAAGTTTAGAATCACCCACCTTTGAATGCGTTTCGTGGAAAATTGAATGTAGATGCTCGTGCTTGAAAATCCTAGTTTCAAGAACCCTCGTTTCCTAGATTGAATATAATAGCTTAAATTAGAACTTGGATTTAAAAATTAATTTGGAGTATTTGAAAAGATAATGAATTCGTAACCTTTATTCGAACGCCCGGTCATGGAATTTAAATAAAATGGTAGATATGGATGCTTTTGGTAATGTTCATGAAGTTGGAGGGCTGGAAATAAGATAATTCAAAAGATCTGTGGGCTGGAGTGGAGTTTCTGATAAGTCTTGGGGCTGAACTTGGGCTTTGGTTAAATCTGGGGCTCAATTGAACTATTCGAAGACTTGTGGGTTCAACTGAACATGGAATAAAGTTGTTGGGGTCAATCCATAATATCTTAGAAATTGGAGAAATTAAAACCCTCCTCGGCCCCAAATTACATCCGCCCCGTTCCTTTTTCTTTCTTTTCTTTCTTTTCTCAGAATCCCCCAAATCGGAAATCGGCAATGGCGCAGCACCCCCTCTTCCATCGGTCGGCGGCGACAGCAACCCACGGCAACTATAAGCGGCGAAGCACCGGCGGAGGCGGCGATGGTGACCCGTAGCGGCTCCGAGCCGCGGCGACGCTCCAATCGGCAGGAGATCTCTCCGCTGTCTCCGAATTCAGAACCGGCCGCCGCTCTTCTTCCTTCCCCGATCATCTCCGGCGGCTGAAAGGACTAATGAGTCGGTGGAACTGCCGGCTCGGTTGGTAATCGGGCAGCGGTGGTTCGTTGGCCACTGGTGGCTGTTTGGGTGTTGTGTGGATGTCAATTGGAATCGACCGTGGTGGTGGTGGTTCGGCGACGATTGATGCTTGGGCTGGTTCACTAGGTAGTTGTTGGGTTCCGGTGGTGGTGGTTCCCACTTGTGGGTTTGCCGATTTTTGGGTTGGAAAAATAAATTGGTGGCTTCGGGTTTGCTGGCCGGGGTGGTTTCCAGGTCTCGATCGGGGCTGTGACTGTTCGGATGGCGACTCGGGCCTAGACTCGTTGTGGTTGGTGGTGGTTGTTCGGGCAGGGTGGCGACGATGACGTTGGCAGGGGTGATGGTTGAAATTTTCGACAGGGATGGTGATTGTTTACGATGGATGCTGGAAAACTTGATATACTTCGGGTGGTTTCGTTAACAAATTGGGTTTGTGGAATTGGAAAACTCGCATTCGATTTTGGGAGAACGATGATTGTGGCTTGGGAAAGATTATTGACGAAGAATTGTTTTTGAAAGTTTTTGGAAAAACAAGAACTAAACGGCTGTGTGTAAAAAAAATTGAAGATGGCTTCGATTTGTTTATAAACCAAGAATATGATTTAATTTTGGAAAGTTAGGGTAGAGGTTTAGTGGACTCGGTTTGTCGTTGGGCTCGTTTTTAAAGTTCGAAAAGAGTCGACCCAATAACGACTTAAGTTTTAAATCAAATAATTTTCGCAAATGATCCAATAGTATTTTAAATTATTAAAAATAACTATAATATAAATAAATTATAATAATTTTAGAAATTGAAATTATTTTAAAAACTAAAATCTATTAATTTGATTATAATAATATTTTAAAATAATTTAAGATAATTTATATAGAGTACAAKTACAATATAATAGTCTTTAAAACATATTTAACAATCACACTGGAAATTCTATTAAATAGAAATCCTTAAATCAATTAAATAAATCATAGTAGTTTTTAGAAGTCGAAATATATATACATAATTTATTTGGTAACCGAATTGTTAATTCGATTAAATAGAATTCGTAGATTATTTAAAACTAAAATTAGAAGTTCGTTTATGGTGACGAGCATGGGGCTAGAATTATATATTTTGAAGTATAAATAAAGATAAAAATAAAAATATATTTTTGATGAATGAGTTTTGAATTTGGGCTTTGGTAAAAAATAAAAATAATATAATTGAAAATAATTCAATTAGATTTGAATATTAAGCTTAGTGTATTTGTAACAATATAATATAATAAAAAAAATATTGGGCTCAACATAATAATAATAAAAAAAACTTGGGCGTTACATTGTAGGATGCACCCGGCCCCACACTAAATATGAGAGAGACCCAAAAATGTAGTTTCAGTTCCATGTGTGCAGATTTTTGGAGAGCCCCAATTCCACGCGCAAAAACCCCAATTGCATTTTTTCCTTTCTCAACTTCCTTTATATTCTCATTCTTGCCCCCGCAGAAATCCTGCCTCGCCAGCCAGCCACAGCATGGCCTTCGTCAACTTTCCCGCCGCAACTCAGCACCTTGGCCTCACAAACTCCTCTAATGATGAGAAATCTAAAATCCACCTTTTTGCGGTCGAATTCGATATTTTCCAGAATTTGGAGCTGAAAGTCAAATTTCTTTTTTTCTGAATTTGTTCAAATTTTTCGCATGTAAAGTGATTCGAATTATTGTTGTCACTACAAAATTACATTATTGCATATCAACTGTTTGTAAGAATGTCTGAATGAAAATTTTAGATTAGTTAAGATCTTATTATCTTAAGATCATGAGTATGTAGTTTGTGATGATATGTGCATGTTATGTGCAATGATATGTACATTATCTATGTGATGATATGTGAATATCTTATTCTTTTTTCCTAGTACGGATGATGCGTGTTTTGTGTGATGATATGTGTGATGATATGAATATACTTTTCTTTTCTTTTCTTTATTTCTTTGGATTATAGATGAATATATGTGTAGTTTGTGATGATATGTTCATATTCTGTGTGATGATATATGAATATCTTTTTTTTTTTGGGATTACTGTTGTATATATGTGTAGTTTGTGATGATATGTGCATATTTTGTGTGATGATGTGTGCATGATCTGTGTGATAATATGTGAATATCTTATTCGTTTTCCCTGAGACTGATGATGAATATATATGTAGTTTGTGATGATATGTGCATGTTGTGTGATGATGTGTGCATGATCTGTATGATGAAATGTGAATATCTTATTCATTATGTGCATTTTCTATGTGATGATTTGTGCATTTTCTATGTGATGATATGTGCGTGTTTTATGTGATGATTTGTGCATTTTCTATGTGATGATATGTTCGTATTTTATGTGATGATATGTGCATGAGTTGTGTGATGGTATATGATATATTATTCTTTTTTTCATAGGACCGATATATTTTCATGTTATGTGTGATGATATATTCATGATTTTAGGATGGTGGGGGAGGATTATAGATGAATATATATGTGTGCATCGTGTTATCTCAGGACTTAATTATCCTTAATCTAAATTATTTATTTTTCGTGTTATTTGTATTTGACTCGATTTTGATTCCAAATTGTTCAATTCCTATGAGTATTTATTTCATGGTAGAGGTGATAAGGAATATTTTATTGTTGTTGAAGTTTAGTTTGAATATATTAGTGTTTTACACTAATATGTTAGAGTTAATGAACGAATATGATAAAAGGAAAGGGGAAAGAAATCACATCAAAAAAAACAAAATGGAAAAACCAGATCTCATATCAACTGCTAAAATATCCATCAAGGCTAAAAAAAATATGTCACAATATATAGAGACATCTGAATAACAATGTGAGGAAAGATCGAGCTTCTTTATTCAAGAAAGTCGAATACGTGAATTATCATTCAATCTCTAAATATTATGAATAATATTATTATTACTACTGGTCTTGACATTCACGTCTCCAAACAAGCCTTGGCCAATCATAATGGGCACCCAAGGGGACATCTCGTCATCAGCCTCGTTATCCTTGGTTATCTACACAATATGAAGTCTGCTCTTTTTTCAAAGGAGTCGTTAAAGAATTCTCCAACACATCGAGATTAGAATCAAACCTGTTAAAGCAAGAATATGAGCAAAATCCAGTTATCTTTTGAAAAAAAAATAAGAATTGGAAAATTGAACTTTTTCATGTTTCTATATATTTTATATACCCTAAACCTTGAATCTATGTCAGATATATCACATATTATATCTACATATTATCACATATTAGATCAACATATCATCTAATATGTATATAACGGGCATATATCATCAGCAAAAATCAAAATTTGGATTCTGTCAAATATCATCATATTATATTATTTTCTAAGTTAACGAATATATGAGATAATAAAGGACATAGAATTTCCCTCAAAGTAGAAAACCCATATTAAAAATAGTGGAACGATCTGGAATTACATGGTCACAAATATTCATTAGAAAAAAAAACTCAGCCATGTCCATATTCAAGTGTATTACTCAACCAGTCCAAACCCTATATGCATGATCATTGTACAAGTTATAAGCCTCGTCAAGAATATCACCAACAATAGAATTCACTACATAAAACAATAATAAAACAAACCAAAAGGAAAAACCATACAAATATTAATTACATATAACTACCACATATCATCACATATTACTGAAACATATCATCATATATTACTATCACATATCATCACATACAGATGTCACACATCATCATATTTAAAAACCACATAGTATTACCATATATCATCATATATTACTTTCACACATCATCATATATTACTGCTCGTATATCATCACATACATATTTCACATATCATCACATCTAACTACACAATTCATCACATTCTAGTTTCACATATCCTCATAAATTATTTTGACATATCTCACATATTATTACTCGTATATCATCATACACAGATTTTACATATCATCACATTCTACTTTCATATATTGTGTTGCATGTAATTGTCATGTTTTTATCGTGTTTTTAATTAGGTTTTAGGGTCGTTTTTAGTGGTTTCGATTCGAGTTCTGTTAAGTTATTAGGTTATTTTCTCGTTTTATTGTTTTTTGTATTTCTTTTTGATTTTACACTTAATTTGGTTAATGTGTTCAATTAATTGAGGTTTGGTGAAATTCTTGGGTTTTTATGTTCAAGATTCTCATTTTATAGGTGGCTCAATAATTTGAATTCAAGCCAAGGCATGGAGGCCCAAAGTTCAAGCCAAGGCGTGCCAAAATCGGTGCCAAGAGCAAGTTTCAAAATGGCAAACATTCTGGAATGTTAGCCAAGGCGTGCCCAGAAACGACTAAATCTGCGCCAGCACCTTGGCGCAAGAGAGGGGCATGCCAGCCACGTCTATTTTGGCCCCCAAAGCAGTGCCCTACTGGCGCCCATCCATGCCAAGCCTTACGCCCAGCAGCGCGCCCTTCTTATTCCCATTTCAGCGCCAACATCGGCGCCCAGCCATGTCGTCTGGCGCCCAAAGCAGTGCTCGCTTAGCGCCCAAAGTCGCACCCGCCCTGGCGCCCTAAGTAGCGCCCGCACGCGCGCATGCTTACTAACTCCAGCGCCAGTGCACGCCCAAACTCATGCCCAAGGCCTATGCCAACTACCATGCCTGAGCAGCACCCAAGGCAAAGCCCATCCGTGCCCAGGCTCGGCCAATGCCGAACCACCTTGAGCAACCTCGAGCCAAATCAATCCTAGGGTCAAGCCAAGTGGCTAGGAAGGTCAACACGTGTCAATTTTGGTCAAACCCGGGAATTTCAAGCTTTTAAGGCTAATTTGGCCCATTCAACCCTAATTAAACCTAGTATAAATAGAACCCAACTCTCATTTTGTAAACACTCTCCTCCCAACCCTTGCATGGGTTTGGGATTTATTTTTCTCTCTAGATTTTAGATTTAATTTCAAACTTTTCCTTGGGTTTGTAAGCTCAAGAAGAATTCAATACATCCCTTGGATTTTATTTTGGATTGTTATTTCATTGAAGTTTGTAATTCCTTTTCTTAATTCAAACAAGTTTTCCTTATTTCCTTCCTTGTTCTTCAATTTATTCATTTTGCCTTAGCTCTTAGATTTATTGTTGGATCTTGTGAATCGGCTATGGAATCTAGGTGAGTGACACACCAAGATCATATATCGACTCCTTGATAATTTTTATTTTGAGTATTTCATATTCTTTATTTTGGTTTTTATTTTCATGCATAGTTTTATGTTGAATCCTAGATCTACTCTTCGTTTCTAGTTATTTCTCGTAAATTTTTTAACTTCACGTCAACTTTTATTGCTCTTTCTATTGGTGCTTTCAGTTTTTGTTAATTTGCATTATTTAGATTTTTATGATCATGCGTGCATAGTTGTACCTTAGAGTTTCATGCTTGTACTCAGTGAGACTTTGCTTTTACTTGCGCACGGATTTGGGCGTGGGTGGGCACGCCTTAGCTAACATTCCAAAATATTTGCCAATTTGGAGCTTGCTCTTGGCACCGATTTTGGCACGGCTTGGCTTGAACTTTGGGCCTCCATCCCTTGGCTTGAATTCAAATTATTAAACCACCTATAAAATGAGAGTTTTGAACATAAAAACCCAAGAATTTCACCAAACCTCTATTAATTGAACCCATTTAACTAAATTAAGTGCAAAATCAAAAAGAAACACAACAAACAATAAAACAAGAAAATAACCTAATACTTAATAGAACTCGAATAGAAACCACTAAAAACGACACTAAAACTTAATTAAAAGAAAATGATTAAAACACCACAATTACATGCAAAATAAACACCCCACACTTATCTGTTTGTTCGTCCTTGAACAACGAAAGGAATCGAGAATGTACATGCAATGAACATTATGTAAAAAGAAAAATCCTTGTACTTATCCTAATTAATATGAGGAAAGTATCAACATAAATTCGTTATCGCCGAGCATTGCTCGTATTACTCTTTCTCAAATGAAAACCAAATCGACGACTTCCTCTCAAATGGAATTTTGAGGGTGTTCGCTCAATTCACTCAAGTGTTTATTTTATATGGGACGTGTATACGCTCAAGTCGGACAATGCATGCACCTTGACGAGATTTCACAAATTAGAAACTCAAAATCACCCATTGTACATGACCAAATAAGGATCGAAAGAGGTCTTTATTTCGGGTTGTAATGTTGGCTCTTTGGTAAGGTATTGGAATATTTGGATATAGTGGCACCTTGGCGCAAGAGGGGGGCATGCCAGCCACGCCAATTTTGGCGCCCAAGGCAGCGCCCGCCTGGCGCCCATCCATGACAAGCCTTACGCCCAGCAGCGCGCCCTCCTCACGCCCATTTCAGCGCCAACATCGGCGCCCATCCATGCCAACATCGGCGCCCAGCCACGTTGCCTGGCGCCCAAAGCAGCACCAGCCTGGCGCCCAAAGTCGCGCCCGCCCTAGCGCCCAAAGCAGCGCCCGCCCGCGCGCATGCCTACAAACTCCAGCGCCAGCGCACGCCTAAACTCATGCCCAAGGCCTGCGCCAACTCCCACGCCTAGGCAGCGCCTAAGGCCAAGCCCATCCATGCCCAGGCTCAGCCAATGCCGAGCCACCTCGAGTTAAATCAATCCTAGGGTCGAGCCAAGTGTACAAGAAGGTCAATACGGGTCAATTTTGGTCAAACCAGGTAATTTCAAGCCTTTAAGGCTAATTTGGCGCATTTAACCCCAATTAAACCTAGTATAAATAGAACCCAACTCTCATTTTGTAAAAAAAAAATACTCTCCTCCCAACCCTTGCATGGGTTTGATATTTATTTCTCTCTCTAGACTTTAGATTTAATTTCAAACTTTTCCTTGGGTTTGTAAGCTCAAGAAGAATTCAAGACATCACTTGGATTTTATTTTGGATTGCTATTTTATTCAAGTTTGTAATTACCTTCCTTAATTCAAGTAAGTTTTCCTCATTTCCTTCCTTGTTCTTCAATTTCATGCTTGTTCTTCAATTTATGCATTTTGCCTTAGCTCTTAGATTTGTTGTTGGATCTTGTGAATTGGCTATGGAATCTAGGTGAGTGACACACCAAGATCATAGATCGAGTCCTTGATCATTTTTATTTTGAGTATTTCATATGATTTATTTTTGTTTTTATTTTCATGCATAATTTTATGTTGAATCCTAGATCTACTCTTCGTTTCTAGTTATTTCTCGTAAAGTTTTTAACTTTCACGTCAAAATTTTATTGCTCTTTTTATTGTTGCTTTCAATTTTTGTTAATTTGCATTATTTAGATTTTTATGATCATATATGCATAGTTGTACCTTATGGTTTCATGCTTGACTTAGTGAAACTTTGCTTTTACCTGCTTATTTTCATTATTGCTTGCACTTTCAATTTGAGCATACACATGAAATGCTTGCATTTCCTTTCATTTTTCTTGCTTTAATTTCTTTAATTTCGTTTATTTTCATTTTTCCTCTATTTTCACAAGCTAAAAACACATAGATTCGTGATAGCAATCGAATTCCGATAATACCAAGCCATGGATCCTTTTCCTACTCATCACCACTGAAAAACCACAAAACACATATCATCATCTATTGCTTCCATATACCATCACATATTATTACTCGTACATCATCACATACAAGTTTCACATATCATCACATTCTGCTTTTACATATCATAATATATTGCTTCCATATACCATCATATATTATTGTTCGAATATCATCACATACAGATTTCACATATCATCACATTTAAATACCATATATCATCACATATTGCTTTCATATATCATCACATATTATTACCGTATAGCATCACATACAGACTCACATATTGCTCTCATAAAATCGTAAAAGGAGAAATTATAAACCTGTAATGAAACTATTTTCATTAATGTTCGAACTCGCACCAAAAATTGGAATATTTGCAGGAGAGAGATAAATCAGAAGAACTGCAGCAACAAAAATAGAAATAGCATAACCTAATTGAATACAAAAATAAATTAACTTAAAAAATAACTTACCCTCAAACCGATTCACATCTATTGGAATTGAAGGATTTGTTTTTTGGCGGTGAAGTATCGCTTGGTTCGGCGTTAATTTAAAGCTAATTTCGACAAAAATCGAAGAAAAAATTACAATTAGTTGTTGTTAAATTCGATGGGGTTTTGCCGGTGGTGGAGATTTCGGGCGATAGTTTTCTCAATAGAACATATATACTTACGGAGCTATGCCTGAACAAAAATCATTCTTAAAATATATCTAATTTTTCTATTTCATGTTGCTTGGACGGAAATATAAGTGGTGTTGGGAATATTATTTTCACCAATATTATTCCTTATTTGTAGTTTGCCTTTCTTAGGACACAAAGTATTTTAGGACTCTAGATTTCTTTCTTAGTTGGAGTCTAGGACTTTATTTAGTTTCCTAAATACTTATATAACTTGTTTAACAAGACTAGGAGTCTTGTTTAATTATAAAAGACCAAGACGCAAGAAAGAAAAAAAGAGACGACGCACACATCCTTGGAGAAGAACACACAAAGGGATACTCGGAGCTATGTTGCTGAACTAAGGGGATTTCTAGGTTGCGTAACCAACTGAGGAATTCATCTCAAGAAGAAGCGACGAGTATTTTGTGTATCAAGAGTTTGATACAATTTGTTTTTCATATATTACTTTTTTATTATTTTGTATTGATCTTAAACGTTGGCAAGTAATATAATTTTCGGGTTTGTACACCCAAGTTCGTAAGTACGGTTACTTATGAACTGAAATTAATTTATTGTGTTTTACTTACTTATTTCCGCTGCTGTTTCTGAGATTCAGTTGATGTTAGGTCTGGTGACATCTATCACGAAACCTAACATCATATCTGAAAACTGCATTTCTACAAAACTACAATTGGCACCAGAGTAGGGTACTTAACTCTAAGTATTTTGATCCTTGTTTTGTAGATTTTACATGATGGACGTTCAAGGGACTCCGCGACCTCCAATCCTAAATGGAGAGAACTACTCCCTCTGGAAATAGAGGATGCGGTGGCACATCAAAAACATCGATGAACGAGCTTGGAGATCCATTCTTGTTGGATGGCAGAAACCTCGTGTCACTGCTGATAGCGACGGTGACTCCGTATACAAGAGAGAAGAAGACTGGACGGCTGATGAAATAGCTTTGTCCAACTGGAACTCTAAAACCATTAATACCTTGTGTGGCTATTGACTCAAACTTTTGTGCACCCCTTTTTAATAAATTAATTTAAAACACGTCATTTTGCTCGCAAGAGTACGAGGTAACTGTAGGGTGATGAGTTTGACTCGAGTCGTATCTCTCGAGGAAACGACTATTCGGTCTTTCGGATGTTTTTCTCAATTTAAGAACTAAAATAAAATACATGTACACTTGGGGTTTTAAAAGATGTTGAATTGATCATTATGAACTAAAGCAATKATTAAACTAAAACMAATTAAACTAATTACTCTAACTAGATTATCAACTARGAGCAATTATTAAACTKCTTGAACTCAAGAACTAAGAATCAATAGCAARGAATKTAAAGCATAAATATAATAACTACCCTWAAGCAATCGCATCATATGAATCCAAGAACMAATAATTAAGCATAAATCAACTCGCATAAATAAACTAAATTAWCCAATATCCAATATCCAAGCATAAAAATGATTAAACTAATTAAACTCYAATTAACTAAGAGATTAACTAAGAWTTAAARTAACAATTAAACTAGAAATTAACTACTAAATTAACTAAGAGTTTAGAAAACTTATTMTAACTACTAAAAGCAATGAGAAGCTCCAMCTATTCCGGAGTTGCACGTCGATCTTGGGCGAAGATTGAATCCCGAACGTGAATTCGATGTTTTAGACGCGTTGTTCTTCGATCCTTGATCTCCGTCTTCAAATCTCGTTATGAGATGTGGGATTATTGTTATTATAAGCTAAAATACCCTAGGTGGTCATGTGTTCTCCCAAAAATCCGAAATAAGGAGGGTTTATATAGATATTGTAAGTCTTGGCGCACAAGAAACCCTAAAATCCAAATTCTGGGCCGTCGCGTCGATGGTGCGTCGACGGTGCGTCGACTGACGCGTGCTGGTTCTCAGCGTCGGTGCTGCCTGGGCGTGCACGTCGGCTGGGCGGGTGCGTCGACTGGGTGCGTCGACATCGACGCTTCAGCATGTTGCGTCGACGTTGCGTCGATATCGACGCTTCAGCAAGTCGCGTCGACGTGCGTCGACGCTGCGTCGACTGACGCAGGTCATGGCTCGCGTCGACGGAGCATCGACGGTCGCGTCAGTCGACGCGACTGCGCGTCTGCCTCCGTCTCTCTCTATCTTTTGCTACTCGTTTCACCGGAAAGCTCGTTCTCCTATTCTTGAACATCGAACTTCGTCTATTACGCGTTGAACTCTTCCGGTTACTTAGATGTAAGGTGAAAACAACGAAATATCACATATTTGAATCAATTACTATTAAAATACAGTAAAATAAGTCATAACTATAAAAATACGGAATTATGCTTAAATCGTCCAACTTATACCAAAAACAAATAGAAAAACATACTAAAATATTAATTAAAATAAGGACAAATCTACTCTAATCAACTACCCCACGCTTTATTGGTTTGTTCATCCTCGAACAAATGATAAACTCAAAATATAACTAGAATGAAAATAAGTTCAAGCAAAGAGTCGTGCGTTGCAACATAGATAATTTTGAAAATATAGGTACAAGTCACGTAACGTCAAACACTTGAGCATTATTACATTGTTGGTTCAAAATAAAATCATGCTTCCTCACGAAGGATAATATATATACGCTCAAAAGCACTTAAGTATTTTCTGCATGGAACGTGTATACACTCAAATTATAAAATTACATGCACAATAAATAAGCACCGAAAATCAATCTCTTCTCAATCGCAAATTAAGTGTGCTGTCAAGACTAAGAATCAGAAAAGGTCTTTGCGGGTTGTAATCTAAGGCTCTTTGGACGGGTATGGTATATATAAGTCGTGTGGCTCAATAATTCACTCAACCTTTTCAAATCACGAAGCAATGTGCTTCACCTCGTTCAAAAATAAAAACCTCACTTAACTCTCATAACGTAGCCTTTAAATAGGCTATTCCTCAACTCAAAACTCGTAAACCGACTGAAAGCGCAAACCACAATTGAAGTTTATAGCATGCTTCTTACACAACTCTTTTTCCTCTTAAACATAACGCTTCATAAAATAAACAACAAAATTCAAGCCTTAATAAGCGCGTAGGCAATTAATCAACTTATCCACCATCCTATCTTTTTCTTTTCTTTTTTTTTATTTCCCCCCTTATTATTATTTTTTTATGGGGTATTAATTTTTTTTTTCCGGATGGTGGTCCTTAATTACAAAAATAATAAATTCCTAATAAAAATTTTCAAGACTCAAATAACCAATAAGAATACGAACTCCTACTCCACGCTTTTAATGGGTTTGTAGGGTCGTCTCAAAAACACTCATGGCTATATGCATGGATATTTGGCTATGATTGGCTCATTCGGAATTTATAGTGGCTAAAAATATATGGATATGGCCGGAATAGGGTTTTATATGTGCCTTAACTTCATGTTCAAAGTCGACTACACACAGCGGTTTTAAAGAGATACCAAGATTGAAACTTATTCACATACATGCAATGATGATAAACACTCACGCTACTCGCTGGCTTTTTGCATGAAAAAGTTTTGAAATGACACTTCTTTTTAGGTTTTGCAAAATCGATTGCGTCCAAGTACCATTTTACAATATATAATAATAAATTTTGAAAAATTATGAACTTATGCACGCTCAAAGACAAAAACCTCAAATCATACTTAGATAACTTTGATAGGCATGCCATACAAACACAATTTAGCGTAGAAGTAGCGATCAATCACATCAAAAATATGCATTTCAAAATAAAAGACATCAAATTGCACTAACCATACTCAACCACCCCCCTCCCTAAAAACTTGGCAATCTCCTGATTGTCATAAATATTAAAGAAAATAAGAGTATGGGAGATAAGAAAACATCCCTGAAAAATTGATGGCCGAGTTTCTCTAAAAACGCATGTGCAATTATCTTTCGTCTTAGATCGCGTGACTAGATTGTCCCGAACAAACCTATAAACAAAAACAAACAAACAAAACATGATTGTGATCAATTGCGACGCGCAAGTGCCCGGTGGCACGTCTTTTTGGATTTGAAATGGCCGGATTGCGGCCAACGTCGTAAATGGCTGGGTTGCAGCTCATCAAAAGGTTGCCGGGCTGGGCTAACTTGGGTCGGATTGGGACCTCGATCGACGAAATCATCGTTATCCCTCATTGCTGCGTAAGCGGTAGGTTCAGTGGTTGATCGTCATCGTTAACGCCTCGAGTGGAACTAGCGGTAAGGCCTTGCGGTAGCGAGCTTCCGCTATATAACCGTTGTCCAGAATAGGCGATTTATCGTATTTTCTGCACATCAACACACACATAAACGTACCACGGCAATTGACACAATATAAAAAGACAGAAATAAAATAAAAGAAAATAAAAGAAAAACGAACTAACGCTTGGGTTGCCTCCTAAGAAGCGCAACATTTAACGTCATATGCTCGACGCAATTACTTGATCAAGTCCTAGCTCGTGGTGGGTCCACGAACTCCTCCTTAGTACGATCACGATTCTTTATATAATCCTTGAAATAAGGTTTAAGTCGATGTTTGTGGACTTGGAATCCTATCTTTGCATTCTCATCATATAGAGTGGCGACTCCATACTCATCCATCTCCTTTATTAAAAATGGTCCACTCCATGCGACTTCAAACTTGGTTGTATCAAACTTATGATCGGAATTATACAGCACTAATTGACCAACCTTGAACTTCTCGTTAAAAATTTCATTCGAATTCTTCTTCTTCGCTGTCCAATCCTTGCTATTAGCCTCGCCCTTTTTCTTCGTACGTTTAAAATTCTTGTAGGGGTCGAGGGAAACACATCTTGAACGAATATGTGGTGGCCTCGTCTCTTCTCTTGGCTCAAACCTCGAACGATCTCGTTGTGGTCTCAACTCCACTTTTGGCTCGTCTTTAGGCACGTRAAACRTCATGSYCAATCCATCATCAAATGCCTCTACATTATCAAACTCTTCAATCGTACCGATGATCAAGAGCTCATTCGCGCAAGAATCTACTAAATCAATAGTAGAACAATAGTTCTTAACAAATGATGCAGGATTCTTGTGAAAATCTTGAAGTGAAAATGTCACCGTTTCGCCCAATACGGACATAGTCACCCTCCCCTCGTTTACATCGATCACCGTACGCGTTGTAGACATGAACGTACGTCCTAACAAAATGGTGTGTTCTAGGTTCTCGCTTTGTACGTCACCAACATCCATAATGACAAAATCGACCGGAACTACTAGCTTGTCTACTTGTACTAAGACATCCTCCACAATCCCCAAGGGTAGCCTTATCGTCTTATCCGCCAATTATAATTTCATCGTGGTCGGCTTCAGCGGTCCTAGGCCAAATTCCTTGTAAATCGAATGGGGCATCAAATTTATGCTAGTGCCAAGATCGAGCATCCCTCTTGCCGTTTGTCCATTCCCGAGAGAGTTAGTTATGCAAAAACTCCCGGGATCCTTCTCTTTGGGTGGCAATGGTTTCTTAAATATATCTCCAACTTCTCTTATCAAAGCTACAGGCTGATTTGTAGCCAAACGCCTTTCCCTTGATGCTAGCTCCTTGAAAAACTTCACAAACGCTGGCATTGTCTTTATCACCTCTATCAGGGGGAGGTTAATATTAATATTTTTCAATAAATTATATAGCTCCATGAATTTTTTATTCTCCTTGGCCGGACGTAGGCGACTTGGGAAGGGAACATGATCATAAACAGTCAACTTCTTGGGCGGCGAATTTAAAGAATCGATGGGGTCTTTAGCTGCTGTCGAATTCTTCTTCAAAGCTCCCGGAAGTTGAGTCTCGGTCTCTTTCTTGTCTCCTTCCTTTCCTAGCTCGATGCAGTTATCCACTTCTTTCCCGCTTCTCAGCACATGAATAGCTGAGGCTTGTTCTGTTTGGCTTGTAAGAGTATTTTTCTCCTTCTTCAATGCTGCCATGTCAGTTGCCGATTGTCCTACCATTAACTCCAATATTCTTAGTCCTGAGGAATTTTCAAGAGTGCTTTAATATCGTCTCGAACTCCCTTCATTTCCTCCTGAACATGTGTGAGGCCGTTTGGTTCTGAATAGTTTCGGCAACTTGGTTTCGTTGCCAGACTAAAAGTTGATCAGTCGACTGAACTGTATTAGGTGTTTGCATGTGTGGTGGTCTCTGCCCCGAATGTTGTTGATTCGAATAGTGCTGGATGGCGTTGACGTCCCCTCGTTGTTCATTGTTGAACGGGCACATATCAGCTAAATGTTCGGGGGATCCGCATTGGTGACACATCGTATTAGTCTTCTTCGAAGAGGCCTTGCTTGCCCGCTCGGCCTTCCAAGCTACCAATTTCTCCTCAAATATCTCTTCGCACTTTGCTTTGACTAATTTGCCATCATCTAAGTCAGGATCAGGGATGCCAATTTACTAGGCCGAGATTTGGTTTCTCTAGATTTTTCACTCAGTTTCTCCAATACTCGTTTTGCCTCGCGGGCAGTTAAATCACCAAAATCTCCTCCTGCTGCTATTCCAACTTGGCTTTTCTCCATGGGCGACAAACCATCAAAGAAAAACTGATTAATTATCTCAGGGGAATAGCTATGATGCGAGCATGCTTGTAAAAGTGATTTGTAACGCTCCCATGTTTCATGAAATAATTCTCCCTCCACTTGTTCAAAGTTAGCAATCTGCCTCCAAATTTGCCCCGTTGTTTGTGCRGAATAGTAWTGATTTAGGYARTTCTCGCTTATCATCTCCCAATCAGTTAATGACCTTGGTTCTAAGGACAGTAACCATGTKTTCGCCTTGTCTTTCATGCTATAGGGGAAGAAAATCATTTGCATCTCCTCCCGGTTTAGGCCATGACCTACAAATCTTCCCACTTCATCGATAAAGTAGTTCAAAAACGCTAAAGGGTCTTCGTGGGTATTTCCGTGAAAAGTCGGAAGTAAATTAATTTGATGCGGTTTAATCTCTACTTCCCTTGCAGTCAGGCCAAGTACAATAGCAGACCCATAAAGCACAACCTTCGGGCGTGTCAAATCTCATTGTCGAGGCGCTCGATCTCCCCTTAGTTCCCTAACTCGGTCATTAGCTCTCTCATAGTGGTCGTTATGCGCGTAATGGTGCTCGCTCTCGTATCTCCTTCTGAAATTATTTTGCTCGTAACCATGATCTTAATTCTCCAACCAATCATTCACGTGCCCTTGATTGTTAGCATACGCGTTATGCTGCAGAAAATCTTCATTCCTAATTGCCACGTTCTCGATGTTGTGTTGGCGAATAGCATTGTTGTTCATCTCTTCGTTGTGCCTCATATTCACCATGTTGGGTTGGTGACCGATTACGTTTTGCTGCTGGTCGACTCCTTCGTTTCTCCCCGCATCTTGTCTCGCAATAATGGGGCGTGGTGGTGATCTCGATGGTGAATCGCCGTTTCGAATCGGATTTGCTTCTAAAATAATGTCGGAAGCTTGATCACAAGAGAAATCAGTTGCTGTTGAGGAATCGTCCTCGGGAATAAAAACGGGTTCTGGTCTCGTTGGATTTGAACGGTGGATGTTGTCAATGAATGGTACAAGGTCGCGTTGAAATGATCGCCTTCCTTGCATAAACTCAACAATACATGAACATACCAAATAGCAAAGACCAAGTAAAAATAAAAATAAACTAATAAATCAAAAAGAAAATAAAACGAAAAACATCTTTAATTCCTACTCGTTGCCTCCCCAGCAACGGCGCCAAATTTTTGACTCAAACTTTTGTACACCCCTTTTTAATAAATTAATTTAAAACACGTCAGTTTACTCGCAAGAGTACGAGGTAACTGTAGGGTGATGAGTTTGACTCGAGTCGTATCTCTCAAGGAAACAACTATTCGGTCTTTCGGATATTTTTCTCAATTTAAGAACTAAAATAAAATACATGTACACTTGGGGTTTTAAAAGATGTTGAATTGATCATTATGAACTAAAGCAATAATTAAACTAAAACTAATTAAACTAATTACTCTAACTAGATTATCAACTATGAGCAATTATTAAACTCCTTGAACTCAAGAACTAAGAATCAATAGCAATGAATCTAAAGCATAAATATAATAACTACCCTTAAGCAATCGCATCATATGAATCCAAGAACGAATAATTAAGCATAAATCAACTCGCATAAATAAACTAAATTATCCAATATCCAATATCCAAGCATAAAAATGATTAAACTAATTAAACTCGAATTAACTAAGAGATTAACTAAGAATTAAATTAACAATTAAACTAGAAATTAACTACTAAATTAACTAAGAGTTTAGAAAACTTATTTTAACTACTAAAAGCAATGAGAAGCTCCATCTATTCCGGAGTTGCACGTCGATCTTGGGCAAAGATTGAATCCCGAACACGAATTTGATGTTTTGGACGCGTTGTTCTTCGATCCTTGATCTCCGTCTTCAAATCTCGTTATGAGATGTGGGATTATTGTTATTATAAGCTAAAATACCCTAGGTGGTCGTGTGTTCTCCCAAAAATCCGAAATAAGGAGGGTTTATATAGATATTGCAAGTCTTGGCGCACAAGAAACCCTAAAATCCGAATTCTGGGCCGTCGCGTCGATGGTGCATCGACGGTGCGTCGACTGACGCGTGCTGGTGCTCGACGTCGGTGCTGCCTGGGCGTGCGCGTCGACTGGGTGCGTCGACATCGACGCTTTAGCACATTGCGTCGACATCGGTGCGTCGACATCGACGCTTCAGCAAGTCGCGTCGACGCTGCGTCGACTGACGCAGGTCATGGCTCGCGTCGATGGAGCGTCGACGGTCGCGTCAGTCGATGCGACTGCGCGTCTGCCTCCGTCTCTCTCCATCTTTTGCTACTCGTTTCACCGGAAAGCTCGTTCTCCTATTCTTGAACATCGAACTTCGTCTATTACGCGTTGAACTCTTCCGGTTACTTAGCTGTAAGGTGAAAACAACGAAATATCACCTATTTGCATCAATTACGATTAAAATACGGTAAAATAAGTCAGAACTGTAAAAATACGGAATTATGCTTAAATCGTCCAACTTATACCAAAAATAAATAGAAAAACATACTAAAATACTAATTAAAATAGGGACAAATCTACTCTAATCAGCTATGTCGATACAAATTATTACAAAGTGATAAAGAATTGCGAGTCTGCGAAAGAGGCATGGGACGCCCTTCAAAGGGTGTGCGAAGGGACTCCAAGTGTGAAGAAATCTCGCCTGAGAATGCTCACTACAACGTTCGAGTCCATGAGAATGGATGATAAAGAGTCCATTGTGGAGTATGCCATGAGACTCTCCGACATATCGAATGAGATTGGAAACCTTGGCCACCCCATGTCCAATGCACGCCTTGTTGGAAAACTTCTCAGATCCATTTCGAAGAAGTTCAACGTGAAAGTTGTTGCCATTGAGGAATCCAAGGATACTGACAAAATGGACTATGATGAGTTGGTCGGATCGCTCAAGACATATGAGATGGAGCATCTAGACTAACACTCGAAGGAGAAAAATGTTGCTCGCACCTCCGATGTTCACTCAAAAGATGAAGATGAAGACACTGACTGGAGAGAGCTTTTTGATAAATTTGAAAGAACCACACTTGGAGAGGAAGACGTATCTCTCATGACTCAGAAATTCAACCGTTACTTAAGGAGAAAGAACAATATTGGGGGGAAAGCATCAAACTCCATGATGGAGACACCACCTCCAAAGTCTTTTGGAAGAAAGTTGTCCAACTTCCAGCCTTCATCTTCAGAGTCAAAGACTAGAAATTCTCCCAAGCCACTTAGCGAAGTTCAATGCCATGAGTGCAAGGGTTGGGGTCACTACAAAAATGAATGTGCAAATACGTTAAGGAAGAAGAGTCTTATTTCGAAGGAGTTTGATGAAGATGGAAGCGACTCTGACTCACCTGAGTCAGTACCTGCACTTTTTGCTCATGTTGCCTGGGATGATGACTTTCGAGTTCACAACATCAATTCCAACACCCTYTGCCTAAATGCTGAGGTTSAAGATACTCTCGACGAATATAAAWYATTYTGCMTGGAGTATGATGAYRTGTTTMCCAACTYGGYCAATCAGGTTTTGAAAGTGAAGACCCTTATGATCAAGGTTGAAAAGCTTACCCATGAGAAGGATGATCAAGTGAAGATCATTACCCGGTTGGAGACATCTCTTACGAGAAAAGTTTCGGAATTAGAACGAGTAAGGGCTGAGCTAAAAAAGGTTCAAGACACAATTTCAAACCTCAATAAGGGAAAGGCGAAGCTAGATGAAATTCTGGAGATGTCATATCTAGAAACTTCAAGGCATGAAATTGGTTACAAACCGGAGCAACAATCGCATCAAGTCAGCCACGACCAAGAGTGTGTCAAGCGCCATAAGAAGAGAAGAAGCACTAGTGGAAAAAAATCGATTAGAGGCGGTGCATAAGTGACGGTTCAACGAGAAACCACTGCAAAAGGTGCAAAGGTAGCGCTTGTTAGCAAAGAACCGTCACTTATGAAAAAAAATTAAAAAAAATCGAGTTCGGGTGGCGGTTATTGAATTCCAACCGCCACCAATAATACTATAAGCCGCGGTTGCTTTTCAAACCGACACTTAAAAAAAACAATCGGGCAGCAGTCCAATGGGGAAGCGTCACCAATAACACACCGGGTGGCGGTTCTTGAAGTAACCGCCACTTATAGAGCGCCTCAAATTCTGGCTTCGGGCTGCGCTTATTGGGAGAAGCGTCACCAATAAGTTCGAACTCTTTTGGCCGCGCTTCCAAAATAGAACCGTCGCTTATAACTACATATTAAACGCGCTTCTATCAAATACCACAGCCCCAAAATTTGACCTTCAAAAATCAGCCGGGAAATCATGAAATTACTTGTCGAAAAATTTCCAAACTTTCGTTTCACTTCTCCATTGAAATTAATTGGCCCTTGAATTTACTTAGCCCTTGAAATCGAAGCTGAAATTTACACCTACAATTACTGAACGTGAAGCTGATGATGGCGAGGACTTTCGTCGATTGTGCGAGTTTACTGAACCACTCAAAGGGTTAACATGTTTGCACTTTGCGGCTATGAAGGGAAATATTCAGATTTGCAGGTTTTTGATCGAGAATGTGAAGCTCGATGTTGATTTCAAATGCCATAGGGTATTTATTTCTTCTTCTTCGTTTATTTCGTTTAATGTCAATTTTAATTAATTTTGGTTTTTATCTTTTTTTTTAATTGCTGCTTAGGGGATACTCCTCTGCTATTTGCTGCTAGTGCTGGCCATTTTAAGGTGGCAAAATATCTCATAATCCGAGGCGCTGATGTAAAAATGAGCGATTCTAATGGATACACTTGCTTGCATATGGCCGCTAATTTAGGTTATTCGTCTTGTGCTATTTTTTCAATTTTATTTTTATTTTTAGAATTATGCAATTAGTGGTGATTCTGTTTGTAGGAGACAGAGAGATTATGAAATTGTTGTTGTTGAAAGGCGCTGATATAGAGGCACACTACGTGAGCGGGACCCCTCTGCAATGTGCGGCGGCGTGTGGAACTGGAAATATCGAGTCTATCAGGTTTCTGTTACGCCGTCGTGCTAATGTAAGCAAATGTGTAGGTGTAAATTGTGTGTGTGTTTGGGAGTAAAACGATTAATGTTCACTGAAACGGTTGTTTTGCAGCCAAATGCAGTTTCTCCACTATCTGTTCCCCCTCTGGTTTTAGCGATTAAGAACGGGTCATCTGAATTCCTGGAGCTGCTGTTAGAGGTATGTGAATTCATCTTAATTATTTTTTTGTTTTTGAAAATTGATTGTTTGTTCTAATAATCCGAGTTCATGGATGTTTACTCTAAACGCAATCAGAATATATATTAGTTATTCATGAACACGAATCACGGGTTATACTTGGTTGAAGAATATTTATTGAATGAAGTTTCACTTTCATCCCTCCTGCTCTTTATTGCTGGTATTTACTAGTATGGAAAATTTTAAAATCATAATAACGCTCATAGAAAGCGCTTATTTATTTGAATACAAGGCATAATAGCCTAGAAAGCTAAACAATGACACCACCAGCAAGACCTTATCCAGGAGCTAGAAAGCAATCTAATAAACAAAAGGATCATTGAAAAAACAGCAACGCATTCAACGGTTTCTTTTCCTCTTCGCGGTGTTATCTTCTTCAATCACTTCGACTTGCCTCTGCTTGGACTCGGAAGCAATTTTTTGTTCAGAAAATTCTTGTACCATATAGCCGAGGTTTTCGGATACCGGACTAAACCATTGACGTAGTCCACATAATATATACCAAATCGAACTGTGTATCCTTCGGCCCACTCATAGTTGTCAAACAACGACCACAAGAAGTAACCCTTAAGTTTCACACCGTCATATAGCTTGTTTCATGTAGGCAAAATGGTCTTGATAGTATCTAACTCTGTGATCATCCTTGCGAGCTTGGGCAATCGATAGGCCCCTGTCATTTTTCTCGCTTATACCATTCTCCGTAATATTAATAACAGGGTCATTATATGTCTTTTTCGTGTGAGCCAAAAGCTTGTATATTCCATAAGGAACAACAAACAACCAGGTGGAGCCAGACGGATAGCCAATTAGCTCTCCGTTTCGTTCAGTAAAGAACGAATTATGGATAGAGTTGTTCCAAGCCCTTAAATATGTCGGTTTCTTGGAGTTTCCTGGTGCAGATGCTGGCAAGGTGTGCCAAAATGATACCTGTAATGGTGAGTGTTTAAATTCTCCTATTTCTACTTATTAAGGAAACACTAGTTAATGAGAAACATGTGCGATCTTTTTTGTTAATGAGGACGGGGTGAGTTATTTTTCAAGCTCACGGCATAGAAAAAGCTTCTTGTTTAAATTTCAACTTTTGTTTTTTGTTTAATTTAATTTTTTGTCCTTAGAAAGGTGTATCTGGTCGAGGAAAAAGTGAAAAACAAGAAAGTTGGTGAAACACTGCATGCAATATCAAAAAGGATACATAACAAGGTAATTTTTTAAGAATTTCTTTAAGGTTTGGCCTCTTTTTTATTTTCTTTATAAAATCAGAAATAAAATTAACAATGCTTTCTTGAGGTTCACATTTTTTTTTTAATCTATTGAGGACTGAATTTGTAAGTAGAGTATATATAGAGATGATAGTTGATGTTTTTTTTTTTTAAATTAAACTAATTACTTCAAGAGTATTTTTTTTAATTAGTCCTAATGTGAAAAAAATAATTAATGTAATTACGTTGTAATGTTTGAGTGATATTTTAACATTTTTCTCGTTATTGTTTGCTCTCTACTATGAAGGTGCATTATGTTATAACCATGGTTCTGAAAATCGGACCGGACCGGCCGGTTCGACCGGTTCAACAGGGAACCGGTCACCACACCGGTCCGGTTTTCATGTGCAAACCGCCAGAGTCAAGAACCGGTCAAACCGGTCATGAACCGGTTGGACCGGTGAACCTGTGACAGGTTCAACCGTTTTTTTTTTGTTTTTTTTTTGTTTTTTTTTTGCTTTCTAATTTTTATATTAAATAAAAATTGACGGGGTCTAATTTTTTTTATTTGGAGTACAAATAAATACAAATTATGATGGTTAATTTTATTTTATTTTGAAGTTGTTGGACTTGGAGTGATTATATTAGAATTGAACTATTTTATTTGATTTTTCTTCATTATATTTAATTCAATAATATTTTTTTATGTTGTATTGTGGTTGATGAATTCATATTTATTCATATGGACTCTTTAAATTAAATTTTAAAATATTTTATAATCATATATTTTATTAATCTAATTTATTATTTATTTATAACATATTTAATAGTGGTATATATATATATATATATATAAAATATATAAAACCGGTCCGACCACGGTTGGACCTGTGAACCACTGAACCTTTAGTTTTACCGATTTAATGACCGGTCCGATTTTCAGAACAATGGTTATAACCAAGCAGTTTACGGGATTCAGCTTCTTGGTCTGTAGTGTAAGTTGGTGGTGTGCCAGGTGGAGTTGGTCTATATTTGGCCCAATTAGTGGTGTAATAATTCATTCCAATAAAATCGTATGATCCTTTTACCAGTTTTGCTTGTTCAGGTGTAAATTTAGGCAGCCGAGCTCCGACGCGCTCTCTCATTGTTGCCGGATAATCGCCTATATTTATAGGCCCATAAACCATCCCCACATAAAATTGACAGCTCTTGAGGCAGCAGCAATGTCTTCGGGACTATCTGAGTAAGGTTCGTACCATTTTCGTCATGTTCGTGATTCCTATTTTGCCTCCTTGAACCGCCTGAAAGCTTTTCCTGTATACATCAACCACGGCAGCATGAGCAAGATGCAAATGGTTCGCGACGATATAGGGTTCGGTTCACGGCAGCATGACAAGTGGGGTCCACGCCCCGAACACATCTATGCATTAGGGCATTAGTCTTGAGAGGATGGGTCGAGGTCGAACCGTGACCCGGCGGGAAAGTTCTGGTGATGTCTTTCTAGTATGGAAATTGTTGTTATTATTATTATTATTATTATTATTATTTTTTTTTTTTTTGAGTAAAGTTAGTTATTATTATGTCTTGTTCAATTAAGTTTGTTATGCTTATACCACATTGGGGAATGGGATTAAAATGCATGTTATAAATTCCTATTATTAGAGCTTATAGATTTTATCTTAAAAAATGTTCAGGTGTTTGGGTGAAATAAGACGATAAAGCTTTTAGAAGATGTTAATGACACTAATGGCAATTTTGTAAAATTAAATGGTCTAAATTAAAGGAGTTGTTAAAATAAAATCTAATTGAAAGACATTTTGGCCCATGATCTTGTTTTCTGCTCTACACGAACAACACCATGTTATGTTCATCTGGCGCATTTATTGTTATAATGAGTTGGTTTCTGTTTTCCAATCTTTTTGCTTTTTTACATGTTTGATCCCTGTATAGATGTTAAGACTACAACCTTAGAAGTGCTTATTCGTGGTCAGTGATAAACCTATTTTAGGACATATATGTCTTTTTGCAATCAGGCTGGAGCCAATCCAAACAAGACTTGGCACGGTTTAAGCCCTCTCGCAGTTGCTGCAGCCAAAGGAGATAACACTGAGTTCCTTAAGTCTTTGCTTGTAGCTGGGGCAGAACCAAACAATACCACCATAGTTAGTTTCTGAATATTTGAGCTTAATTTTTATTTTATTTTTTGTTCAATCCTAATGTTAGTTATCTCACGATAACGACCATTTTCAGGCAAAAATGAAACCCATATATAGTGTATGCTGCCGAGGTGGGTAACCTTGAAGGGATCGGCGTTTTGTTTCCAGTGACTCAAAGAATTTCGAGTTATCACAATTGTAGCATTAATGGAATTAAAGATTATTTTCACTCTGCAAAAGCCAAGATACAGGTAATCGTGGTTCATGGAATGATATTCTTTTTATCTCATCATTAGTTTGGTTCTAGTTTTCAATTGCATAGATCGAACACAATTTTCTGAATTTGGTGTCCTCAAAATTATTAGTAGTAATTGATCTTCATGTCCTTAATATCTGATTTTGCCTAATGACTTTTTATTCGTTGTTCTCATTCTAAGTATTTATTATTTTGAGCATATGAAGTTGGGAAAGTGTGGGCATTCTGTTTTTTTTTTTCAATCAAACTGCCACATTACTGCAGAGAAAGCAGTGTCAAGATGACTACTTTGAGTTTCTTGACGAGAAAGGTAAAAATGCAGTGAAGCAAGAGGATTACTCATTTGCTGCAGAGTGTTTCACTAAGATAGTTTAATGCCTGTCCTTAGTTTTTTTGTGAGAATGGTTTTTCATAATTACTTGAACTTTGAAGGATTTGCAAACTCAAAAGAAAAGGAAAAAGAAAAAAAAAGTGATTCTCAGCTTCTCGTTCACATCTTTGTGATTTTAAAGATCTCATTTGTGCCTGATATTTTGGTTGCAGGCATTATATTTTCAACCGGATAATGAAAGATTGCTATTGAATCGTACTGCTTGTTGGGCAAATTTGGATAAACCTAGTTTCTGTCTACATGATGCTTTTGCTTGTATGAAGCTGAAACCTTTGTGTCCCAAGGCTCACTTGAGAGTAGGTTTAGCATGGATGCTCCTTAAAGTATGCAATATTTCTCGGCTCATATTATTTAAAACTAAAACCGATTTTAAGATTTTGTTGTTTTTGTTGTTGTTATTATTATATATTTATGTTGATGGGTGCTGTTTTATTTGTGAAGAGTTATGCCAAAGCGTTAGCATCATTTGAATTTGCTTCTAGTTTGGATCCCGGATAATTTTTGACATTTGTTGTTTGTTTGGATAATTTGTATTTCTTATGAGTATTTTGGTTTGTTTGGTTTGCTATGAAAAAAAATGATTTGCAGGAATTATAATAAATTTCTAAAATTTCAGATTTTGTGAAATTTTGTTCTAGAAAGCTGGCAAAAAAAACCAAAAAGTGGCGGTTCTAATAAGAACCGCTGCAAAAGTTTTGGACTTTAAGTGACGCTTTGAAACTAGGAAGCGCCGTCCGGTCTTCCTATTATTGGTGACGCTTCGTTGGAAGGACCCGGATTCGGTTATAAGCGGAGGTTCTGAATAAGAACCGCCACCCGGTTTCGGTTTTAAGCGGCGGTTCTAAGATAAGAACCGCCACTGCGTTCTGTTTTTGGCGTTGGTTTCAACCGATTTTCAATATTATTGGTGGCGCTTCGAACTAAGAACCGCCACCCGGCGCCTCTTTTAAGCAGCGGTTTAAACCGTCGCCCGTTTTTTTTTCTTTAAGCGTCGGTCGTATTAGAGGCGGTTCAGAACCGCCTCTAATCGACTTTTTTCCACTAGTGAAGGCAGTATGTTTGCCATCACTGTGGCAAACATACCAAATTCGCCCCTTTTGCTGGAAGAGAAACGGGAAGAAAAGTCATTTTCAGAGAATCAAACAAGATGATGGGACTCGTGATGGGACTCAAGCAGTCAACACCAAAGGCAAACACCAAGTTGAAACGTGTCTGGGTGACAAAGGGGGACGTCAAGTGTAACATGGTTTATACTTCTCTAAAATCTCATATTCCTAGAGCATGGTACTTTGATAGTGGATGCTCCAAACATATGACCGGCTCAAAAGACTTTTTTGTCGAACATTATAAATTTTAAAGGAGGAAAGGTCAAATATGGTGGAGGCGCAAATGGACAGATTATTGGGCAAGGAACACTCAATGTTCCAGGTATTGCCAAGCTGGAAAATGTTCTACTTGTTGAAGGACTGACTGCTAATTTGATAAGCATTAGTCAGTTGTGTGATGGTGGCTTTAGTGTAAAGTTCACACGGGAAAAGTGTGAATTCTATGACGAGGATGGTGCCTATATCTTCACTGGTCAGAGGACTTCTGAAAATTATTACCAAATAATTGATGATGTGCTATGCAGGTACAAGATGGTGGAAAGTTTGATCAAGGATAAAGCTGATGTTGCATGTGGTGATGGGTCTGGTGACATGTCACCGAACCCAACACCGACTCAGGAAGAGACTGGCAACAATGAAACTAGCAAGCTGACTCCAGTTTCAACTCCTTCCCGTGCGGGTCCTGAATTTAATTCAGAATCAGAGGATGAGGATCCTGAAATTCGAATTGATCTTTATCAAAAAGATATTCCTCCAAGAGTTCAAAAGTATCATCCAACCGGTCAATTTATTGGTGATCTTTATGAGAGGAGTACGAAAAAGAGACAGATAAGCTTCAAGAAAATGGTAAGATTCATCTGTTTATCCACTAACTGTTCTCTTTTACGAGAGTCTTTGTTTCTTGCCAAAATAGAGGCTAAGCATGTAGAGAATGCTCTTAAAGCCGAATACATTGCAGCTGGAAGTGCGTGTACGCAACTTCTTTGGATGAACCAGATGATTGAGGACTACGGTCTCCATAACAGTATTTTGACCGTACTCTGTGATAATACGAGCGCAATTGACATCTCAAAAAATCCAATTCAGCACTCTCGTATAAAGCACATTGACATCAGGTATCTCTTCATCCGAGTCTTGGTTGAGAGAAAGATAATAAGTCGTGAACATGTAGGGACTGACAGCCAGCTTGCTGACATATTCACAAAAGTATTAGATTTAGAGACCTTCTCTCGTTTGAGAAGAGATCTCGTAATGTGCATTGTCTAGTCCATGTTGGGTTTGATGTTATGACGCCAAAAGATGTCATCAGTCATAACATCTGTATAATTTACATGCATTATTATTTTCTTTTTCATACATCATACGAATGCATTGAGTCTGATTTAAAGAGAAATAAGGTCATGTGTTGTAATAAAAGTGATGACAAAAAGACTAAACTCTTCGTTTAGGTGATTGTGGAACTCTCCGGCATAAATAGGTTTTCTCCCAAGTCCAAAAATAAAAGGTGTTAACAACAGTTGTTGAAGATATGATAATCCTCTTCAAATCTTAAAAAGATGAAGAAAATCAAGACTAAAGGTATGATCTTTAAATTTCACCTTATTGAACGATTTTGACGTTGTCATTAACTTGGGTTAAGGGGTTTGTTTTCATTGACTTCACCTTTGCAATGATGGGTCTAATGTCACCAGTCATGAAAAACAACACTGATCAAAATCTCTAAAAGTCTTTATGTGGATATTTTTAACCTTTCTAGGTCATCTTTTAGGCATAATTTAAGACATTCATATTTTGTGAATTGTCGTTTTTGATGAGTGTTTTGTTTCTCTTGTTTGCTTCTTATTCTGACGTCTCTTGATTTTTTTGAGGATGTAGTTATTTGTTTGTTCCAGTGGGGCTGTGATCGGGTGTGCTGGACAGGTAATATGAGATTGATATGATTTTTGGGTTTTTCACTTTGTACGCTATATATACGGCTTTGGTGATGGTTCAATTTGACAGCTAAAATTCGATTTTTCTATGTTTATACGTGGATTGGATAGTGGAAATCATGGGCGGTTTAGTGTGAAATCGTGTGTCTTATTTAGAGAAGGATTTTTCCAATCTCTTGTAAAATGTCGAATTCACCATCACCAAGCAAAGCTCCGGAAACAGACACTGCATCTGGATGAAAAGAAAATTCCACCCAAAGTCCAAGACGAATAGTTCTGAAGCTGCCCAAAAGTTTCATGATGGTTCTGGTGACATGTCACCGAAACCAACACCCCTGTAGACAATCCTGGCTCCTCTCCATGCTCTGATTCTGACAATTTTCCATCTGCCAGTGCACCGATGTCTGCAGCTGCCTCCGACCACTCTGATAGCTCTGATGAGACTCCGTCTCAAGCCGTCGAGATTGAAGACATAAAACCAATCTCCACGAGGTTCTTGACGAGTGAAGCTGAAGAGCTGTTCTTGGGATTTCAAAATTGAGGCATGATTGCTGAACACCAAATCCCTGTTGATGTTTTCGTGAAGCGGAATCTGATTACCTTCTTTATGCACCGTGGTGCCTCTTCGAGCTGGTGTCATGTCTGGTGATGGTTCTGGGGTTCCCAACATCAGTACCAACATGGTTCTTTTTTCTGCTCCGGTTGTTCGAGCCCAGATTACTTTGTTTGATAATCAGGTTGCACATCACCAGGCATTTCGGTACTCATTTTTGAGGTCCTTTTGCTTTCAGAACAAAAAGGGGGAGAAGATGTAGAAATAGAAAGATGTACAAGACGCGGCTGGTTCATTTGGCAAAAGAGAGATGACTCGTACTTCTAATTCGATCTTATTAAGGGGGAGATTCAATTTAGAGGGAGTTTTAATTTAGGGGGAGTCTTTAAACATTTTGGTGCGTCTTTGTGGTTTTGTCCAAAAAGGCAAAAGGGAGAGATTGTTGGGAATACTATTTTCACCAATATTATTCCTTATTTGTAGTTTGTCTTTTTTAAAACACAAAGTATTTTAGAACTCTAAATTTCTTTCTTAGTTGGAGTTTAGGACTTTATTTAATTTTCTAAATACTTATCTAACTTGTTTAACAAGACTATGAGTCTTGTTTAATTATAAAATACCAAGACGCAAGAAAGAAAAAAAAGAGACGACGCACAAATCCTTGGAGCAGAACACACAAAGGGATACTCGAAGTTACGTTGCTGAATTAAGGGGATAGGTTGCGTAACCAACTGAGGAATTCATCTCAAGAAGAAGTGACAAGTATTTTGTGTATCAAGAGTTTGATACAATTTGTTTTTCATATATTACTTTTTATTATTTTGTATTGATCTTAAACGTTGACAAGTAATATAGTTTTCGAGTTTGTTCACCCAAGTTCGTAAGTACGATTACTTGCGAACTGAAATTAATTTATTGTGTTTTACTTATTTATTTCCGCTAATATTTCTGAGATTCAGTTGATATTAGGTCTGGTGACATCTATCACGAAACTTAACATCATATTTGAAAACTGCATTTCTACAAAATTACAAGTCGGTTGGGTCTCGGGCCGGGCATTTCTAACTAAAATGAGAATCACTTTTTAAATTATTAGGCACACACTCCCATAATTAATTAAAATCTTCTAGTTCCAAATCAAATTGCATGGTCTCCTAATATTGTACACAGTTTCTTCTATTGCCGCATTTCTAAATTCCCTCATTCACATTCTTTAGTTCACAATTTGAAAATCAAACGTGTTTATTCCAAACATAAATAAAACTTCATTATATAGTACAAATACAGGTAATAAAAAACCGAAACTCAACCAATGTTTCTAATAACATCCTCAATAAAACTAATCTGAGCACTATAAGAAGACCCACCTTCCATCAAAGCCATCCTACTCCTCCTCTGCATCTCCTTCACCTTGCTCCTCACCCCGCTCTCTTCCGCCATCAGCCGCCTTATCGCCACCTCGATCTCCTCCGCCCCCACAATCTCCGAAGGCGTCTCCCCCTTCAAATCCCTCTGATAATCGATCCTAATCGCCTCCGCCATCTCCATCTCCTTAACCAGCAAAAATGCATTCAGCTGCTGCTCAGCATACAAAGGAAACGTAGCTACCGGCACACCAAACCACACGCTCTCCAACGTCGAGTTCCACCCGCAGTGCGACACGAAACCCCCCACCGCCGGATGGGCCAGCACCGCCACCTGCGCCGCCCATCCCGTCACCCTCCCCACCCCTCTAGTCCTCTCCAGGAACCCTTCCGGCAAAACCTCACTGAAATCCTCGTACTCGGTCGGGTATATCATCATGTTCCCCTTCCCGCTCGGTTTTCTCAACGACCATAAAAACCGTTTCCCACTATTTTCCAGAGCCACAGCTATTTCCTTCACCTGCGCCGGCTCGAAACTCCCCATCGTGCCGAAGCACAAGAAGACGACCGAGCTCTCGGGCTGCTCGTCGAGCCATATCTTGATATCTTCGTCAGACGGCTTTTTTTTACTCTCATCATCGCTCAGGTTCAGTATGGGTCCCACTGGGTAAATCCTCGGGCTTTTTCCGTCATTCAGCAAAGACTGAATGGCGAAGGGCTCGAGCTCGTGGAACGTGTTAACCATAATGCCTTTTGTCCCCATTAGTCTCTTGAAGTTGCTCAAGAAGAGGGTCGGCATGGGGCCCTCGCTCACGAACGGGGCAGGCAGCATCTTCGCCGGGAGAGGGATCGACAAACTGGGAACGGACAGCTCTGCTTCGGAGTTCTTGTACTGGGTCAGGTCCTGGTTGTGTTCGAATTTGAGCGAGACGAGGTGGTTGAAGAGACCGAGAGAGCACGCGCCGGAGGTGAAGAAAACGTATGAGGGGAGGCTGAACTCGTCCGCGACCTCTATGAACTTGGTGCAGAACATGTCGAGGACGAGGCCGGCCAGCTGGCAGTTCGGTTGGTTGATCCGGTCGGTGATTATGTCTCGGACGTGAGTGTCTCGGCTGTTGATGAAGTCGAATATGAACATTCTCGAGGAGGGGTCGACCTGGAAGTCTTGGTTCGGGAGGTTTAGGAATCGGAAACGCGATGCGTTGTTGGTGTTGATGTCTTGTGTGTATTTGTCGACGGTTTGATCATTGGGGAGCTTCATTATGAGGACGGTAACGGAGAGGCGGTCGTCGCGGTCGAGGAGGAGCTTGGCCATCTCGACGGTGGAGACGAGGTGGCTCAGCCCCACGGAGGGGATGAATATTAGCTCAACTTTCGTCATTTCTGACAAGATGGTGATTATTGGGGAGTGAGTTGAGAGGGGATAAGATAAGGTGATGAAGGGCTTCACAAAAATGGCCTCTTATAATTTTCTTGTGGGACCATTTATTTTGCTTATTGGTAACTTTGAGAAGTTGGAAGAAATGGAGTTGGAAATAATGCTGCTCTTTCCATTAGGCGGTGGAGTTTCCCAAAGTTTTGGTTCTTATTATACTAAGGGAAATGTATACGGTGAACAAAAGCGGGATGACCGGGTGCATCTAGATTGTGCCGCATCATTCAATTTTTATTACAAAATCACAAATATTATAATGCAAGTGATAAATTTCAAATCACGCATAATTTGTATGGCGATTTTTTAAAAATAATAATTTAAATAATAAATCATAAAAGACCGATAATTTGGAGGGTAAAAAATTAATTACGGACATATAGGTAGTTTGACAACAATTAATTGACTATAACTCGTAATATCTTTTTCAATTAACAAAGTATACAACGTGATTTTCCCCAAAATATCTCTTCTATTTTTTTCTTTTTATATTTCCATTGGTCCAGTTGTAATTGGACAAGGCAAAAAAATGAATAAAACAGGCCTTGATCTTTTTTAAATTAAAGGTTCTTGATCTTTTTCAAATTAAAGGTTTGGTTTCTTCCAAATAGATTCCTATCACTCGTTTTGTTAGAAAGAAATGTCAAGACCAAGACGAATCGAAATTGGAAAAGAATTTGCCCACTTTCCGGATTTGAAATTGAAATATGAGATTTTTCATGTGAATAATCCAAAACTGGGAAAATTAAATAAACGTAGTCCACACATGAACATGGTAATTACAAGATTGTTTGGTTTTACTAAATGGGGAATGCATAAAATTACTTAATTCGAGAATATTATTAGACTACGAGTATCTCGAATTTGTAAACTTGAATAGCTAGAAAATAAATTAGAAATCGATATTTATATTTATATTTATATCCGTAACAAAATGAGAGTTTATGAATAGTACGCGGATTTTTTTTCAAGCCACGATTTTTACTTGAAATGGTAAGTTTGTTGAGCCATATATAAGTGTGCCTGGTTTGCATATGACCACGTCTGATTTGCTTCACGTCCCTATATTTGCTACCGATAATTGTAGAAAATCTTAACTAGTAAACTAGATTTCACTTCAAAAATATTAGCTGAAGGGTGATTTTCTAAAAATATACTAATTAAAATTTTTAGAATTATGATACTATCATTTTAGAGTTTTTGTTAAAAATTAAAGAATATAATATTTGATAAATATATCCTCAATCAATTAATAATATTCTCATTTAATTACTTCCATTCTTTCCCTTTAGTTATTATATTACCATAAACTTGTTTATATTTCTTAAAATAATCGGGGATAAAATTAGAATAAATTGGTAAAAAATTCTAAACGATACTTAATTGTAATAAATTGAATTTCTAAAACGAAATTTATTTTAAAATGGAGGGAGTACTACTTTAGACTGCAAAGATTTGAATAATAGAGAAATAAGATTTTGCCCTTATTTTAGGTCATCAAATCTGATTTTGAGTATATAACTAAGGTGTTTTATGAAATTAAAACAATAAAGATCTTCAGAAAAATAAACAAAAAACTAGAAAGCACATATAAATTACAATTAATATTTTTTTGTATATATCAAAATCAGATTTATTCATATAAATAATCATAAAATCTGATTTTTCTTTTAAATTATTATTAATATTATTATTTGCATATTACGGGCCCATATATTGCTACTATATACACTAAAAAAATTCAAATATCAGATACAATTCATTAAAATAAATTTTATAAGGGTATATAAAAATCATCAATATGTTCGATTCATAAAATCTGTTTTTTGGAATAACTACATACCCGCATTGCTAACTATATACTCAATATAAAATCAAACAAAAAAAATGAAAATGTGGTAGCTCGTCTTACCAAAATATCAAGCTATTGAGGTTACATCTAACTAGTTCGGAAACCCGCGTTTACGCGGGCATATCGAACAAAGACATACTAACATAAGTGAAAAACATAAATATTAAATTATAGTTAATAATACAACTTATTAAAATTGTTCACTTGAGGTTTTGAAAAATTTCCTTATAAACAACATTTGCAGTCTTATTAACAATATTACCATAGTTGTCACAACTTAGGATTTTTAATCATTTACGACTCTTGACTCGAGAGACTGCAACTTGGAGTTGACCGTGCCTAAAAACTGGTTTTGGCAAATACAAACCCACAATAGATAGAGTTTGACCCTGTCTCTTCTTTATAATCATTGCGAAACAAACAATAAGCGGAAACTGTCTCCTTTGAAATTTGAACGGAACCCTACCGAGGGCTCAATGTCATTCGTTGGATGTAAACCTTCGTCCCAACATTAGTTTCTGAAAAAATCTTTGCTTCGATAATACGATATCCTAACAACTAATCTAGTACCATTGCATAACCATGAAACTTGATCCGTGTTTCTAATCAACATAACCGGAACTCCAATTTTTAACTTCAGAATATGATTGGGGATTCCAAAGCACTTTATCATGTTTAGAAAATCTGTCGAGTACACTTGATGCTGAGCTTCTCCATTTACATATGTTTTGCAAATTGTGTTAGAGCTAAGATATACTCTTTCATCACCTGGAATAATTGACGTCACGTATTCATTGTATTGAATCTTCGGTTATGGTTAAAGGTAATCCAAATCGAGAGTGTGCAGTTCTACCAATTGGAAGCAAAAGTGCGAAAACACCACTCGAAGCAACATTGAGAACAATCTCACCTTTGGAGCGTAAAGCAGCAGATGATCGCCTAATGAAGGTTTTACCTGTACCCCCATAACCGTATACAAAATAAATACCACCCTTGTCATTTGTCGCAGCACTCAATATTTTTGAATAGATTATCATTTGTGCATCTGTTAATGATAAGCATAATTTCTGAAGTTCGACTTTAAAAATACATCTATCAAAATTAAGTTCTTGTTGGATAAGTTTGTTATTTCCGTCAGTCATTAAAGACTTGTCGGGCAAAGGCATATCGGAATAACTGATATGATCCATTTGCTGAAGACGGTTAAGGTTTCAAAACTGCTATTTAATCTTCGAGTAACTTCTGGAACAGTTGTGGATGTTTGTATTCTATGTTTCCCACGATTAATTATAGAATGGACTAAAAAAATAAAACAGATGTGAAACCAATAAAAATTAATTTATTTATAATAAGTTATAATACATAGATAAGTCTTTTCATTGCACAGTTTCTTATCTTTTATCTTACTATTTGTTACATTAGTAACCCGCATAATACATGGGTATTGTGAAAAAAAAGCATAAAAACACACAATATATTTCTCAAATATTAAGTTCAGAAAGTAAACTATCTTATTAACAATGATACCAATTTGTTGGATAATGATATGTGGATTTTGATAAATAATTTATCAATTTGAAAAAAAAAATGAATTAGTCACTCAAATGAAACATAAATATAATTCAATTGATGTATATAAGTCTCGTGTGTGACACGAGTTTGTAAGAAAAAGTGATAATTATATAACCTAAGTAAAATAAATATATTATGTAGCATGTAATGGAATTGGAAATAATTAGAACTAAATTTGCCATCGTATATTCTTATTCATGAGTTTTTTTCTCTTTGATTTGTATTTTAAATTTGTGAGATCATTTGCAATTTGTGATTTTAATTTGATGTGATATTGGTTTCTACTTGAGTTTTTCTTTCTTTTTTTGGGGGGTGGGGGGAGGGGGTGGGGTTGAGAAACCAAAGGGATCAAATTAATTAATGGAGAATTAAAAAAATAGAAGAGAAGAAAAAATCTTGAAAATATTAGTTTACCTCAATATTTTATAAATATCTCAGTATGATAAAACATTTTATTATTAATTAATGTTTGCATATAACTTGAGATGTTTTCATTCCAAAGGTATAAATAAAAAATTAAAATTTTAAATTTTTGCAACATAAAAAGAATTGATGTTTGTTTTATCAACAATTGAACACAAAAACCACCTACTCTTGTATCATTTTCGCTAATTCAAACAGTCAGTCACCAGTTTCGATCCGCCGGGCCAATGCTTTGGAAATCTCGAAGGAGGCGTCGACCGATTTTGAAGGATTTTTTCTGAATTTGAGATGAAAATAAGGTGTTATGCAATTAAGATCTGGATTCGAAAATAAATTATCTAAATGGAGATCTAAGGCAAGAAATTAAATGAATTTTTACGGATCTGGATTATCAAGATTTGCGGCAGGTGTATATTGGATCTAGATATATTGTATACATACCTTCGTTGTATGAACTTTTACGAATCTTGATATATTGGATATCACTTCTCAATTCGTTGGATATCTTCGCTGTATACATTGAATGCACTACTTTTATATTATGATAATTAGGTTGAAATCTGAATAGAGAGAAAAGAAAAGATCACGCAGGTTGATATTTCCGTTACACGCAGGTTTGCAAGGGCCGAACAGAGAAGAGAAAAAAATAAAACTTGAAAAAGAATTTTGGCAATGGGGAAAGCAATCAGCTGCGGAAAGAGAGTGAGAATACCTAATTTTTTACAAAACCAAATAAATAAAAATTTAAGAAAAAAAGTACTATTTTATACCATAGACAAATTTACATAAAAGGAAGAATTTTATGGAAATTGATGTGAGAATGTCACATCAGATTTTCAAATAATAACCAAATGACACATGTCATTTGAATGAATATAAAGTTGACACCTAAGCAAGGTGTCAACAGAATAAGTAAACAGGGTTGATTAGCCTACAGAGGACATTTATTTTGAGGATTCACTTACAAATTTTTTGTTAGGTCCAAATATTGTAATTTTGATAATGATAATTATAGTAATAGGATTTTATTTCTCATTTCATTTATAATCTTTAATGTAATAAGACATTTTAGTTATATGCACTATCAAGAAGATTCAACAATTAAGTGAAATAAAAGTCAACAACAACAATGAAGAACCCAAATCACAAGTTGAAACCAAAAGGATAACTAGCTATAAAAAATATCCCTCAACAAAGAAGAAGAAGGCAAGCAATTAATTGGTTATGACCCATAATTTCGTTCCTACTAAATAAAATACAAGTCAATTATTTCACAATAAATTTTCCATTATTTCTCTTTTTTTATTTTCCATTAAGTCGAATGTTAATTCGAGATGGCCAAAAAAATTGAATAAAACAGGCCTTGATTGGACAGATGTGGTTGAAAACTCTTATTCAAATTAAAGGATTGGTTTCTCAATTAGATTCCTATCACTCGTTTTGCTGGAAAGAAATATGAAGAGCAAGACGAATCGAAATTAGAAAAGTATTTACTCACTTCCCGGATTAGAAATTGGATTCTCCTGAATAATCCAAAACTGGGAAAATCAGATAAAGGCAGTCCACATTTGATAAACAGGGAATGCATAAAAACACTTTATACAAGAATATTATTGGACTACGAGTATCTCGAATCTGTAAACTGGACTAACTAGCAAATTACTTAGAAATCCACATCTATATTTATATCTGTAATAAAACAAGAGTTTATAAATAGTCAGCGGATTATTTTTCCGCCAAAACGAGTCTTACTTGAAACGGTAAAGTTTATTGAGCCCGTGACTGTCTGATTTGCATATGAGTACGCCTAATTTGCTTCACGCGCTTATATTTGCTATTGATAATTGTAGAAAATCTTAAATAGTAAACCAAACTTCATTTAAAAAATATAGCTGAAGGGTTATTTTGGCCAATTTATACATGGACACGGGTGCACTTAGTATGGAGCCCTATCTGGTTCTATAGAAGAACCGGTTACATGAATTTTTTATAGAATCAGATAAGGCTCCATTACGGAGCCATATATAACACATGACATTCACACCACCGTGCATTTATAAAAAAAGGAAGGAAAAATAAAAAGAAAAAAATGATTAAGGGCTCAGATTAATGCCATGTCATTTATAGGGCTCCATAATGGAGCCCTATCTGTTTCTGGTAGAAGAACCGGTTACATGAATTTTTTATAGAACCAGATAAGGCTCCATTACGGAGCCATATATAACACATGACATTCACCCCACCGTGCATTTATAAAAAAAGGAAGGAAAAATAAAAAGAAAAAAATGATTAAGGGCTCAGATTAATGCCATGTCATTTATAGGTCTCCATAATGGAGCCCTATCTGGTTCTATAGAAGAACCGGTTACATGAATTTTTTATAGAACCAGATAAGGCTCCATTACGGAGCCATATATAACAAATGACATTCACCCCACCGTGCATTTATAAAAAAGGGAAGGAAAAATAAAAAGAAAAAATGATTAAGGGCTCAGATTAATGCCATGTCATTTATAGGGCTCCATAATGGAGCCTTATCTGGTTCTATAGAAGAACCGCTAGTTACATATGACAATATATATTAGTTATATATGATAATATGTGTGAGTATATTGAATAATATATGACAAAAATTTTGGGTTTAGAGTTTAGTTTTCCATTTTAGATTTTCCATTTCTACGATTTAAACTTTCATTTTAGAATTTTTTGTAATTTAAAGTTTTAGATATTAGATATAGGGTTTCAATTATACGTGATGATATTTTTCAGTTATTTATGATAATATGTCAGTTCTATCACTAAAGAAATTATCATTTTACCGAAGGGAAAACCCCACGATAATGACAAAAATCATGTTGGTAATCACTTTACCAAGGGGAATACCAAGGATAATTTTCCCTCGATAAAACCCTCCTCGGTAAAATTTACTGAGGGAAAATGTGCCCTCAGTGATTAGCACATATTTGTCCTTATTTTTATTAGCTTTTTAGTTCGCTTTTCTGTTTGTTTTTGGTATAAGTTGGATAGTTTAGTGTAATTCCGTATTTTTATACTTCCATCTTGTTTTACCATATTTTGATCGTAATGAGTAAGAATAGATGATTATTCGTTGTTTTTCACCTTACAACTAAGTACCCGAAAGAGTTCAGCACGTAAAAGATGAAGCATGATGATCAAGAAGCAAAGATCGAGCCTTCCGGTGAAAGAGTAACAAAAAGATCGAGAGAATAAGAGATGCAGCGAATTTGCGTCGATCGACGCGGGCGTCGATGCTGCGTCGACGCCATCCTTGCCCGTGTCGGTCGTCGCTATGTCCGTTTCGGCTCGTCTATGGGAAGGCGTGTCATTTGCCAGTGGAGTTGGAGCACCGAGCTAGTTGAGTCATTCGCAAGTTAAACATGAACTATGATGAGGCGGGCGAGTATAGGAAGTTGGAGTTGACTGAGCTTGAGGAAATAAGGAACGAATCCTATGATTACGCATGGAGGCAAAAGAAGATGACGAAAGCTCGCCACGATCAGAAAATTGTCAACAAAAATTTGGAGGTAGGTAAGTTGGCTCTAGTTTATAATTCGATATTGAATCTTTTTCCAGGGAAATTGAAGTCAAGATGGAGTGGCCCGTTTGTGATTAAAGAGATCAACGAATTTGGAGCGGTCACCATTTACAACGAAAAATGAGATGCACCGTTTCAAGTCAACGGGCACCACGTTAAGCTATATCGCGACGGGGAGGCAACGGGTCAAGATCGTGAGATATTGGAGAGGGCAGACCCGCCTCCAATTGCAAATTAAGCAAGGAACACTTGCGTCGAGCAAACGACGTTTAAAGATGCGCTTCTTGGGAGGCAACCCAAGCCTTTTTCATTTATATCCTTTGTATTTCTTTTAATTTTTTTTTTTGTATTTCTTTCTTTTTCTTTTTTTCATGTGTTTTATGTTTATATGCAGGATATATGTTGTCAAGGAGAGATTATTCACCGGACGAAAAACAGAAAATTCATGTCGGTGACTAGCGTGCAGTCGCGTCGATCGACGCAGCGTCGACGCTGCCTGGGTGCGTGCGTCGACCGACTGCGCGAAAAATTGAAAATTTGGGCTGCGATTTCTGGGAGTTTTATTCCCAATAGGTAAGCGATTTTTTTTGGAATATTTTGCACGAAATTCGGCTGGTTTTGGGGTCAAGATCTTTTGCTTTAAAAGAGTTCTAATTAGATTAGGAAACTTAATATCTCTTCCCTTATTTACAGTTTGGGTGAATTTAGGATTCCTATTTTCAAGAGCTTTTGATTCCTATATAAACCAACCCCCATACACTCTTTATTTTATTATTCTCTTGTGTTCTAAATCTCCCTATACCACATATAATTCTATTCTCCAAGCCTTTCAACACCATGAGGCCATTTCCACAAGAAACCAAAAACCATGAAAATAGGTGGATGTTAAGGAAGGAGCATGAAGAGAAATTGGACCAGCTGCAAGATGAAGTCCAAAAGGTGAAGGATATGGTGGATGGGTGTCAAATGGACGAAGTCCACTACACTCTCCAAATCGATGCCTTGAAGGGTCAATTGAGTAGAGCGGAAGAGATAAACGATGGGTTGAGGGATATGAATCTCCAACTATGGGGCAAAATTAGAGAATTGAGGGGAATTGAGCGTGATCTCAAGGAGAGCAAGGAGTATCTCGAGGAGCGTGACATGACCATAGATGAGCTTCACGACGAAATTCTCTTGGCTAGAGAGAAAATTGCGCAATTAACCAAGCTCAACAATGAGATGTTGTGGGCCGAAACTGAGTTTGCAAGAGAGCTCGACTCTAGGGACAAGTGACTCAAAAAGAAAGGAGCCGAAATAGATGACTTGGTGCTCGATGGGCTTGCCCTCATACGAGGGAATTACGTCATCGAAGAAGAGAAACTCGCGCTCTTACGCCGAATTGAGGAGTTAGAAGCCCAAGTCAGGGATCTAAATGAGGGAAACGCGGCAAACGAATGGAATATATGATATTGGAAGTAGTGTTTGGATGAAGCTAGCAAGAAGATCGTCGCGTTAGAGAAATTGGGCAATAGATCCCCTTAGATTCATAGGACTTGCCACTTTCTATCTATTTACGTTTTTCCATTATCGAGTCATAGGATGGTCCTCCTACTCTATTCTGTTTATTTTATCGCAATTTCAATTTTATTCCGTTGTTTAAGTGTTTCGTTTCAACAATTAATAAAATTTTATTTTTCGCACGCCCTTATTTTTACGTGTTTCTTGCACCGTGGACGTTTTTTATTTTTCTTGAGAGATTGTGCAGTTATCCATGGTTAAAAATCATTTAGCGGAGGGGTTAACTGCTGGAAAAATGGTGAAAATCCTTTTTCAGACCTCTCTCTCACGTTGATCGACGCAGCGTCGACGCTGCTTGTGCGCGCAGTTGTCGGATGTCCTGGGCGGTGTCGATGGTCTTCAACGGTCGTTTTGCTCGAACAACGACCTTTTGTTCCGCCATTTGCTAAAGGGGCGTGGCAGCGATTTACTATGTTTTATTATTGCTGATGAACGTTTTTTATTTTTATTTTTTTTAGTTATTTGCTGTATTTCGGAGTTTTTGTTTCAAGGACAAATTGATCACAAGACGCTGGATACTGGAAATTACACACCTTCAATTGGGAAAATTCGACCGTCAAGTTTCAGGGACGTTTTCTTATTCCCTTTCTCCCTTGCTTTTATTTTCTTATGCTCGTTTATGGCAATAAGAGGATTGCCGAGTTTTTAAGAGGGGGGAATGGTTGAGTATTTGATTGAAAATAGTGTGCAAATTAAATTTTTTACGTGATTGATCACTATTTTTGCGCCGAATTGTGTTTGTATGGCGTGCCTGTCGAAGTTAGCTATGAATGATTTGATGTTTTTATCTTTTGAGCGTGCATAAGTGCATAATTTTTCGAAATTGATTATTTATATATTGTAAAATGGTACTTGTACACAATTGATTTTTCAAAACCTTAAAAACAACGTCAATTCAAAACTTTTTCATGCAAAAAGCCAGTGAGTAGCCTCAGTGATTGTCATTTTTCTTGTGCTTGAATGAGTTTATGATTTGAGATCTCTTTGAAACCTCTGTGTGTAGTTGACTTTGAAAATGAGGTTAAGGCACATACAAAACCCTATTCCGGATATATTCATATATTTTAAAGCCACTATAAATCCCGAATGAGTCAATCATAGCCAAATAATCCATGCCTATAGCCCTGTGTGTTTTGAGTCAACCCCTACAACCCATTAAAAGCGTGGGGTAGGAGTTCGCCATTTTTCTGGTTATTAGTGTTTGAAATTTTATAGGGATTTATGAATTATTGTAATAAGGATCACCATCCTTCACAAAAAATAAAAATAAAAAAAAATAATAAAAAAGATCCCATCAAAATAAATTAAAGGGGAATAAGATAAGAAAATGGGAAGAGGATGGTGGATCGAGTTATGAAATTGCCTACGCGTTGTAAAGGCTTGTGTTTTATTGATTATTCGCTGATGAGCCTATGTTTAAAAGGCAAGAGTTGAGTCGTAAAAAAAGCATATAATAAGCTTCAAATGTGTTTAAGTGGTTAAGCTACAAGTCGGATTAGAGTTACGAGTTGGGAAATAGCCTACGTTTAAAGGCTACGTTATGATTGTTAGTGAGGTTTTTATTTTTGAACGAGGTGAAGCGTATTGCTTCGTGATTAGGTTGGGTTGAGTGAGTTATTTAGACACACGAATTATATACTCCATACCCGTCCAAAAAGCCTTACACTACAACCCGAAAAGACCTTTTCTGATTCTTTGTTCGATAACACACTTAATTTGCGATTGAAAAGAGATTGATTTTCGGTGCTTGTTTATTGTGCTTGTATTTGAAGGATTTGAGTGTATACACATCCCATGCAGAAAATACTCGAGTGCTTTGAGCGTACACACTATATATTACCTTTGAGAGGATGCATGGATTTGATTTTGGAGCGACAATGTAATAAGGGTGAAGTGTTTGAATTTGCGTTGCATGTATCTATATTTTCAAAATTATCTATGTAGCATCGCACGACTCATTGCTTGACTGATTTTCATTCTTGCTATACTTTGAATCTATCGTTCGTTCGAGGACGAACAAACCAATAAGCGTGTGGTAGTTGATTAGCACATATTTGTCCTTATTTTTATTAGCTTTTTAGTTCGCTTTTCTATTTGTTTTTGGTATAAGTTGGATAGTTTTAGCGTAATTCCGTATTTTTATACATCCAACTTGTTTTATCGTAATGAGTAAGAATAGGTGATTATTCGTTATTTTTCACCTTACAGCTAAGTACCCGGAAGAGTTCAGCACGTAAAAGATGAAGCATGATGATCAAGAAGCAAAGATCGAGCCTTTCGGTGAAAGAGTAACAGAAAGATCGAGAGAATAAGAGATGCAGCGAAACTACGTCGATCGACGCAGGCGTCGACGCTGCGTCGATGCCATTCTTGCCCGCGTCGGTCGATGCTATGTCGACGCAACTTGAAGTTGCGTCGATCCAGGTGCGTCGGTCGATGCGCAAGTCGACGTAACTCTCTGTAGCGTCAATCCTAGGTGCGTCGATCGACGCCATGACCTGTCGACGCAAGCGCACCAGACGCATCGACGCTGAGCCCCAACTCACGTTAGTCGATGCGACATCAATGTGACGGCCCAGAATTAGATTTTTAGAGTTTCTTATGCTACAAGCCAAAGGAAAACTATTTAAACCCTTCTCAAGTCCGTCCAAAAACACCCCCCATACAGAAGATACACCACTATGACCCTACTTACGCTCTTTCGGCTCGAAAACAACGCACCGTTACATCCCATAAGAACATAGAAGATCGAAACCGGAGATTCAAGTGTCACGAGTTCCAAGCTCCAATCGTTAGTTCGTGACTCGATTTTCGGCGAAGGTCTACGCAATCGCTCCGGATTAGCTGGAGTATTTTACTGCAATTCGTAGTTTAATAAGTACTCTAAACCCTTTAATTGCTTTCGTAGTTTAATTTATGCTATTAAGTAGTTTCTTTTCAATTATTATTCTTGAATTGTTTCATGCTTGGAACCTTAGGTACTTTTGAAATTCGGATTCGTAATCTTAGTTTAATTAATGTTTGGTTATTATTCGTCTTAGTTAATTCATCTTATGCTCTAAAAGATTGCTTTTCAATTATGTTAGTTGATCTTGATTGAGTTCTTGAATTTATAAGTTCTAGTTGCTGAATTAAATTGCTTAGTTTAAATTATTGTTCATGCCTTTTGCATTCTTAGATAATCAAAACAATCAACCCCACCAAGTGATATAATTTATATAAGTTAATTACAATTGAACAAACTGTTTGAGATTCCGATTGTATGTTCCTCGAGAGACGACTCGAGTTAACTTTGCCAACCTACACGCGATCCCATTCTCTTGCGGGCAAGCTATTGAATTTCTGAAAAATATTTATAAGTAGGCGACACAAAAGCTTGAATCACCCAGTAAACTTTTCGAGTCGATTACCAAATGTTTGTTTCTTCGTAATAGCCACCAACGTCCCAAACCAACCGGTATCGTAATGTCGGCTCTTACTTGACCCGGTGACATCGAGATAAATAAGGTTAGTTGAATCGAAAATTTTCGCTTTTAAAATTTAGAAGCTCGTCCGCAATAGAACGGAGCTATTGTAGGCGATAAGCTTGACTCGAGTCGTATCACAAGGAATTGCAATCGGCTTTAAAAATGTTCGTTTAACACACATTTAACTAAACACGCGATCATCATGAGGTTTGGGATTTCTATAACTATGAACTCAAGAACGAACATAAATTCTGAAGAATAAATGAAACCATTAAAATTAAAATTCATTAAATGAGGAAACATACATTATTGATCGAATAATRTAACCTAAGCACTGTGATGGTCTGTGCTTGTGAGGATTGACTCGGCAACTTCCCATGTTCATTCTTTCCTACTTGCGTAGCGAGTTGGCCTCGAGTCATCTCGAACTTGTCCATCTGTTTGTCCATACGTTGAATCGATGACTCGGTGCGTTGCATGAACGTACGCATTGTCTCCTCGAGTGTTGGTGAGATGGGTGCTTGAGCTGGTGGAGGTGGAGGAAATGGTATTTGACCTTGCCCTTGCGGTTGTGATTGTTGCATTGGTCGAGTCAAGAATGAAAATTGACCTTGTCCCCATTGTTGTTGATATGGATGTTGGGGAACAAAGTTGTTTTGTGGCCTTGGGTTCGGTGCTGGATTCGCCACATTTTGATTGTTCGACCACGAGAAATTTGGATGATTCCTCCATCCCGGATTGTAAATGTTCGAAAATGGATTATTATTCCATGGGTAACGATTCTGATATCCTTTCCCTTGTTGGTTTGCTTGAAAGCCCTGAATAGCAAGTGCTTGTTCATTATTTTCCTCGGTTGGTTCAAAGGTTGCTTGGCATGTATTCGCTCCATGCCCGTACACTCCACAAATGCCGCACGTCTCTAATGACTGAGACATGCCTTGAGATAGACATGTGTTTTGGGTTTGCAATGAGGCCACTTGCCTTGTTAACTCAACAATTCTCCTTGTATCGTCAGGGGATGCGTGTGACATCTCGATCTCATGAACGAATACTTTCTTCGATCGCGAGCTCTTCTATTGAGAATTGTAGCTAATTAACTCGCATATGTCCCATACTTCTTAAGCAGTTCGTAATCCGATCTCTCCCCCTGCTGCATTGTCCACCATATACTGAAATGTAAGAATAAGCCCATCATAAAAGAATTGATTGACAAGCTCGGGTGGATAATGATGATGTGGGCACTGTGTCAACAGTCCTTTAAAACGTTCCTAAGCCTCATGGAACGTTTCTCCATCCGTCTGATTGAACGACGCCATCTTCACTCGGAGTTGAGCCGTCGTTTGATTCGAATAATACTTCCCCGACAATGGCACCAAATTTTGAATCGGACTTTTTTGCTTTTAAAAGTTAGAAGCTCGTCCGCAAGAGAACGGAGCTATTGTAAGCGATAAGCTTAACTCGAGTCGTATCACAAAGAATTGCAATTGACTTTAAAATGTCCGTTTAACACACATGTAACTAAAATCGCGATCATCATGAGGTTTGGGATTTCTATAAGTATGAACTCAAGAACGAACATAAATTCTGAAGAATAAATGAAACCATTAAAATTAAAATTCATTAAATGAGGAAACATACATTATTGATCGAATAATRTAACCTAAGCACTGTGATGGTCTGTGCTTGTGAGGATTGACTCGGCAACTTCCCATGTTCATTCTTTCCTACTTGCGTAGCGAGTTGGCCTCGAGTCATCTCGAACTTGTCCATCTGTTTGTCCATACATTGAATCGATGACTCGGTGCGTTGCATGAACGTACGCATTGTCTCCTCGAGTATTGGTGAGATGGGTGCTTGAGTTGGTGGAGGTGGAGGAAATGGTATTTGACCTTGCCCTTGCGTTTGTAATTGTTGCATTGGTCGAGTCAAGAATGAAAATTGACCTTGTCCCCATTGTTGTTGATATGGATGTTGGGGAACAAAGTTGTTTTGTGGCTTTGGGTTCGGTGCTAGATTCGCCACATTTTGATTGTTCGACCACGAGAAATTTGGATGATTCCTCCATCCCGGATTGTAAGTGTTCGAAAATGGATTATTATTTCATGGGTAACGATTCTGATATCCTTGCCCTTGTTGGTTTGCTTGAAAGCCCTGAATAGCATGTGCTTGTTCATTATTTTCCTCGGTTGGTTCAAAGGTTGCTTGACATGTATTCGCTCCATGCCCATACACTCCAAAAATGCCGCACGTCTCTAATGACTGAGACACGCCTTGAGATAGACATGTGTTTTGGGTTTGCAATGAGGCCACTTGCCTTGTTAACTCGACAATTCTCCTTGTATCATCAGGGGATGCGTGTGACATCTCGATCTCATGAACGACTACTTTCTTCGGTCGCGAGCTCTTCTGTTGAGAATTGTAGCTTATTAACTCGCATATGTCTCATACTTCTTAAGCAGTTCGTAATCCGATCTCTCCCCCTGCTGCATTGTCCACCATATACTGAAATGTAAGAATAAGCCCATCATAAAAGAATTGATTGACAAGCTCGGGTGGATAATGATGATGTGGGCACTGCGTCAACAGTCCTTTAAAACGTTCCTAAGCCTCATGGAACGTTTCTCCATCCGTCTGATTGAACGACGCTATCTTCACTCGGAGTTGAGCCGTCGTTTGATTCGAATAATACTTCCCGGCAATGGCGCTAAATTTTGAATCGAGCTTTTTTACTTTTAAAAGTTAGAAGCTCTTCCGCAAGAGAACGGAGCTATTGTAGGCGATAAGCTTAACTCGAGTCATATCACAAGGAATTGCAATCGACTTTAAAATGTCCGTTTAACACACATTTAACTAAACTCGCGATCATCATGAGGTTTGGGATTTCTATAACTATGAACTCAAGAACGAACATAAATTCCGAAGAATAATTGAAAACCATTAAAACTAAAATTCATTAAATGAGGAAACATACATTATTGATCGAATAATCTAACCTAAGCATACATGAAATGCTGAATTAATCATCAACCAAACAGAAATAAAAACGAGAAGAAAAAGAAGGACTAACGAACTAAATTGACGATATGGATTCCGAACCAAAGTACAACATTAAAATCAACGTTCACCAACTTTAAATCCGTAAATAAATTAAACGATTGTAGAAAACCTATAATTCAGACGATAATAATAGCAGACGAACGATCTACAACAACGAAATGATATCTTCAATGATGAACAAATGAGAAACGAGAGAAATGACTTGATCATCAATCGAAATCTCCAATTTAATTGGAACGGAACAAAAACTTGAGTTATCTGAAATATTTGAAACCTTCCCCCAAGTTTGGCTAACTCCATTTTGAAGAAACCAACGGGCTTTTATAGATTTTCCCAAAAATAAATGCTCAACCACTGGAGCGTCGAACGACGTGTGCCAAGCGCCGACGTCTACGTGAGTCAGGCTGCTTGCGTCGACTAGGCAGAGCGTCGACCGATACATGCACGGATTGATGCAACAGAGAGTTTGCGTCGACTTAGGCATCGATCGACGGAGCAAAGATCGACGCAATAGAGGGTTTGCGTCGACCTACGTCGACCTAGCATCGACCCCAAGAGAACGGAACAACTGTAGGTGGCAAGTTGAAACCGAGTCGAGTCTCGAGAAATGACAATCGGAATTGAAAAATGTTCATTTAACATAAATATAAACCAAACACTCGATCACGTTGATGTTTTTGAATCTATGAACTACGAATTGAAAGCGAGAGCGAATATTGAAAAGCGAAAGCAATTAAACTAATTAAAACTATTTGGGAATGAAAGAACAAAATAACTGAAATTACGAACTAGGGTTTTAGAAAGCAACAAGCAATTAAAGATGGTAAACGAATAACTAAAAAAATCACCAAACATAAATTAAGACGAGATGGAAAAGGAGAAAATTACGAACTACACTACTGCAAAAACTGCTTTTTACTTCATTTTTTTTCCGCTTTTTATGGCGGTTTTGGAACCATCGTTAAATCCACCGCCGTAGTTTTTTACGGCGGTTGTTCTGAATCCGCCGTAGAAAGTGATGCTTTTTACGGCGGTTGTTCTCGAACCGCCTTAGAAAGTGATGGTTTTTACGGCGGTTGTTCTCGAACCGCCGTAGAAAGTGATTCTTTTACGGCGGTTTAGAACTTCTAACAAATCTTTCCATAATTTTTAAGGCCTTAAAAAAGAATGGCGGTGGATTCTACGGCGATTTTTACCTTCTAGAAAGTCTGATTTCCAGAACGGACATTTTACGAAGATTCTTGATATTATCTTCTAGAAAGTCTATTTTTCAGAACGGACACTGAAAAGTACCTTCTAGAAAGTAGTAAAAAATATTTAAAAAAAAAAAGAGAAACGAGAGCAGGTGAACCAAAACAAAAAAACACCTCTCCATTTATAAAATAATAATATTATTGGTTAATTAAAAAAATATGTGATAAAAACGAAGACATGTGTTCACGGAGAGGTAGCTTTAGGAACTGATTTTGATTGTTAGCAAGTAAGTCAAAAGGAAAATCCGAATCAATCATTTCTAGCACACAGAGAAATGTAGCAAGGAAAAATAGATACCAAAAGCTGTGAAGGAGCAACTCGAAAATACCGAGATTGATATTAAGGAAGCTTAATCAGAATAATCAGAAAATCAATCTTCTTGGAATGGAAGAAAGCAAAGTTAGAAGCAGAAACATCATCTATTATTAGTTTTAACTAGCTTCAGAACAAATGATGAAAGAAAAAAAATTACCATCACTATTGAAATTTACGTGGATTTGAAATACTTTGCCTCAAATATGTCAATCCGAATGAAGCCTTAAAGAAAAACATGTTGTAAATTGGATTAATTCTAATTAAATGGTACACCTATAATTCATGTTAATGAATTATATAGGATTATTATACGTGTCGTGTAGATAATCGTAGCATTTTGAATTTCTCAAATCTGTATATTGGTGAAGAGGAAATGATGCTTGGAAGTTGAAACGGTTTGCTTTAATGTTTTATCGGTTATCCCACATTGAATGTTAGTCAATGTGGAAGAGAGTTTAAAAATGATTACATTTTTTTAATGTACATCAAGTGGGCCAGAGAGTGTTGTGGGCTTTGTGTAAACGAAGTTCACGTGGGCTCTTGGACTTGGGTTCGCCAGTCCACCTTCGGCGAAGCCGAGCCCGGTCCCGGACCCGGACCCGGACCTCGGACCTCGGACCTCGGTCCTCGGTCCTGAGCCTGGGACTTGGGACTTGGGCAATTGGTCCGAATTGGCTGGTCCGATTGAGGTGGTCCGTGTGGGGTTCGGGTTCTGGTTCAACCCTGGTTTCTTTTTGAACCTAATGGTTTTATGGCGCCTTTATGGACGTCATTAAGCAGGCTGCAACACCTGAAACGAACCCCTATAAAATGGTGAGACTCCTGCATTCCTATTTCACTTTTTCCTTACGCATAACACCTGAACGCATATTATATTTCTGCATTTTGTGTTTTCCGTTTTCATAGCTCAGTCCACTTTCGACCAGTTCGCCGGAGCTCTGGTATTAACGGTGCTATTATACTAGAGACGAAAGTCATTTTATCTTTGGGAACGATTTGCCAAAATCGAAGGGCACTACCGGGGCAAATTCGTTTTGCGGAAAGAGAACTTCTCGACTCGAGTTTACAAGTTTCAGTTTTTGTTTTCTTCTTTTCTTTTTCAAGTTTTAGTGATTATTACAAGTTCCCTGTTTGTGCTCGAATTATTGTAACGATTTCTAACAATCGCAAAATGAATTTTTATTTGTAATTTTACTTTCTGTAATTTGTAATCCCTGACTGCAAAAAGAGAGATGTCAACATCCAGCACTCCGACGAGCGATACTATTCCGGCCATCACCTCCACCACTTCGGCAACGACCACTGCCCCCGTAGTCACGAACACAACGACAATTGGCATGTCTACGCCAATCGTGAACTCTACTCAACCTGAGTTAATTATCAACCCAGGAACTCTTGACTTCTTACTCAAGACGCTGACTAAGCGCATGGCCCAGTCGAACTCATCCATAGATTCGGCTGTTGGAATGATCCCTTTTGGGATAGGGACTTCGGTCCAAAATATGTCAGCTCCGGCTGTGACCCATCCCATAGGGATGACGGGAACTTCGGTTCCCAGTTTTTTTGCAACTGCTCCCCAAACAGATTCAACTGTTTTGAATACCCATTCAACGGGTTCGGTGGGGACTTTTGCACTCCTCTCGGATCATGCCCGTGGCGGAGAAGCCTCCAAAATTCAATGGGGAAGGCTTCAAGATGTGGCAACAAAAGATGCTTTTCTACCTCACGATGCTTGGCTTCGCTAACTTCGTGAAGGAAGACGAACCACCTACTCCGGACAAGGACGAGACTAGTTTCCATGTTCACGCTGCCTACGATAATTGGCACAATGGGGACTATCTGTGCAAAGGCTTTCTCCTGAGTAGCCTAGAAGATAGTTTGAGTAATTTGTACTCGGACGCAAAGACCTCCAAAAATATCTGGGAGGCACTTGAGAAAAAATACAGTTCCGACGAGGCTGGAACTAGGAAATTTGTAGTCACGAACTTCATGGACTACAAGATGGTGGACTCTCGTCCGGTTATGGAACAAGTTCAAAAGTTCCAAATGCTGGTGAATGATGTCCACACCGAGGGGATGATTCTCCCGGATGCTTTCACGGCCGCTGCCATGATTGACAAGCTTCCACCAAGCTGGAAAGACTTCAAGACGTACCTTAAACATAAACGAAAGGGGATGTCTCTTGAAGACGTTATCCGGAAGGTACGAATTGAATCCGAAGTTCGTGTTCAATACAAGAATCTGAAAAGTTCGGATGAACCTCGGGTGAATTTGCTTGAACGAGGAGAGAACTCGAAGAAAAGGCCGCGTCCCGGCAACTCGAAGCCTAAAGCTCCTTCTTCTAAAAAGTTCGAAGGCAAATGCTATAATTGCAATTATCCTGGACACATGTCAAAGGATTGCAGCAAGCCAAAGCAAAAGAAGGCTAGGGCAAGTGCACACATTGCCGAGAGAGAGCTGACTAATGATGACCTCGTTGCGATTATCACTGAAGAAGCTAACATGATCGAGAACCGTGGTCAATGGTTTATCGACACTGCTTCAACCGCCCATGTGTGTGCTGATCGGAGCTTGTTCTCCAAATACCTTCCTTGTGAGGGAAGGAAGTTGAACATGGGAAATCAAGCTTCTTCGGAAGTTGCTGGTACTAGTACGGTTGTCCTCAAAATGACTTCCGGCAAGGAGATCACTCTGAATGAGGTGCTGCACATTCCGGACATCCGGAAGAACTTAGTCTCTGGTTCAATACTAGTTAGTCATGGCTTTAGACTTG
>BMAC01000229.1:392073-402977 GCA_014905375.1 Phtheirospermum japonicum
AGCTCTATGAATTTGCTTCTTTTACTAAAATTAGCCCTTTTTGAATTAGGCTTTCCACATGAATACACGCTTTATCACCTCTTGTGATTTGTGTTGGAGTATTATTCTCTTTTTTTTCTCTTTTTTTTTCTCTTTTTTTTTTGTATAAGCGAGTTTATGTTGATAATTCCATCATATTTAATAAGGATAAGCACAAGGATTTTTCGTTTCGCATAATGTTCATTGCATGTACATTCTCGATTATTTTCGTTGTTCGAGGACGAACAAACCGATAAGTGTGGGGTAGTTGTTTTGCATATAATTTTTGTGTTTTTCTCGTGTTCTCTCAATTAGGGTTTTATATTATTTTTAGTGGTTCTTGAGTCGTTTAGCTTTGTTTTCTAGGTTATTTTTCTTATTTAGGGTTTTTGTGTTCTTCTTTTTATTTTAAATTAAATTGGGTTAAATGGTTTTAATTAATTTGAGGTTGGTGAAATTTTTGGGTTTTTATGTTGAAAATTCTCATTTAATATTTGGATTTAAACTAAGGTATGGAGGCCAAAAAATCAAGCCATCTCCTTGCCAAAAAAAGAGCTCAAAAGGGGAAAACATTCTGGAATGATGGCCATCTCTTGGCCATCCCCTTCGCCATCTCCGCGCCAAACTCCACCACGACACTAGGTACGCTGCCCACACTGGGTTACCCATTGTCAGCACATAGCCCGGCAGCTCCCGCCCGCACGCTGCCGACAACGCCCGCAGGCAGCGCCGCAAGCGCGCGCCATCTGCGCGCAATCTGCTCGCCATCCGCGCGCCATCTGCTCGCCATCCGCCCGCCATGTCTTGCCAAGCCCGCGCGCCCGCCAAGCCCCACGCCCACAAGCTCCCGCTCAGGCCTGTCGGCCACCTGCATCCAGCAGTGCCCAGGCTCGGCCATGGCCGAGCCACATCGAGCCATGGTCGAGCCATCTCGAGCCACCAAAATGTGCCAAAAAGCTAGCCAAGGGTCTAGGATGTTGCCTTTGGGTCAAACTTGGTCAAACCCGAAAATTTTAAGCCTCTAAGGCTATTTTGGCCCATTTAAACCCAATTAAATGTAATATAAATAGACTACAACTCTCATTTTTGTAAAAACACCTCTCATTTTCTCCCAACCCAAGCATGAGTTTGGGATTAAAAAATCATCTCTCTAGTTTTTAAGATCTAATTTCTCTCTCTTAGGTTTTAGATGCAATTTCAAGTATTGATGTAATTTCCTTTTCTAGATTAGATTTAATTTCAAGAACCTCCTTGGGTTTGTAAGCCTAAGAAGAATCCAAATACTCCTTTGGATTGTTACTTTGATGCAATTACATTCAAGCTTTGTTTCATTTCTTAATTCAAGTAAGTTTCCCTTCAATTTCATGTTTTATGCTTTAATTCCATGCTTACTCTTCATTTCCATGCTTTGTTCTTCATATTATGCCTTTTCTCTTAGCTACTTGATTTCATGTTAGATCTTAAGATTTGGCTATGGAATTTAGATGAGTGACACATCTAGATCATAGAACGGCTCTTGGATTATTGTTTCAGCCCAAAAAGTGAACTGCCTGGATAACACTTGAAAGCCCCAGAGCTTCTTAAACTCACACCACAAAAACAGATTAGAAAGGACCACCGGGGGTTTTCCGGTGGAAACCTCTCCGATGCTTAAGTCAGTAAGCGTTTGAGGTGTTTTCCAAGAAATAAGAAGGAATGTTTTTTTGGGAGAATGACATACCTCTCTCAGCTTTGAAGCTGAGATATTTATAACTTTTCCTAGTGGGGACCCCAGCCGGGATCTTAGGAGCACATACCGCGAATCACTGGCCGTTACGCAACCAATCCTGACAAGTGGTCCCACTTGTCTCCTTATTGAGAGTCAGGAAAACAGGTCTTCCTCCTTTCTTTTCCGGTAGAGTGCTTCTTTCAGCTCAGGAAAAAAGGAGAGCTGTTCCCAGCTGTTCCCATCTTTCCTGGTATCCTATTTTCCCAACAGGTCTGGTCAGACCCTCATTCAGGCTAAGCCACTCTTGTTTTTCTTCGTACTACTCCAGATCTTCCAAATCAGGTCTACCCTAAATTAGGACTGATCCACTTATTGCCCTATCAACTCCTCCCCCCTACGGGTATTGGGGTAGAACTGATGTACTCCAAGGGTGTTCATCAGAAATGAGGACCTACAGGTCTATTATCCGTGCTTTGCACGAACCCCAAGAAGTCATCTCTATAGCCTAATTATAGGCGCTAATGGTGCCGGTTCATTTCCCAAAGCCATTATTTTATTTTCACGCCTTTTCCTGTGCTTCCACGTTAGCCCTATCCTAGAGCGGTTGGCGTTCCAGCTCATGTGAGGATCTTATCATATCCCGCTTTTATCGATTCTCTTTTTTTTCGAATTTTATCTTATTTCCTTTTATTCCCGCTGAACTTCTCACTTTGCATTTTTCAGTTCTCTATATCTCTTAAGCCTCCCTTCTCTCCCTTGGAATTTCTGGCGATCCTCTCCGATTCAAATTTCTCAGTTTGACCTTTTCGGCAATCTTTTACAGGCCAGGTACCTCTCTTAGCCCCTGATCTCATTTTAATTTCTTTAGAATGGCTTCGTCTTCTAGCGTTCCTCCTCACAATGCCTCCTCGCCGCCGGCTACTCCCAAGGCGGCGATACTACCTTCCCCTCTTCTAACTGACTCACCCATGGGGGACTCTGATTCTCTATCTATCTCTTCTTCGGCAGCCYCGGCGGTGGCTGCCCTTTCCTCCTCCTCCGGCGGCCTGGAATATCCTCCGGCCGCCGCCGATCACCCCAAAATTACCTCCATCCTGAGTAAAAGGACAGTGGAGGAAATCCGCCATAAACATAGAATCTCCGATCCTTTTGACGCTTATTGCCCTCCGGCAGGTATATTGGCCTGTCAATCGCCAGCTGGATGGTTAACCTTTTACCAAGACCAGTTTCAAGCAGGCCTACGCCTTCCCGTGCATCCGTTAATGCTGGAAATAGCCAAAATATATCAAATACCCGTTTTTCAATTTACCCCTAACTCCTTTCGCATCATGGTCTGTTATAGTCTGGCCATGCGTTACGCTGGTTTGGACCCTTCCGCTCATACCTTCTTCCAGCTTTTCCAAGCGAAAAGCTCTTTTCCGGGTTGTTTTTACTGAACGGCCCGACCCGGAGTTCACTTTTATTTTAAACTTCCTACTTCCATCAAGGATTGGAGGAAGAAATTCTTCTTTGTTTATTGTAGTGAGGACTGGGGTTTTAGTCCTAAGCTTATCGAAGGATTACCTTCCTATCCTCCCCTGCCTCAACCAACAGGTCTTCCCGTATAAAGAAAATCATTTCTACTTTAAATGAGAATCCTCTCCATGTGACTGACCTTCTCCTTCCCTCTGTCTTGGATTTTTTCAACAATGAGTCATAAACAGCCCCTTTAACCAAAGAGATCGGTATAGTTTTTATCCTTCCAGGTTTGTCTTGCTTGTTTATTTTATTTTTAACCCTCTTTTTTGGTGCTTTAGGACAAGATGATGCGCGAGATGATCGAGGCAGCCCAGAGGAAAGCCAGTGAACCTTCCAGGGCCGTTGAGCAAGGGGTGGGACCTTCTAATCTCGCTCCGGATTCCCTCCCAGAAATCAGATTTAGTTCTGCTCCATTGCTCTCGCGACCTGCCCTCGCCAGACCCTCTTCTCCTACCTCAGAGGAAGATACACTTCCTCTGTCCAAGAGGCCACGCACAACCCCCAGTGGTCGTGCTCTAGTCTCCTCAGCTCATAATGCCCATTCTGCTGGTACTCGTAGCGGTCCACCCCCGATTAATTCAATCGCCAACTGCTTGGGGGAGACTGCCGTGCAATACCTGCTCCGGCAAATGCTACCAGCAGACCAACCGGACTTGGAAAGAATGACGGATCACCAGCTGCTGGAGTCGTGGTGTCAGGATGAAGCCCAGGTAAAATTTTGTTTCTCTTATCCATGTCATATAATTTGCTTCTGTGCTAAAAATTTTTCCTTCTTTCTCTTCTTCTCTCTTTTTTCTCTCTTTTTTTTTTTTAGGCTATCTCCAAGAAGGCCCTTCTGGCCACCCGTATTTCTAGATCGTTGATCCAGTTTGATATGGTTAAGGAGAACAAGGAGCTCGTCCTGAAAATGGAGCGCATCAGGACTCTTGCCAAAGAAAGAGGAGTGCAGCTGAAAAGGCAATTGGAAGAGCTGGGAGAGCTGAGAGAGAAGCTCAAGAAAGCAAGGGCTGAAACAGAGGAGATGCGCAAAGCGCAGGCAAAGATGATCGAGACTGCTCGTGCTGAGGCGAGGGATGAAGCCTTAGCTGAAGCTCGCAGTTTGGCGAACGAGTCCTTGATCCAAGCCAAGGTAGAGTGGAGGATGGAATTTCTAGGCTCCGAAGAGGGCCTAAGGTTAATTCAGTTGGCTAGAGAGGAGGCCAAGAGGGCTTTCCTGGGGTCCAAAGATCTCTATGCCTTGCTCCTTCCCGAGGCCATGAGCTATTATTACTTCGCCCTTGACAAGCAAGCCAAGTGGACAGCGCTATCTTTAATCGGGACCTTCCACTGAAAAATCCTCCTGAGCCTGCTTCTTTCATTTATGCCTGAGAGCAGGACCGTTTGCACCTTGCCGAGGCTACGGAGTTTGCGGAGCACATCCTTTCTCTCTTCCACTCTCCTCCTCCTGCTGCATCTCATCCAGGCCAGGATCTTGCCCTAGCTATCCTTGACTCTTCTCCCTCCCCAAGGTGAGTTGCCAGGTGGAACGTCCCCCGATGCCCTGGTTGAAGATGTAGTGGAACAGCTAGCCACAGAGCTGGATGCAGAGCCGTAGCTCTCCGTGCCTTTGTTGTACTTTTAGATATACCTGATGTTTTTACCTGTGTGGCTGGTCTGTCATTTTCTGATGTATTTTTTGTATTTCAGACTATTTTACTTAATGTCAATTAATGTTTTTTGTCTTGTTGCGACTCTTGGATTTTTAGGGTTTCCTGATTTTCTGGGAACCCTAGTACTTTTTGATTCCTGTTACACGCGTATTCATTTTAAATATGTTCATGTCTTCACTATTCATAATCAATCAATCTGAAAATGTCTTCCTCTCCTCTGATCGAAGAACTCAATGCGGTGAAGAGAAAAAATATCTCCCTAGTTGTGGAGAAATTTGAGCTTTCCGACCAACTGGTCGCGCTCAAGGAGAAAGTTGGTTACCTCTATCGACTGCTAGAAAGGAAACGACAGAAGAAACGTTTCTACAAAAGAGAGTGGGCTGAACTCCGGCAAGTTAACCGCCAACTTCAAGAGGAGAAGGCGGACTTGGCCGACTCGATAGGTCGCTTGACTGTTGCCGCCGGCGAAGTTCCGATGCTTGCCGATTGCTCCGATAAGTATCACCGCCGCCTGCACGAAACAGAGCGTGAACTCTGGCGTGTTCGTCGGCCTCTGGCTTCAGACCGGAGACCCTCTCATAGCTAAATATCGTAGCTTTTATTTTTTCAGTGTTATTCCTACAATCTCCTGTAGTCAAAGTTGCCAACCTTTTCTTTGAAAAGGTGTAGGCAGCCGGTGCGATAGTATACGGACTTCGCTAGTTTCTTTCTCTATACTTGCTCTGTTAATTCATCTTTTAATCGTTCAATTTATGCACAGTAATGTTAACTGTTGAGCATTTTACCTCTGAAGGTTCTGTATCTTACTCCAGTTCAGCGTATTCATACATTCTTGCGGACCGAGAGGTCAGGGTTGTCTGTGTAAGCCCATTTTATGGCACTTGACATCCAGATCAGGAGATCAAGCCTGTTGACGTGGACCCCATACTTCATGTTGGATAAAGTCAAGGACAACCGTCTTTATCCAGTCTTGGCTTAACCGTCAATCAGGTCAAGAAAATTTCAGGACATCCGTCCTTAGCCAATCCTGGCTTACACTGACAATCAGGTCAGGAAAATCTCAGGACATCCGTCCTTAGCCAATCCTGGCTTACACTGACAATCAGGTCAGGAAAATTTATGTCCGTAGCCAATCCTGGCTTATACTGACAATCAGGTCAGGCAAATTTCAGGACATCCGTCCGTAGCCAATCCTGGCTTATACTGACAATCAGGTCAGGCAAATTTCAGGACAACTGTCCGTAGCCAATCATGGCTTATACTGACCATCAGGTCAGGCAAATTTACGACTGTAGCCAATCCTGGCTTATACTGATAATCAGGTCAGGCAAATTTCAGGACATCCGTCCTTAGCCAATTCTGGCTTACACTGACAATCAGGTCAGGCAAATTTCAGGACATCCGTCCTTAGCCAATCCTGGCTTATACTGACAATCAGGTCAGGCAAATTTCAGGACATCCGTCCTTAGCAAATTCTGGCTTACACTGACAATCAGGTCAGGCAAATTTCAGGACATCCGTCCTTAGCCGATCCTGGCTTATACTGACAATCAGGTCAGGCAAATTTCAGAACATCCGTCCTTAGCCAATCATGGCTTATACTGACAATTAGGTCAGGCAAATTTCAGGACATCCGTCCTTAGCCAATCTTGGCTTATCTGGGCCTTTTTGCGCGCCAAACTCAAGTTTAGTTTCCCGCCTTTTCTAAGCCCTCTGGGCGCCAAATTAAAGCAATTTCCCGCTTTTTTCTTCCCTATATAATGGTGTCCCTTCTTGGTTTATTTCCCCTGCATAATGGCGTCTTCATCATCTCCCAACGTCTTTTCCACTGAGGAGCATATCCGACTGCTTCATAAGAAGGGTCGTCTTAAGGAAGAAATCTCCCAACTGCGGGATCAGTTGCGAGAACGTACGGAGAAGCTGGCCGAGAAGAAATCGCAATTCCGCAGTGAACGACAACGCCTTCAGCAAATCATTTTTGACCTGAAGAGGGAGAACGCGGAGCTGCACGTTGACTGGGACATCGCGGTGGAGGTGTCAGACCGGTTTCGTGTCCGTCTTTTGGAACATGAGGACGAGATCCAGCGGCTCCGTCAACTTCTCGCCTCTGTACCCCCATCTTGAGGATGTTTTTTTTTTTTGCGCCTCTGTTAATGTTCTGCAAAGATGTCCTCTTGTATTTTTCTGCTTTTGTAATAAGCTCTTTTTTAATTATCAATAGGTATGATTATCAATATCTTGAATGTCTCTCATTGGTTACTTCCGCCATGGACTGCGATTTTATTCAACTGCAAATTTATTTAATCAAATAAACACAAGGCATTACAATTAGATGTAAGATTTTCGTAAATTGACAATGTTCCAAACGCGAGGGACTGCGGTGCCATCCAGCTCTTCCAGTTTGTAAGCTCCTCCAGATAGAACCTGAGCAATTCGGAAGGGTCCTTGCCATGGGGCATCCAATTTCCCCTTGGACTTCCCTAAATCAGATCTTCTTAAGATCAGGTCTCTAACCTGAAATTGTCTCTTCACAACAGATCTGTCGTACATGGACTTTACCCGTCCTTTGATATGGGCCATCCTTGTGGCAGCTCTGTCCTTTTTTACTCGACTAGATCCAGAGAATCTTGCATCAAAGACTCGTTCTGTCTCTTATCGATGTTCTGAATCCGATGAGTCTCCATGCTAATTTCTGCAGGTATCACAGCATTCATACCATAGACCAGGCTAAAAGGCGTTTCCCCGGTGCTCTCCTTAGGGTTAGTTCTATAGGCCTATAAGACCGTGCTCAGCTCATCCACCCATTTGCCCCCGGCCTTTTCCAAACGAGTTTTGATCCCCTGGACCAATATGCGATTGGTGACCTTTACCTGTCCATTAGCTTGGGGATGGTAAACAGATGTGAAGTGCTGATCAATTTTCATTTTCGAACACCATGCCCTGATTCTAGAGCCCATAAACTGTGTTCCATTATCAGAGACCAGAATTCTGGGGACGCCATACCTACATACCACGTTTTTCCATAAGAACTTCATAACTGCGCCTTCAGTAATTTTGGCCAAGGACTCCGTTTCTACCCATTTACTGAAATAATCGATTGCCACTATCAAGAACTTCTTTTGAGCAGGGGCCACGGGAAAAGGACCGATCATATCTATTCCCCATTTGGCGAATGGGCAAGGGGAGCTCATCGTCATGAGTTCCTCGGCAGGCCTGTGTATTAGCGTTGAATTCTTCTGGCATTTCTCACATGCACCACGAAGTTTTCCGCTTCTTCTCGTAAATGGGGCCAAAAATACCCTGCCCGTAAGATCTTACTTGACAGAGCTCTGGCACCCATGTGGTTACCACAACATCCCTCATGAATTTCTCTAAGAACCAGAGCTCCTTCCGTTCGGCTTAAGCATCTTAAATGGGGCTGACCGAATCCTCTTCTAAATAACTCTCCCTTAATCAGACAAAATCTAGCAGATCTGACTCGTAACCTTGCTGCCTCTCTTTTATCATTTGGCAACGCTCCCTGTTCCAGGTATGTCTTTATGGGAGAACGCCAATCATCTCTTTCCATAACTGAGCCTACCTGCTCTGTCCCGAATTCTCCGCCCGCTTGTAACAAGGTAATCACCCTCTCTTGACAATCTAAAGCCGAACTGGCCACCTTCGCCAGGAAGTCAGCCCGTCCATTTTCCTCTCTGGGAATCTGGAGGACTATTAGCTCTTTCATTACCCTAGCCAGCTCTCTGAATTTGGCCAAGTACCTCTGCATATGTTCCTCCCTTGTCTCAAATTCTCCGTTAATTTGTTCACAAACAAGTTGAGAATCAACCTTGGCACATACGTGATCCGCACCCAGGTCTTTCGCCATCTGGATACCTCTTAGAAGAGCTTCGTACTCCGTGGAATTATTAGAGAATGTTGTATTTAATCGGATAGCAAACTCAGTAGACATGCCTTCTGGATCAATCAGAACAATTCCTGCTCCACAGCCCTGATTACAGACAGAGCCATCCGTAAAGATCGTCCATCTCTTTAGTTCTTCGGGAAGGCCAGTCATTTCTTGCATGAAATCTGCCAAGGCCTGAGCTTTAATCGCTGTTCTGGTTTCAAAGATGATATCAAATTCACTTAGCTCGATTATCCATCTGACCAGTCTTCCCGACGCCTCTGGCTTATCCATGACCGCCTTTAAAGGCAAATTCGTTCGTACAATTATACTATGCGAAAGGAAATACGGACGTAATTTCTGGGCCGTTCCTACAAGGGCCAGTACTGCCCGTTCCACCTCTACGTACCTTACTTCGGCATCCTGTAAGACCTTGCTCCAGTAATAGACTGGTTTCTGGATCTTCCCCTCTTTCCGTAGTAAGACAGAACTGACTGCCTATTGCCCTACTGATAAGTACAAAATGAGGGGTTCTCCTCGGACAGGCTTTGTTAGTAAGGTCATGCTAGCCAAATGCTCCTTTAATGCGATAAATGCCTCCTCACACTCATTACTCCACTGATATCTCGCTCTCTTTCTCAGAGTTTGAAAGAATGGTAAACTCCTTTCTGCAGACCTGGACACAAATCTACTTAATGCATTAATACGCCCCGCTAAGCATTGCATCTCCTTCACATTCCTAGGCGCCCGCATGTCCATAATTTCTCTAACCTTCTCGGGATTTGCCTCGATACCCTTCTCCGTACCATGTAGCCCAGGAATTTGCCAGCTCTAATCCCGAATGCGCATTTCTTGGGATTAAGCTTCATCCTATACCGTCGCAGGGTATCAAAGGTTTCCCGCAGGTCTTCCACATGTGATGTTGCTTTCACGCTTTTGACCAGCATATCGTCCACGTAAACTTCCATGTTTCGCCCAAGTTGATTCTTAAACATCTTATCAACCAAACGTTGATAGGTGGCTCCTGCATTTTTCAAACCAAAAGGCATCACAACATAGCAATACGTCCCCTTTGGGGTAATGAAGCTGACCCTCTTCCAATCATCTCTAGCAAGTCTGATCTGGTGATACCCCTGGGATGCATCCATAATACGTAAGAGCCCACATCCAGCAGTAGAGTCGACGAGCTGGTCGATTCTAGGTAAAGGATATTGATCTTTCGGGCAAACACGATTGAGATCTCTGAAATCGATACACATGCGCCAGTCCTCCTGAGTCTTGGGAACCAAGACAGCATTAGAAAGCCATTCAGGGAATTGCATTTCTTGGATGTGTTTAGCCTTTAACAGTTTTTCCACCTCAACTTCTATGACGGCCTGCTTCTCAGGGCCAAAATTACGTTTCTTTTGCTTTACTGGCTTGGCACCCAAGCTGGTGTTGAGGTGATGCTCTGCCACTTCTGGGTCGATCCCTACCAGATCTTCTGGGGACCAAACAAACACATCCGCGCTACTCCTCAATAGTGCCACTAGATCTGTCAAAGTTTCCGGACTGAGGGTTGTCCCTACTCGAAGGACCCGGCTCTCATCCCTTGGGATTATTTCGACCATCATCAGCCCTTCCTCTTTATTGGCCAGGTCTGTCTTTGGCGGCTCTACTCTAGCCCTTTTGCTCTGTCTTTCTTCCTCATTCCTCCTGATGCACTCTACGTAAGTCTGTCGTGAGGCATACTGGTCACCCCTGACCTCTCCCATTCCGTCTTCCGTTGGAAACTTCATCATCATATGAAAGACGGATATAACAGCCTGGAACTGGCTCAAGGATGGTCGTCCCAACATGACATTATAAGAAGAAGGTGCATCCACCACCAAGAAATGCACCGTTCTTGTCACCCTATACGGCTCTTCTCCTAACGTCACGAGGAGCCTCACCGCTCCTAAGGGCTTCAGAGCTCCCCCCGCAAAGCCAACTAGGGAGGTGGTGACCTCCTCCAACTCAACGTTTATTTTTAACTGCCTAAAGCAATCATAAAACAAAATGTCGGCGGAACTCCCAATATCCACGAAAATTCTACGGACATTATAATTAGCAATGGTTGCAGTTATAACCAGAGCATCCATGTGAGGGG
>BMAC01000229.1:403412-445996 GCA_014905375.1 Phtheirospermum japonicum
CCTATTCGTCAGGGACCGATCATAATTCTTCCTGCCAGACCTGGCTTCCTCTCTCCTTATCCGAACATACTCCTTTAAATGTCCAGCCTGAACTAGCCTCTCCAACTCATCCTTTAGATGGGTACACTTGTCAGTGTCGTGCCCATATTCGTTGTGGAAGCGACAGAAACGATCTGATTTTTCCTTCCTGGGCCTCTGCGAGTAGGTCTTTGGCCACTTCAGGTCTGGATGCTTCTCAATTGCCTGTAAGATTTCTCCCTGTGGGGTTGCCAAAGGAGTGTACTTATCCAAGCGAGGCCTCCCTCCAGACAGGTCTGGCCTAAGCTTTTTTACATCTTCCTTTTCCTCGCGATCATGTCTTTCCCTCTTCCTTTCTCCCTCATCTTTGATCTTCAAAGCTTCTTCCAGATGGATATACTTTTCCGCTCTCTCCAAGAGCTCCCCAAATTTCAGAGCTGGTTTCACCACCAGCGACTGAAAGAAATCCCCTCGTCTCAAACCTTGCTTTAGAGCATTCACCAACAGCTCTTCAGACGCAGAGGGCACCTCTAACTTAGCGGTTGCAAACCTGTTGATATAAGCATGGAGGCTCTCATTCTCTTTTTGCTTTAAACTGAAAAGTTCAAGCGGCATTTTCTGATACTTTTTGCAGCTCGTGAACTGGTGTAAAAAGGCTGAGCTGAACTCGTCAAAATTGCTGATAGACCTCGGCGGCAACTGACTAAACCAGAGCTGCGCTGATTTAGTAAAAGTAATCGGGAAGACCCGACACATGACAGCGTCCGAAAATTTATGTAGAGTTGCCGCGATCTCGAAGCGACTGAGATGGTCCCACGGGTCTGTAGTTCCATTGTACTCGAAGCCTAGGGAGCGATATGAAGCCGGCACATCATCTCGCATAACTTCCTCAGTGAACGGCGTACCCCTTCTCGCTTGAATCACACTGCCAGTCGCCATTTTTCTTTTAAACTCCCTCACTTCTTTTTGCAAACTCTGCATCTGTGCAGCCAGACCTGGATTAGTCTGGCCTGAAGTCTCACTATCAGAGGTGGAGAAGTGCTCTTCCCCATCATGTAAGGGAGCCCGATCCGCATGCTGTCCTCGCAATGGCTCTGTTCCCGCCACCGGGACAGTCCGTGCCGGTGGTGTGTTGGATGGCGGTGTCGCCATCTCCGCAAACTTCTTTTCTACCACCGTCTCCACGACTTTGCCGATCAGCTCCGAGAGCTGCAAAAGGAAGGATTCGTTAAATGAACCACCCGTGGCTGGCACAGATCTACTGAGCAGGGGCGGCGTAGCGCCTGGCGCGGTCCCTGTCGACGGCGCTGTCTCTCCTGGCCCCATCGCCGACGTATCTGTCGACCTGGGCACCCCCCATGGCGCGGCGGAACTAGGGGTTCCACCGAGCTCACCCACCAAGTTCCGTCGTAAACCGTTTGAAGCCATGAAATAAACAGAAAATCTCACGTCTTAACTTGATCGCTTTCCCACAGACGGCGCCAATTATTTCAGCCCAAAAAGTGAACTGCCTGGATAACACTTGAAAGCCCCAGAGATTCTTAAACCTACACCACAAAAACAGATTAGAAAGGACCACCGGGGGTTTTCCGGTGGAAACCTCTCCGATGCTTAAGCCAGTAAGCGTTTGAGGTGTTTTCCAGAAAATAAGAAGGAATGTTTTTTTGGGAGAATGACATACCTCTCTCAGATTTGAAGCTGAGATATTTATAACTTTTCCTAGTGGGGACCCCAGCCGGGATCCTAGGAGCACATGCCGCGAATCACGGGCCGTTACGCAACCAATCCTGACAAGTGGTCCCACTTGTCTCCTTATTGAGAGTCAGGAAAACAGGTCTTCCTCCTTTCTTTTCCGGTAGAGCGCTTCTTTCAGCTCAGGAAAAAAMGAGAGCTGTTRCCAYCTGTTCCCATCTTTCCTGGTATCKTATTTTCCCAACAGGTCTGGCCAGACCCTCATTCAGGCTAAGCCACTCTTGTTTTTCTTCGTACTACTCCAGATCTTCCAAATCAGGTCTACCCCAAATTAGGTCTGATCCACTTATTACCCCATCAATCATCTTGATTTTGAGTTTTACACATGCTTTATTTTAAATCTTATTTTTCTGCTTTGTTTCATGCTTAATCTTAGATCTACTCTTTGTGGCTTGTTATTTTCCTTAAATCTTTGAACTTTCTTGTTAATTTCCATTGCTTTATCCATCCATGCTTTCAATTTTAGTTAATTTGCTTTATTTGAGTTTTTATGCATTGTTGTACCTTGTGCTTGCATGCTTGTACTCGGTGAAACATTGCATTTTCTTTCTTATTTTCATTATTGCCTTGCATTTTCAATTAAGGCACACGACCGAGGCATCCTACCAACTTGCACTTTCATTTTCTAGTTTAGTTTAGCTATTTTAATTATTTTATTTTCATTTTTCCTTTATTTTTCAAGCTTAAAACACATTGATTACTTCTTCCGATAATACCAAGCCATGAACCCGTTGATTTATTTCAACACCACTAAAACTCTTCTAATAGCCATCGAGGAAGCAATAGTATTGGTGCCTGACCAACTTGTTGAGCAATTGATCGATGAATGGGATCTAGAAAGTGATCTTTTTTCGTGGCGGCATTAAGTTTTCTGTAGTCGATGCACATGCGCCACCCGGTAGTCAATCACGTTGGCATAATTTCCCCCTTATCATTTTCTACGATCGTGATTCCGCCCTTCTTTGGCACCACATGGACGGGGATCACCCATTCAATATCGGGCACAGGGAAAATAATTCCCTCATCGATCAATTTGAATACATCTTTCTTCACCACCTCCATTAAATTTGGATTCAAACGGCGTTGACCATCTCGAACCAGCTTTGCACCCTATTCCAACACAATACGGTGCATTCATGTGGTTATACTTACACCTTTAATGTCTCCCAATTTCCACTCGATAGCTCCTTAGAGCTTTTTGAGTACAGCGATCAAGGCCTCCTCTTCTTCCCTAGACAATTCGGCAAAAATGATAACGGGTTTCTTCTCGCCTTCTTCAAGAAATACATACTTCAGGTGGCCTAGAAGAGATTTAAGTTCGGATTTTGGTTCGATGTCTGGTCTTTCATCTCCAAGCTCACAAAGGTCAATCACCCCCTCGGAGTTGGGCTCAAGCCAATCGTCTTCCTCGATGAGCCATGAGGTGCCATCTTGATTGAGAAAATCACAGATGATGAATTTCTCTTGCAGTTTGTCTTGCACGAGCGGGGCAATGGGATACACGGATGAACATTCGGCATTCATGGATGAGGATGGTTTACTTGGAAATCGTAGAGGGAGAAGGTGACAGATTCATCCAAAATGAAAAAAGTCATGCTCCCATTTTTTACGTCTATGAGCGTGTTGGTTGTGGCCATGAAAGGTCGGCCCAACAGAATCGTGTGCTCTCGGTTTGTTGTCTTTCACTTCCTCTACATCTAATATTACAAAATCAATTATAACAATGAGGTTCCCAACTTGCACGAGGACGTCCTCGACAATCCCCTTCGGGTATCGGACCGACCGATCCGCAAATTGGAGTCTCATCTTCGTCGGTTTGAGTGCACCTAGATCAAACTACTCATAGATAGTAAAAGGCATTAAATTAATCCTCGCCACAAAGGTAGAGCATACCCCGAGTCTCTTTACCGTTTCCCAAAGTTATTTTTATACAAAAACTCCCGGGGTCGCTTTCCTTAGGAGGATAGGGATTGAGAAAGATAACGCTTGCCGCATTTGAAAAACAAATTTTTATCATTTTCAGTAAATCGTCCCTTTTTTGATGCCAAGTCTTTGAAGAACTTAACATATGCGGGAACGTTTCTTATCACATCAAGCAAGGGCAAATTCACATTAACTTTAGAAAGCATATTATAGAGATCAAGGAATTGCTTATCTTGCTTTTCCGACTGAAGGCGGATTGGATATGGGATGGGAGGCCGGTATGGATTAGATGCTTTGTGAAGAGCCGTTTTACGCTCGACCTCCTTTTCAACTCTATCCGAGGGCTGGGTGGTGGTCGTCCTCTCGCCATACTCCTAGTTTGGGTTTGTTCTTTCGCCATCAATTTGAACGGGTGATAGTAGAGTTCTCATCGGGAGATGCAACGTTGTTGTCTACAACTCATCCACTCCCAAGAACAGTGATGGCTTGTGCTTATGATGGTTGACTCGACAACTTCCTAGGATCATTCTTCCCCATTTGCGCGGCGAGTTGGTCAAGGGCCGTCTCAAACTTATCAATCCGCTTCTTAGTACGTTGCATGAATTACGTGAATGTACGCAATGTCTTCCCGAGCGCTGGTGGAATGGAGTCTTGAGTCGGTGGAGGTGGAGGGAGAGACAATTGTCTTTGCGGCGGTGCTTGGTACGGTGGCCGTGGTAAGAGAAAAATTCTGCCTTGTCCCCATTGTTGTTAGGGAGAAAAATTGCTCTGTGGCCTTGGGTTGGGTGCCTGGTTTCCTCCGTTTTGATTGTTCGACCAAGAAAATTTTGGATGATTCCTCCACCCCAGATTATAATTTTGTGAAAATGGGTCATTATTGGTGGGTAGCGATTTTGATATCCTTTCCCGGCTTGATTCGCCTGATACTCATGAACGGCTTGTGCCTGTTCGTCAGTTTCATCAGTTTGCTCAAAGGTTGCTTGATAGAGATTCGTGCCATGCCCGTACACTCCACAAATTTCGCACGTCTTTGATAGTTTCTGTGATTGGGGCACGCCCTGTGAAAGAAGGGTGTTATGAGTCTGCAATGAGGCAACTTGCCTCGTCAACTCGGCAATTCTTTTTGTGTCGTCAGAAGACGCGTGTGAGACCTCCACCTCATGAATGACCACTTCCTTTGATCGCGAGCTCTTTTGTTGAGAATTGTAGCTTATTGACTCGCAGATATCCCAACTTATGAGGCGGTCCGTGCTCCGATATCCCCCCCGGCATTGTCAACCATGTATTGAAATGTAAGGATGAGCCCATCGTATAAGAATTGGTTGATGAGTTCGGGCGGGTAGTGATGATGTGGGCACTGCGCTAAAAGTCCTTTAAAACGTTCCCAAGCCTCGTGGAATGTTTCTCCGTCCATTTGATTAATTGAAGCTATCTTCACCCGGAGTTGAGCTGTCATTTGGTTTGAATAGTACTTCGCCACAAAACGGTCGTACACCATATCCCAATTCGTAATAGAATCGGGCTCCAATGACAAAAGCCAAGTTTCCGCCCAATCCTTTAAAGTGTATGGAAAACTCCGCATTTTCAGTTGGTCCTCACGAAGCCCTTGGAGTGGAAATGTTTTGATGACGGAGTAGAGTTTTTGAATGAAGTTGATCGGGTCTTCGTTCGGTACCCCATAGAAAGAGGGCAATATATTGAAGTGAGTGGGTTTGAGCTCATAATCTCGGGCAGCGGAGCCTAGGCGGATGCATGATGTAGATGGGCCAATAATGGGACGAGCAAATTCTCGCATGCGGTCCGGCTGAGGCTCATGTTGATGGTGATACCCGTTAGGCTTCATATGGTCCTCGCGCTTGATGGAAGTACGGAGGGGGCTGTTGGTTATAGTACGACGGTTGTTGTTGGTTTTATGGTAGTTGTTGTTGCTGGTTGTACGGTGGCTAGTTGTAGAGTTGTTGGTTGTGAAGCTCTTGTTTGGTTGATGGGAGGCGGATGTGCAACAGGTGGGTTTTGGTTCTCGTTCGGGTTCGGTATACTGTTCTGTTCATTTGGATCATTCGGAAGGATTGGGTTTATCTCGGTCGAATCCATCGATGACTCATTGATTGGGTCTTATTGATAATTCTCTCCCCTAATTCCGTCAACTGTGGTTCTTGTTCTATTAACTCTATGAATGTTGTCAATGTACGGGACGAGTTCTACACCAAATGACCTACGCCCTTGCATACACTAAACAATTCAAACAAGTCGAGATAAAAGAAACATAAATTAAACTAAATAAACTAAGCACATACAAACAAACATTTTTGAAAGTCTTTGTCATTCCCCGGCAACGGCGCCAAACTTTGAATTGAACTTTTTACATCTACTTTTTATTTAAAATAAAAAGCTCATCCACAAGAGAACGGAGCAGCTGTAGGTGGCAAGTTGGACTCGAGTCGAATATTGAGGAATGATATCGGAATTGAAAATGTTCGTTTAACACAAGTATGAACTAAACACTCGATCACGTTGAGGTTTTTGAATCTATGAATTGAAAGTGAGAGAAAATATTGAAAAGCGAAAGTAATTAAACTAATTAAAACTATTTAGGAACGAAAGAACAAAATAACTGAAATTACGAAGTAAGGTTTTAGAAAGCAGCAAGCAATTAAAGAACTTAAACGAATAACTAAAACAATCACAAAACACAAATTAAGACGAGATGGAAAGGGGAAAAATTACAAACTAAATTATCAACTAGTTTGAAATCCGGAAAGAAGGAACAAAGCATTAAGATCTAGAATTAACCAACAACAAATCTAAAAATCAATTAATGGAGTTTAGAGAACTATTATCTAAAAAGAAAACAGCAAATCTCTAGCGATTACAGAAAAATAGAAATAGATCTCGATTAATAAGCGACGCTCGAATGAAGAAATAAAGACTTGAACTTGCGATCTTCAATTCTTTAATCTTGATCTTAGACAAAATTGAAAGGGAAGATAACGGAGAGAGTTCTGCATCTTGGAATCCTTCGTGTGGTGAGCCATCCCTTTGAACGAAGGAAGGAAGGGTTTATATAAGTTTTCAAATAATTGGGCCGGAGGTTTTCTTCCAAATATAACCTTCCAGCATTCGCATCGACGAGCGTCGATCGACGCGGCAATCGACGCGTGTCAACATCGAACTAGCGAGTCAGTGCGTCGATCGACGTGGCCTGTATTGACGCAGTCTGGATCGATGCTTCAGAGAGTTTTGGTCGACTGAGCGTCGATCGACGGAGTATGGATCGACGCTATAGAGAGTTCGCGTCGACTGATGGTCTTCAGATGGTCGATCAACGCAGGCAGCTCAAGGGTGTCGAAGGAGCATCGACGCCGGCATCGATCGACGGGACCTGCAAAAGCGTCGATGACTTGCGTCGACACCGGTGGTGGCATGCGTCGTTCGACGCCCTGGCTGAGAACCTGCTGCAGTTGCATCGATTGGGCTGACGTCGGTCGACCATCAACCAATGAGAGGCTGCAGTAGTGTCGATTCAAGGACCGTCGATCGATGCCTTGTCGACGGGAACCTTCTGTTACGACAATTGGAGGTGCGTTGTTCGACGCACTTGCAGGTTGACACGGGCGGGTGATGCGCATCGATGCCTACGGCTGGCACGCGTCGGTCGACGCCCGTCAATGCGGCGCTACTGGGCTATTTTTAGAAGAAATCTTGTGCGGCAAGAAATAGGAATACTATATAAACTCATCCTAAATTTGTCCAAAAGGGAAATTAACACAATCCTAGGGTTCCAAGGCTTGAAGAGGGGATCCCAAATCACTCAATAAACAAGAGCTTGAAAATCCAAGACCAAAAATCCAAGATCTAAGCGTTCTTATCTCTTTCCTATCTTAGAACTATGTTTTATTTCTTTACTTTCCTGTTATTCTATGAACTCCATTAGTGAGTGATTGTTTTATCTAGTTCTAGGGATCTTGAAACCCTCGTGAAACTATATTTTAATTAATTTATGCAAAATTTTCTTTCGTTCTTCATATGCAATTTCTTGTGTTATCTTGTTCACTTTTCATGATAAATTCATGACAAGATTGCTTGATTCTTAATTTGACTTGATCACCTAGACTAGGAATTACTTATCAATTGCTAGAAATAGGATTGCTTCCCGTGTAATTGTCATAATTTCTATTTCGTTGGTAGCAACTAATAATTATGCATCGTTAGGGATAACACAACATAAGTTAAATAAACCGAGCTTATGTGTTTATTGCTTATATTAGCCTATTTGCTTGGGTACTAATGCTGTTATTGTATTGAATCTAGACAGCTTATTCTAGGTTGTTCAATAATTAGAATCAATTGAAGAGCTTATTATAATTGAGTAAACGGTAAGTGCAAATTCGAGTAGCAGAGCTTATTACTACTTAGGGTTTAGTCGCATAAGATGAATGGATTATGATATTTTGGTTGGTTAGATGAGTGGAACGAGGGTGGAAATTGAACTAGGACTATAGCTTTATTATTATTGAATTTTTCATTAATTATTTTATTGCTTATTTATTTTGTTCTCTTAGATTAGTTCATAATTTCTACCCCACTTATTTGTTTAATAAAATACGAATTGTCACAATTTAAACCACACTCATCGTGGGATCGACCCTTACTTGTCACTACTACTAGTTGGTAAAGAAAAGTTGAGGAAAAATAAATATTTAATTTGACGCTTGACGACGAGCGGTTAGGTCCAATCAACCTCATTTTTCAAAATGATGTGACCATCCGGATCGTCTCTCACGAGAGCCTCCCATCTAGTTAGAATTGCACGCCAGGATCTTTCGTCTATCATTTTTATGTAGGCTCGCATCCTTACTTTCCAGATTGCGTAGTTTATTCCATCCAACATCGGAGGTCGGATTGCAGCGTTCATTACAGTATCCATTATTTTCCTTCAAAGTCCGTAGGAATCTCACTTAGTAGAGTCAAGTGATCACTCATGATACTAATTGAAAGTTTTGAAGGTCTTCAATAACTTGTATGAACGTCAATGTTAGTAATTATATTGAAACACTCTTACTAACATATGTGGAAAAAGATAAATCAACAATGATTTTTTCCTGTGAGTTAAAATAACTCACAAAAGGCGACCGTAGGCTGAAAAATATATTACTAGAAATGTTTACAAATCAAAGGAAAAAGATTCTAGTAACATTACAAAAAGATGAAAAAGAAATTGCTCCTAAAATTCTTCTCGTTCGAACAAGTATGAACTCATAGAACAATTATGAAACTGGAGTAAGAGTGCTAAAGTAGGGTTTCTCTTTTTCTCCTTCTTGTAGTCGTGGTCTTCACCAAAAATGCCAAGTGGTACTTATAGCTCAACTTCCTTTAGAGATTCCTTGTTCTACATAACAAGGTCTTTATAATTATCTCTAAGATATTTCAAGAGACAAGGACTCTTTTAACCACTAACATTCTAACTAACACTCGAGTCCAGATAGGCAAACAACTCTAAAATAAATAACATAATTAATAGGATTTAAAAATCTCCGTGGACAATAATCCTATCAGAACATCTAACCTTGACTCAACCTGATAATAGACAGCAACAACCAACTATGATGTGCCAAAAACTAATACACAAAGTACTGAAAACGAGAAGATAAGACCGAAACCACAACGCCTCCAGAAAGTAAACTTGTCGTCCCTGACAACCAGCTTGTAAACAAACTCGGCAGCGCAGCCTGCTTGACTCTCAGCTTACAGCCTTCACGATCCATTCAGCTTCACAAATCAGCAACAAGGACTACATCGGGACTCAACATCAGTTCCAGCGCCTCGACTTGCATTCACAGCTCGTCGCCGGTGTTTATAAGCAATCGCCTTCACACGGAGCTTCGGCGACCCTCGTCGAGTCGTAATGGCAAATGAACTCTCGACACCTTATTACACATAGTAATATTATACAAAAAGTAAAAGACTAAAAACCTGATACGAATGATACTGACTCCATAAAGTCATCGGGTCGTCTGAAGGAACCACGTCCGAATCTGCCGCAGAAGCTCGTTCTGTCCCGGCACGTCTCACAACCCCAAAAAGCTGCACTATAGAGAATGTAATTTGGGAATTGAATAGTTGTTATTGATCAAATTATACCTCTAATATAGAGGGGATTACAAGAGAATAATCAAATTACAAGATATAGACAGATACAACAAATCTTTAAAAATAATTACATTGATAAATATATTCTAAAAATATACGAGATATTAGGTGATTGATTTATTCGTTATACGCCCCCGCAAAATCGACATCCCATTGGCGATGTAGAGTTTGGAACGAAGAAGATGAAAGCGAGCACGGGCCAATGGCTTCGTCAACAGATCCACTAATTGATCTTGAGTGTTGACATAAGAGAATGCAACAAGACCCTTAGAGGAAAGATCACGGACAAAATGAAGCTCAATTGCAACATGCTTCATCCGAGAATGTTGAACCGGGTTAAGAACCATACGAGTGGCGCCCATATTGTCGCAAAGAATGCTCGGCGTTAAGGGCGGACAAAGACCAAGGTCGGTAAAGAGATGATGAAGCCAACAGACCTCCGAGGCAAAGATGGCTAAGGCTCTATACTCCACCTCGGTGGATGAGCGAGCAACCCCACGTTGCTTTCTCGATCGCCCATAGATAGGAGTCGAACCGAGGAAGATAACGTAAGCCGAGGTGGACTTTCCATCAACAAGATCACCACCAAAATCAGAATCAGAGAAGGCGGTAATATTGAGGGAAGAGGAACGCCGGAGAAGAAGACCATGATGCAAAGTTGCCTTGAGATACCGAAATAGGCGCTTAACAGCATCCCAATGAGAGGTGAGTCGAGAAGCCATATGCTGGGCCAGCTTGTTCACTGTAAAAGCGATGTCAGGACGAGTGAGAGTGAATTATCGAAGACCACCAATAGCACTACAATACTCAGTAGCATTAGAAGAAACAGATATGGAAGATGGCCTTAAGGCCATTGGAGTGGAGACTGGCTTGGCGCCATGAAGTTTGAATCGTCAAAGAAGACCCAATGTATACTTATGTTGGGATAAGAAGATCCCCTCCTTGGAACGGGAAACCTCAACTCCAAGAAAGTAGGTCAGGGGTCGAAGTATTTCACAAAAAAGAACTTCATTAGTTGTGCCGTAATAGTGGTAACAATGTTAGGGCAAGACCCAGTAATGATAAGATCGTCAACATAGGCGAGTACAAATACACGGACACCACCCTTATTATTTGTGAACAGCGAAGAATCCGCCCTGGATTGAACAAAACCAAAGGACAATAGGGATGAGCCGAGATCATTGTACCAAGCCCGAGGTGCCTTTCAAAGGCCATACAAAGTGCGAGGGAGCAAGCACACATGAGAAGGGGCAGCGGTGTCCTTGAAGTCGGGGGGCTGCTGCATATATACAGGAACATCCAACTTGCCATGCAAGAAGGTATTGTTGACATTGAGCTGGCGTAGCGGCCAGTTCAGCTGAATAGCAAGGGTGAGAATAGTGCGAATCGTTGCATGCTTAACCACAGGGCTAAAGGTCTCATGAAAATCAACTCCGGGTTGTTGATGAAAATAATTCGCAACCAAGTAATCTTTGTACTTATCAATGGCGCCGTCAGGTTTGCGCTCATTTACACCCAATAATGTTACCACTAGGAGGAGGGACACCAGATCACAGGTGCTTAAGCGTTGAAGAGCGGTAAACTCTTCAGCCATAGCCGAACGACAGAGTAGATCAGCAAGAGCCTGAGCCACAGTGGATGGCTCGACATCAGGAGGTAGCAGATGCTTGGTTGCAAAGAAGAAGCGTTTCGGCTTGTGTATATTATTGAGACCCCGTGTCCTTATAGGATGAGTGCGGTGAAGATCAGCTGGGGCAGATGTGGAGCAGATTCTGAAGGAGTGAGCTCCAAAGGACTAGATGGAGCCGGCAAAGCCAGTGCTGGAGTTGGATTGGCTGGACGGTCGGGTGATGGTGGAGGAGGAGTCACAGGTGATGGTGACTGCCGAGGCTGTCGAGGAGGTAAGACCGAAAGGGTCAGAGGAGCAGGCGGCTCAGAAGGTGGCAACTGCACACTAGGCAAGGAACCAAGAAAAGAGTCCTCAAGAAACCACACATGACGAGAAAGATATATACGGCCAGATTAAAGATTAAGATATTTATAAGCATTTTGTTTAGTTGAATAACCCACAAATACACGAGGTAGAGAAGGCCTGGTGAGTTTCCCCAGAAGATAAGGTCGTATCCATGGAAAGCAAAGGCAGACAAAGACTCGGAGTTTGGAATAATTTGGCACAGAGCCAAAAAAGCAATTGAAACTGGCTCCTCTTGGACAACAGAGATGTGGTCATGTGGTTAATTAAGTACAAAGAAGCTTGAACCTCAAACGACCAATAGCTCAGTGGGAGAGAGGCAAAATGTAAGATTGCGCGACTCACTTCTAATACATGGAAATTTTGACGCTCAACTGAGGAGTATGAGGTGCAGTGGTAAGCCAAGAAATTCCACAATGAACCTTGTAAGAACGTAGAGTAAGAAATTCACCACCATTGTCAGAAAATAAGTTTTTAATTAAATGTTCGGTTGTTTTTCCCCAAGTAAGAGGAATTGTGGAAATTTTGAAGCAACCTGAGATTTTGCATTCAATGGATAAATAAATCCACAAGCAACAAGAAATATTTAGAACCATCCAAAGAGGAGACAGGGGAAGGACCCCATACATCGGCATAGATATAGTGCGAAGGATGCAAAGCATCGAATGAAGATGTACTAAACAGTAAATGATGCGACTTGCTCAGTTGGAAGGAAACACAAGTATTGCCCAAAACAGGGGACTTATTAAAACTGGTAAATTAAAAGTGTTAATAACTAAAGAGATTGTATCCACAGATGGGTGCCCAAGTCAAGCATGCCAACGAGGTGGAGAAGCCCAAACTCCAACCAAAGAAGAAAATTTATTATTTAAAACACCCACAGTTGGTGGAATCAAACGATAAACACCATCCTGACAAGAGCCTTTAAGCTGTCGCGCCCCCGTGGCTAGATCCTTGATAATATAATAAAACTGAAAGAATTGCATGGAGACGTTATTAGTAGACGTGAATTTACTGACCGAAAGCAAATTTTGTTTTGCCGTAGGCACGCATAACACTTCATTCAGAACAAAAGAACGTGCGGGAAAGTTAAGTTCAAATTTAACGGTATGAGTAATAGGAAGACCCGAGCCGTCGACAATATGAAATTCGTCTGTTCCATCATATTCTGAGTGAATGGACAGATTGCTGAGGTTGGAAGTGAGATTGTGGGAAGCCCCGGATTCCACTAACTACAGATTACCAGGAGATAAGGGAGCCAGGGAAACATAATTCGCAGTAATTGGAACACAACGACAAGTAGATGCAGCATGACAGATATAGCCACGAAACTGAGAAATAATAGAGGAATGACCTGATGGATTGTTTCGTCCAGAGGAGGAACTATTGTGAGCCTTAATGAGCCGGAGGTCTTGCCACGCGTAAACATGCCACTAGAATTCTGAGGGAGGCTATTGGAGTTACTACCCCCATGGGAACCACCGGGATTCGAAGATGATGCTAGCTGCAGTGGGATGCTGCATAGGCAGTGGCCAAAAGTTTACGCTGAGAAGCTTCCTGTGATTTGATTATTTGTTCATGGGCAAAGAGGAGGTCGTGTAGTTCCTCGTACTTCAGAGTAGTCTCCCTAGTACAGATTGTGCCAACGATCGTGTCATACTCTAGACCCAAACTATTGATCAAAAATAACGTGAGATCATCAATGCTCACAGGTTCATCAATCAAAGCCAATTCATCGGCTTTGGCTTTCACATAGTGAAGGTATTGAGTAATCGAGCGATCCTTGATCTCCACACGATAAAGTTCGCTCTTTGACACGGGTACGAGAACGGCCCGCACAGAATCGGGTGAGGATATCCCACGCCTCAGATGACGAGGAAGAGGACGAAACAAGCGGCAATATATCCGACGAGAGAGAGCCGAATATGGCGTCCGCGAAGAGGTTGTCTTAACGGACTCAGTTAGAAACGCCCGTAGCGCTTGATTCATTGATGTAGCCAAGTAAATCGTGACCGGTCAGGAGGGCAATGAGATGTTCCCTCCATGAAGAATAGTTCATTTGTGTCAACTTGATCGGCAAGTGATGATGTGCTGTGATGGGAACATGAGGGGTGGTTGTAGCTGACTTGGTCGTGTTTGTCATGGTGCAGGGAGGAGTGACACACATAGGAAACTAGGGTTAACAGGTTTATGTCGGAACTCCTCGTGACACCATTACATAAAGCTCCGGAGGCAAACACCGTGCCCACCTGCAAAATGGGGACAAAAACAAGGAATCAAAGAGAGGTATCCTATATACACAAAGTATAACTAACTAAAGCTTAATCAACATTCCAACTACACAACATTACCTGTCCCATTACCTATTCTAGATATATCTCTAGCCATACAACAATCACATATATCATCAAGATCGTATTCACGCAAAATTATCAATATTTACCGAGGGAAAATATGCCTTCAGTAAATTTTCCAAGAGGATTACCGAAAGTTCAATTTTTCCGAGGTCAAAATGCCCTTGGGTTTTCCTAAGGCCAGTCTCCCCTCAATCTTTTTCTTTTTATTAAATATTATTTTTAATTATTTTTTATCCTTATTTTTTATTAAAATACCCAAAAAGATTCACAAACTAAAAATTTTTATTAATAAATAGACAAACAAATTAATTAATTATATAAATTAAGGAAAATTTACAATTATTCAATTTGTTCAACAAAAATTTTAGAAATATCAAAAGTTTATTAAACCATTCGATCGGAAGAGTCTTATGATGGGGGAGACTTTGGTGGGTACTGATGTAATGTAGCTAACAGTTCGGCCATCTGCGCGTTCACCTGGGTTTGAAATTGCTGCTACTTCTACAACTACTGCTCTTGTAGTAACTCAAACTCATTATATCTTTGCTCCATCGCGTCATGAATTTGTCTCGTGGCCTCTAAATCCTCCCTCTACGTCTAGAGTTGTGCTTTGAACTCCTTCATATGAGTCCAATCGTGCTGGGAGGAGAAAGAACTGCTGCCTCCAAAACCCTTCGTAGCAGCCACCAACTTTTCGAACAAGTCGGTGTCGTAATATCGGCCTTACTCGACCCGACGACGTCGAGATAAATAAGTTTAGGTCAACCTCGTTATCTGGATTTTGTGAAGAAGCACGTGCCTCATCTAGACGTCCCTTTTACTCTTCCTAAAAAAAATATTAGTAAATTCTACATTAGAAATAAAAACAAGTTAAATAAAAAGAGACTCATAGTGCAAAAAAGTCGATTAGAGGAGCTGCATAAGTGACGGTTCCAAGAGGAACCGCTGCAAAAAGTACAAAGGTGACGCTTATTAGCAAAGAACCGTCACTTATAAAAATATAAAAAATTAAAAATCTTGTCTGGGTGGCGGTTATTGAATACCAACCGCCACCAATAATAGTAAAAGAGGCGGTTGATTTAGAAAGTGTCACCAGAAAAAACAACTGGGTGACGGTTCACTAAGGAAGCGCCACCAATACTTTACGACCGGGTGGCGCTTCTTTTAAATAAGCGCTGCCAATAAATATTAGTGTCGGTTTCTTTGTTGAAGGCGCCGCCCGATTTTCATTGTTGGTGACAAAACCCTAAACTTTCGTTACCCACCCCTCATCTCCGTACTTGGCCGTCAATGAAGATGAAGCTCAGCCAGGGCCATGGATGAGGCGGCAACTCGCCACCGTATGCCTTGCCTTCATCTTCCTCTTTCTCTTTCCAATTGCGAGATGTGAGAAAAAGAAAATAATCAAAGAATCTGCAAAAATAAAAGAAGTTTCGGCAAGATTTGGGGCAATGGGAATCGCTCACCCCTTCTCTCGCGACCAAACCTATGCCCTTCCTCAGTTTCGTGGTTCCTACTCCATACCCAAAATTTTGAAAATTCTCCTCCAAATCGTTAATTAGTCGGACAAACTCCCTTTTTAATCTTGCGCCGACAAGATCTATCAATTCCCTCACCATCTCGCGCCCTCCATCTTATCCTTCTTGACAATGTAATATATCGATTCTTAGCAACGATTACAACAATTCGTACTTGGACAACAATCGACAGCCCCAAGTTAGATATTTTTTATTCTTGATATTTCAATTTTGGGATCGAGCATTTGTAATTGAAATTCTGATTTTACTTATTAGTGATTTAATTGTAATGATTATCTATGTGAATTATGAAAAAAAAATGATTAAGCTATGTGATTTTATGCATATGATGAAATTAATATATATATATATATATATATATATATATATATATGTATGAATTTGAGAAGCGTATGATGAATTGCCACAACTCCGATAGGCTTCAATTTGTGTTTCAGGTGGAACAAATTCTCATTATTCCATAATTTGCCCTTATTCAGTAATCTTTGTAGCAAACTTTTGAATTCCTTGTCTGTGTGTTTGAGTTTGATGATTTTGGGGTCCAGTTTCTGCTATTCTTGATAGTAATTTTGCGAGCAAGTCTTGAGTTTTTTTTGTTAATAAATAAGAAATATTGGAGTTTGATATATGTATGATGAAATGTCTTACCATTTTCTAGATTATTTCTAAGAAAGGTTACTTATTGAGTTTGGGTGGATTTCTAAGACACACTCACGAAAATTGTTAATTTTGTTGTTTTATTGGATGAAATGAATATGCTCTGTTTGTTTCCTGTAGCGATGTAAAGTTTTTGGCAGAGGAGGAGTGAACAATGATCGATCTGCAAGCCCAATTTGGAAACAAATGGGCTGATATTGCAACTTATTTGCCCAGTCGACGATGGTGGGCCCGATGTCGAGGCCGAAGAGGAGCTGCTTGACCACGGGGCACATGCAGTAGCCGCTGATCGTGAAAACCACCACTGCATTCTGGCGGACCAGAACGCCCACTTTCTCGCACACCCCCTCCATGTTCAGTGGCGCCACCGCCTCGCCGCCGAAGGTATGTCTTTTGCCACCCAATCTTTATAAGGAGGTTCAGTTATTTTTTTTGTTTAAATTTGCTGTTGGTGGATAATTTGTTTGTTAAATTAAACTGTGAGTTTTCAAATTTATTTATTTTGATCTCCCAGGTCCTTGAAGCTTCTAGAGATAAATTTACTAGAGAGATATCTTTTCAATCCAAGGACAAAGATATCTCGCTCGCAAAGGTAATTTTTATACAAGTGTTCGATAAATGGCAATTCTTTGATAGATAATTTTAATTATTATTATTATTATTATTATTATTATTATTATTATTATTAAAAAAAATTCTTGTTATAGCTTTACTTTATGTTATAGCTTATTCACCAGAAATAGTAACTTTCTTGTTTAAGCAGGCTTTCAACACCAGCCAAAACAACATGTTTATACTCCAAGAAAGTTGCCTTGACTTTGTACTTGTAAATTGGATATGAGCTGAGATTAGCTTGTTGTTAAGTGTTCATAAGCGTTTTGCGTTCTTTCAGAGCCATTTTTTCATTTGTTATAACAGTGAAGATGAACATGGGCCTGGGTGTTGACTCAGTCGAGATTGTTCGCGAAAACTTGAAAGAAAAAGACACATTTTATGGTCTCTTCCTGCGAGTCGACAAGCCGGGAGTGGGCAAGGAGAACATTAAGGTTCGGATCGAGAAGGACACGGTGATCATGAAAGGCGAGGGTCAGAAGGACTTTGAAAATGACAAGTTTGGGCCGAGGTACAACTTCAGTATCCAGCTGCCGTCCACGAAGTCATTGTTGGCTTAATTAGTTTTTTTTTTTTAAAAAATTTTTGTAAATTGTAAAATATTTTTTTTAAGTATATTGAATGTTTATGTTAACATTTGATGTTGATTAATTTTAATTTTCATGAAATATGAATTAAATTGTAATTGTTTGGTATTTATAGGTTGAGATGAGGATACGTCAAATTGAATGGACATTTAATTATATTTTTTTTATAATTATTTTGTAATTAAGATGGGTATTGTTCAAACCGATGTTAATGTTTTCTGTGGCCACGACATCGATTCCTTGAGAAAACGATGTTATTTCTAAGTATTATTGGCAGTGCTTCTTAGCTAAGAAGCGCTGCCTGGTTTCTATTATTGGCCGCGCTTCTTAGCTAAGAACCGCCACCCGAGTCAATTTTAAGCGGCGGTTTGAACTGCCACCCGGTTATTATTATTTTTTTTTACTTTAAGCGTCGCTAGTATAAGAGGCGGTTCATAACCGCCTCCAAAGGCTTTTTTTGAATCGCCTCTAATCGCCTTTTTTGCACTAGTATTTTAGTATTATTAGATCTCGTATCGATCCACGTCGTTGTTCTTCTTGTACGTACGTACAAAAACCTGGTACACAATGTCCGGTTGACCGGTCTCCCACTTCTATATCCCTATAAAATTATCAGATAATTAACATTAAATAAATAAATAAATAATATAATTAGATCTGAAATTATTTACGATATAATAAGAATAATCGATCGTGGATCTAGACCCCCCTCTATGCTTTGACATCCAAGTACCCGCACTAGCAGGCTTGCTACGCCTTTTGGCGCTGCACTGTTCGGAATGCATGATATATAATGAAATTTGAATAATTTATAATAATAATTTTTTTTAATTTAATAAAATGACATAAAAAATCATTTACCTCTAAATCTCCTCGTCAACGATCCTTGGCATATGGCCAGTCAGATCACGAAACTACTTATACTCGTTAAGCCGCTTCGCATACTTGTTCCCCATCATGAGTATACAGGTCTGTGTTCCAATAATTAATCTCCTACAAAATAAAATAATAATTACAACTAAATTGATACATGATTCTCAAGTTACAATAAAAATTAATAAATTTAGACACAAAATAATAATTATCAGAAATATGTCCCTCCACAATTGACGAATATTCTCAGGGACTGCCTTAAGTTGCCATCCAGTGGGACATCATATCTTTTATATTTCATAAAAGATTTACATTATTCATTGGTGAATTTTATCAATACATTATATATCCCCATGTTTATATTCATATTTGTCAATAATCATGAAACAATCTATCTAAAGTTATTTGTCCGATCTTAGTCATGTTTTTCCTTTAGAGTTGTTTGTTATTTATATTTATTTAGTTTAAACATATATTATATGACTTGCATTTCATATATTAATATTATAAGTTAATAAACTTATTACACTCCAAATTAATCATTTAGTTCTTACGAATCCCCTGATAAGCATTTATTAACTAAATAGGTTGTTATATAATAAAATACTTAGGTTCATTTTACAATTATTTGTTAAATAAATCGTGGATTTATTAGTTATTTGGTGAGATTAATATATATCCCATTTAAATATTACAATCAATCTCTTTGTTATTATCCAATTATTTTATCTGAATGGTTATAATATCCTTAATAATCATAATGAATTACTTTTACTTTGCAGTTAGTGATCGATATAATCGAACCGCAATTCAGTAAATTTGAAAGCTTCCTATTAGTTTGTAAGAATAGACAAAATCATTTTTAGTGGTTAGTATTAAAAAATTACCAAACAGAATAATATTATTTTCCCATATTTATCAGCAATAGATAATGATGTTAATCATAACTTTAAGCATACCCATAGGTACAATTTTTATTTTTAATATTAACTAATTAATTTTATATCTCTGTATAAATTCCACGATTATTCTTACTTGGATCATTTTTGATAAAAAATAAAAAATGCTTCAATGTTAGTCTTATCTACATATGCATTTTTTGTAAATGAAATTACTATAATTTACGTGTCTATATTTGTTTTTTCTTTAAAACAATATTTATACAAATGATATAATTATTATAACTTGATTTTATGTAACAACATATATTATATATGTGATTAGTATTGTACATCCAATTACAAAAACTACTACTTTTATTTAACAGAAAATATGAATGTATCTGGATCGACTTCAGTAGAGCATAATACATATTGAAGTGATATAACAAATAATTTACAATCATTGGTAATGGCTAAAGTTTCATATTCTTTTCAGAGATTTTCGATGACCAATAATTTTAATGGTATTTTATTATTTTGCTATAAATGTTTTTCAATTAATACTACTTCAATTGTTTTGTACTCAATAAATAGGTTTTTTTTCCCCAATGATTGAAAATATATAGTGACTACAAAAACAAACACAGTGTAAATCAATCCTTGAAAAGATACACTCCCTCTTATTTTCCTTTGGGTCTTTACTATTATTTTAATTATAATTGTAAATATAATCATCATCATTATTACTATTATTATTATTATTTTCATTCTTTTTACAAAATACTTATCAATTAATTTTCATAAGTTTATAGTTTAGTCTTTATTCACAAATTGTCTAAAAATATGCATAATTAACTATTTTGAAAATATTTCAAGAAAATAAATTTATTCTTACTGCATCAATTGAAGTGGAAAGTAAATCATATGTTGTACAAAATTTGGATCAAAATCAGCCAATTTACAAACGAAAAGGGAAGACCTCTTAAAAATGCAGTTGTTACTATATTTTAAAGAATTAATATTGAACTTAATTATATTTTAATATATGTTGGTTATATATATAATATTATAAAATTTTAATTAATTTGGTTTTTATATTAATATTATCATTATTTGACTTTGGAGAGCAGCATGTCTCATTTTTTTTTAAAAAAAATATACAATTCCACACGACTAAACTTATTTGCATATGATTTTTATAAACATTCCAACTTAATATATATATATATATATATATATATATATATATATATATATATATATATATATATATATATATATATAAGCTTGTGTGTGTGTGTACAAGAAAATTTTATAAATCTTTTTTAAGTTCAACTATAAACTAATGTTGTTGAGAGTTTTGAGTAATTGTGCTAGAGAATACACACGTCGTCTATTTTTACTAAAATTGCAAAGAATGGTTCAACACATTCTATCGAGTTAAATGGACAATATTGCAGCAATTTCACTAGATAAGTTACAAAATAAACTTACCACTAAACCAAAAAGGGACGACCGCCTTAAAAAAGCAAATGTGCCAAATAACTATAACGTTTTCCACAAATTCCATTTCTTATTTAATTTTCAACTATATTTATATTGTTAATTTAATTATCAATGTTAATTTTTTGGTTGTTTGTTATTATAAAAAATATAACTTCATTACATAATATAGTATATACAAACATTGGAACTTAATACAATCAGCATGTTGATTTTTTTTAAACAATATAATTAGTAGCAAGAAATATTTTATGAAAATAATACAAGTGCAGTTTATAATAAGTTTTATCAGTGGATGCAGAATATTCAGCCCCCCATCGACAGAAATGGCAATAGTGTTGCAGATGATTTGACCAAGAATCACCTTACTCCTAAATCAAGAAGAGGACGTCCGCCAAATAACATAAATGTTTCTAATAGTGGTAATAGTTTAAGTTATTTATTAATTTTATATTTCATTGAAAATCTGAATGTTTATATCGACTTCAATAGTTCAGTTTTTTTTTTTAGTTTACACGTTAAAGTTATAATTAATGATAGATAATTGCATTTTCTAAAATTAATTTCCTTTAGTTGTGATATATTACACAAATTTGAAATACTCAGTACAGTTTTATTTTATTTAACTTTATTTAATATCACCATTTTTTTCCCAATAATATTAACAATTCATATTCATATTAACTTAAATTTAAGGCAAACCTTCACTTTGAAAATAATGTTGTCAATACAATACAATCAAGTATTTCTGTCTAAATTAATAATTTTTAATATGCAATATTTATTTAATTTTTTAAAACTTTATATATTACTTATATAATAGATTTATCATATAACTAATATTTTAATAGTATTATAGAAAATACTCCCACACAAAAAGTGATAAGGAAATTTTTTAAATCTACTTTGGAAAAGGATAAACTTCAAACCATTCATATTTTATTCAATATTATATTTTCAATGGATGATTAGTTAGTTTAATTAAAAAAAAAATTTGTAAATATAGTTTTGTGGTATTCAAAAGTTTCCACACCATCCACTAGAATTTTCAGTGCAAAAATAACTGAAGTAGTAGAAAAGGAAGTGACTAAAACCTATTGTGAGCCTTCACCTAAAAGGAATCCCAAGAAACCTAAAATCCAAAATGATGGTATTCATTTAAATCTTTTTATCTCAACAGTAGACTAAAACAGATTATTTAATTCAAATACAAATAGAAATATAATATAATATGATTGATATATATATATATATATATATATGTATATATATATATATATATATATATATATATATATATATAGTTCTTATTGATTTTAATTACACCTTCATTTGTTTAAATTTATGGGTTAATTCCCATATACACCATTAGTGAAATATTTTTTCCCAAATAGGCCATTGAAATCTCAACTTCCCATTTAATCCAAAAATTATATAAGAGTACTAAATTACCCTTTATAATTATTTTATTTTGTTCTTAAAAAATTCAGAACTACCCGTGTAAAATTCAGAACTACTCATGTACATTCAGAAATACTCGTATAAATTCAGAACTATTCATGTAAATTCACAACTACTCGTGTAAATTTTAGAACTACTCGTGTAAAATTCAGAACTACTCGTGTAAATTCAAAACTACTCGTGTAAATTGACGAACTGCTCATGTAAATTCAGAACTACTCGTGTAAATTCAAAACTACTCGTTTAAATTTCAGAACTACTCATGTAAATCCAGAACTACTCGTGTAAATTCAAAACTACTCGTGTAAATTGACGAACTGCTCATGTAAATTCAGAACTACTCGTGTAAATTTTAGAAATATTCTTCAAAATTGCAMAAATACTCGTGTAAAATGCAGAARTATTTTTCAAAAATTCGGAACTACTCGTGTAAATCTCAAAACTATTCGTGTAAAATTTGAAAAATTAAACACTATTTCACATAATTTTTGAGAAATTACATACTACTTCGTATAATTTTTTGAGAAATGAGGTACTACTTTTTATAAATTGCATACTATTTCACAAAAATTTTGAAAAATTACAATCCAAAGGCCAATCGTATTAATTAGCAAACAAACGTATGATACCTAATGGTAAGGTAAAAGCTCCCCATAATATATGGCATTTCCATAAAGCCATCAATTTGARGCTAATTTAGCTATGATTTAATGATAAATAAAATCTATTTTGAGTCATAATCAATGATCATGCCTCCTAAATATAGTCACATTGACTTTTTTCTCTTTTTTTTTCCCACCTTTTCCCCCAGCCACCTTTTTCGTTTTCCTTTCTTTTTTTTTCTTTTTTTTTTTATTTCTGAAACATTTTGGGTTAATTGTACTTAATCCATCAAAATATAGTTTGACTTTCACTTTTGGTAATTATAATCTTGTCTCTCAAATTTGCGACTCTTTCCTATTAAAAGTTCTAGGGATAGTTTTGACAATTTAAATGTACTTATTGATTAAATGAGAAGTTTTTGCCTTATATGGGAATAAAAAGAGTTATCGGACTATATGGGAATTGTCTTTTATGTTTTAGGATTACGTTGGAATTTTCCCTAAATTTATTTTTGAATAGTTTATTGGGATATTGGTGATCCTACATTCATATATGGCCATTGTTCACTATATTATTGGTATGGCGAGAGATTGAAGGCAAGTGTTGAAACTACAATGCCGGTGTAATCTACATGTTGTGACAATGAAAAGATCATATTAGCTTCTTTGAAAAAGCCACCACAAAATTTATGTGATTTAATATTCTGTTTTAGCGATAAAAGTAGATATTTTTTTAGAGAATATTCGACCATACAACAACATGTTTTCTTTTTCTTCCATGGGTGGAAAAATCAGTTTCTAGTAGAACACTGGAAATTCGCCACCGTTATTCCGTATACATGGCTAGAACTATGATTTAATAGGGAGTTTAATGGCAGAAGAAGATTTTACTCCAATGTTTGAAATAATTATACATATATAACATTGAAAATGAAGTTCAAAATCGAATTAATTTGGTTAGGTATGATTTCGAACTTCATGAATTATCATTGGTTATTCGAATAAATTTATTATTCTTTTATTACTGTATTCATATAATATTTTTTTACATTTACGCAGAAAAGACAATGAAAATAATTGTCTCCATACCAAAATTGTAGTTTAACTCAAATCCATGTTAGATAGGGAAAATAATTTAGCTAAGTCATTTAGAAATTCCAAAGATAAGTTTCCTAAAAAATGTGTTGTCGAAATGATTTATGTCTTATTGGGAGAAGAGGCACAGATGCAAAAACCCACAATCTGTCTGAAGTCGATGAACTATCCATCTTAGTTGTTAGTGTGTTTGAAAAACATATGGGTGACATGGATATTATATTAGAAAGAAAATCTTGCAAATTGAAACGTATCAATGAGTTGAATCTTTCTTACCTTGATCTACAATATCCGATATTATTTCGTCACGGTGAAGATACTTATAGGCAAGATATATCTTTTGCTGACCATCGGAAATCGATAGGAAACATAAGAAATTTTGTGAGTTAGATGGAGTTGTTCTCGCACCGAATGCATGAAAGGGTAATCAAGTTACCTACTATCCTCTCTTGCAAAAATCTTACATAATAGTTCATAGTTGATGGATATACAATGATTGAATCTGCAAAATTATGGTATGTCAGATCCCATCAAAAAATTATGTGTGCAAATCAGATACAACGTTGACATTTTTCAAGATACCACTCACCCGAGTTCTTAAACACAATCAAGTATTTTGGATTGTCGAATCATTTGCTACAATTGAAAGTTGGTGCCCGGTCATGTTGTTGAGACATATTGATCATTCACTTGGTTTGTGTAATATAATAAGATTGTGTGTTATGAAACTAGGTGATCATGTTTTGGAGGCAACAATTCTACAATAAAGTAATGCAGGTAAATTGATATCATCTAATGAAAGACCGTAACACGATCGGATCCCAGGTTGCCTTTTAAGTTTCAACAATGACAATTCTCAATTATCGTGCCATGTGCAATGACAATTAATAAAAGTTAAGGTCATTCTCTAACTCACATTGGACTTATTTTGAAATAACAAGTTTTCAGTCATGCTCAACAATATATTTCAATATCAAGAGTGACCAATCAAAAGAGTTTAAATATTAGATTTGCGATGATAACAAACGTAAAAAAATTTTTTTACGATTTTTATATACAAGGACGTTTTTCATAATTTCTAAACTACATTTTCCCAATTAATAATATTTTTACTAACCATTTTCATATAATGATAATTATTCAATGTTTTTTTTTTATTATTTTAACTTTTGCCCTAATGTTACTTTGGTTTAATATTTATTGTGTTACTCAACATGTATAATCACTTATTTATATATTATAAATTATTCAACGCATAGATAATATTTAAAAGATCGGTTCAATTACACATTCCAAAAATTCCCACAACGCACGGGTGTAATACTTAATTTAAAAAAAAATTCAAAAAAAGTAATGGTTACGGCTAGCAATCCCAAGGTGCGCATAGTCAACCCATCCAACAAGTGGTTTATTTCAAAATACTAACTTTGAGTTTTTCGACTTCCATAAAACAGCACAAGCGTTTGCAATGCAAACACTCTCTTAGTTCCGTTCGCAATGCAGCAAGTGGGAAAAGAATATTCTACACTGCCGTGCCATGTTTTGGCAACCAACACAACACGTAACACTCACATGCATAATAGGACAACTTTGTAGTCAGTGATATAGTTCTAAGCCCCTCATTCTTATCTTCATCCCTTGAACCAATAAATCCAAGCACTATTCACCGCACAAAATAAACACCTTAACAGAGTAAACATGAAGAAAGCCGAACTAGTATTCATTCCCTCTCCCGGGCTGAGCCACCTCATCTCCACGGTCGAGGCGGCCAAGCTCCTCCTCGACCGCGATGACCGTCTCTCCATCACCGTACTCATCATGAAGCTCCACAGCGATCAAACCGTCGACAAGTACACACAAAACATCATCTCTTCATCAAATCCCAATACCATGTCCCATCTACGCTTCGTAAACCTTCCACGTCCGGACGAGACATCACTCTCAAACACGCTCCCGTTCGAGCAAATCGACAGCCAAGCAACTCACATCAGAGAGATAGTTTCCAATCTAATCAAACAACCATCCTCACCGAATTGTCAGCTGGCCGGACTCGTCCTCGACATGTTCTGCATGAAATTTGTCGAAATAGCTGACGAATTTAGTCTCCCGTCCTACGTTTTCTTCACCTCCGGCGCATGTGCCCTCGGCCTGATCTTTCATCTTATCTCACTTAAATTTGAACAAAATCAAGAGCTGACAAAGTACAAAAACTCGGACGACGAGCTCTCCGTCCCCTGTTTATCAGTTCCTATCCCCGCAAAAGCATTGCCCGCTCTGTTCGTAGAAGAAAGCCCGGTGACCACCAAGTTCTTGAGTTACTTCAAAAGATTTGTAGAGACGAAAGGCATTATGGTGAACACGTTCTACGAGCTCGAGTCTTTTGCCATCCAGTCTCTGCTGTCTGACGAAAAAAGCCCAAAGGTTTATCCGGTGGGCCCTATACTGAACCTGAGCGATGATAATAAAAATAAGTCATCCGCCGACAATATTAAGACATGGCTCGATGAGCAGCCTGAAAGATCGGTCATTTTCTTGTGCTTTGGCACCATGGGTAGTTTTGAACCGGCGCAAGTGAAGGAAATAGCTCTGGCTTTGGAAAATAGCGGGAAACGGTTTTTATGGTCATTAAGAAAGCCTGTTGAAAAGGGGACGATGACGATGCAAAGTCCGACCGACTACGAGGATTTTGCCGAGGTTTTGCCAGAGGGATTTTTTGAGAGGACTAAAGGAGTGGGGAGGGTGACGGGCTGGGCGGCGCAGGTAGCAGTGTTAGCCCATCCGGCGGTGGGGGGTTTCGTGTCGCATTGCGGGTGGAACTCGACGCTGGAGAGTGTGTGGTTCGGTGTGCCAGTGGCTACATTTCCTTTGTATGCTGAGCAGCAGATAAATGCGTTTGAGCTCGTTAAGGAGCTCGGGATGGCGGAGGAGATTAGGATTGATTATCATAGGGACTTGAAGGGGGAGGGCCCGCCGGAGATTGTGGGGGCGGGGGAGATCGAGGGAGCCATAAGGCGGCTGATGGGGAAGGAGAGCCGGGTGAGGGGGAAGGTGAAGGAGATGCAGAGGAAGAGTAGGATGGCTTTGATGGGAGGTGGTTCTTCTTATAATGCTCAAATTAGTTTTATTGAGGATGTTATTAGAAACATTAGTTTATAGGGGTTTCAATTTATTTACCTGTATCTGTATTGTAACTTGTTTATTTTTAAAACTATAAGCTTTTAAATTAGTGTTACATCTCCATACAGAAAATTAATTTTCTCGCCGTACTTGGAGTCAATTCAAACATAAAGTTCATAAAGATTATAAAAGTTGTGAACCTACAATAAATAATCTCTAGCAAGTTTTTCCTAATAACATTAAAACAAAACAGACAGTTGAAAATAGTGTGCACCAGATTTATACGGGTTAAGGAAATTACTTGAAGATGTTGAAAGTTGAATAATATATACAAGCTAGATTCATGTTTAAATTAATGGATGTGACTTTTGATATAGTGTCCATTCATGAACATGTGTGTCTTTTCATATTTTGTGCCTTTACATGATTAGTTGTGTCTTTTCATTTATGTAGTTTAGTCCTATAAATAGCCATGTAAATTTTCATTTGTAAGTATGAGTTTTGTATGAGTTGTATAAGAGAGTTCATTTAATAATTGTGTGATTATTGAGAATAAACGAGAGTGTTTATATTTTTTCTGCTGCAATTTATTTTGAGCCCACATTTTCCAACAAAGTGGTATCAAGAGTAAGGTTTGATTCTCTAAAAAGACGATGGCCGCAAGTGGAGCATTCTCATTTCCAAAACTCTCGAAAGATAATTTCAATCGATGGAGCATTCAAATGAAGACATATCTTGGTGGACAAGATGTTTGGGAAACCATTGAAAGTGAATATAATTTTTCACAAGATCCCGCTACTTTAAGCCAAGCCGAAAGAAAAGCCTTAAAGGAAGCCAAGGTAAAAGATCAAAGAGCTCTCTCTATCATTCAACTCCGCATGGATGACAACAATTTTGAGAAAATTTCACAAGCAACCACTGCGAAGCAAGCGTGAGATATTCTTAACAATGCTTTCAAAGGCATTAATAAAGTTAAAAAGTTCGACTCCAATCACTACGAGGAGAGTTTGAGTTCTTAAAGATGAAAGAATCCGAAAAAGTATCCGACTACATCTCAAGAGTTGTGATAGTTGTTAACCAACTCGAAAGCAATGGATAAAAGTTAGAAGAAAAGCGAGTTGTTGAAAAGGTACTTCGATCTCTTGTGCAGAAATTCGACTACATTGTAATAGTCATTGAAGAGTCGAATAATGTCGAGACCCTTAACTTGAATGAGTTTCTCGGAAAATTACAAGTGCATGAAGAAAAATTAAAAAGACGAACGATAGAACCAGAAGTCGAACAATCTCTTCAAGCAATGACGATCAATTCCGACCAACATAAATCTAGTAACTTTGGATATCGCGGTTGTGGTAGAGGCCGTGGTAGAGGTCGTGGTTATGGATAAGGACGCGGTCATGGACGTGAACGAGGTCAAGAAGAATAAAGTTCATACAAAAATAAAGAGTTACAATCGGAACCTCGTCAATCACGAACTCGCGGAAGAGGTGGATTTAATCGTCATCAAAATAAGCGAGATGTCGAATGTTATAATTGTCACAAGTTTGGGCACTATGCTTCGGAGTGCCGAAATGAGTCTAACTTTGAAAAGGCTCATCTTGTCGAAAAAGATTCTGAAAAATCGTTGTTGGCATTGAAAGCGTCAATCGAAGAAGAAAATACTTCGTGGTACCTCGACTCGGGTGCGAGTAATCTTATGTGCTGGGAGAAGGACATGTTCATTGACATTGATGCTACTGTTTCCGGAAATATCACATTTGGTGATATGTCAAGAATCACCATCCAAGAAAAAGGAAGGATTCTCATTCGATTGAAGAATGGCGGACACCAATTCATTGAAAATGTTTACTATGTACCTAGAATGAAAGCAAATATTTTGAGCATTGGGCAATTGCTCGAAAAAGGGTACGACGTGCACATGAAGGGCCAAAGCTTGTACCTAAGGAATTCCGAAGGGAGGTTGATAGCCAAGGTACAAATGTCAAATAATAGAATGTTCATGTTGAAAATTCAGCACGACATGGCAAAGTGCTTGAAAGCATGTTTTGAAGACGAGTCTTGGTTATGGCACTTGAGGCTCGGCCACATAAATTTTGGTTGATTGAGGATGATGTCGTTCAAGAAGTTAGTGAGAGGACTACCCGTGATAAATCATCCTGATCAGATTTGTCAAGGATGTCTTGAAGGGAAACAACATCGACACTCATTTTCAAAAGAATCTCTCTCAAGAGCGAAGCAACCACTAGAGCTAATTCATACGGACATATGCGGACCTATCGAACCATCATCTCTCGGAAATAATCGGTATTTTCTGACCTTCATTGATGATTTTAGTCGAAAAACTTGGGTGTTTTTTTTGAAGAACAAATGAACGTGAAGTCGGCATTCTTGAATGGAGTACTTGAAGAAGAAGTTTACATAGATCAAACAAAAGGTTACTTGTTACCAGGCCATGAGGGAAAAGTGTTGAAGTTAAAGAAAGTGTTGTATGGCTTGAAGCAAGCGCCAAGAGCTTTGTATAGCCGTATCGACCAAACTTTTATGGAGAAAGGATTTAAGAAATGCCCTCATGAACATACCCTTTACGTGAAAGTTGATGATAAAGATAACATGTTAATTGTGTGTTTGTACGTCGATGACCTTATTTTTTACAGGAAATAATGAGGAGTGGTTTGACGAATTCAGACAAGAGATGACTAAAGAATACGAGATGACGGACATTGGTCTAATGGCATACTATCTTGGAATTGAGGTGCATCAAAAGAAAGATGGGATATTCATTTCCCAAGAAGGCTATGCAAAGGGGATTTTAAAGAAATTCAAGATGGAGAAATGCGTGCTGACCTATTCTAATTAATGTTGGGACCAAACTTTCAAAGGATATAAATGGAGATCGTGTCGACCCAACTTTGTTTAAAAGCTTGGTTGGAAGTTTGCGATATTTGACTTGCACGAGGCTCGATATTCTATATGCAGTTGGTCTCATTAGTCGTTATATGGAGAATCCTACTAACTATCATTTCAAAGTGGCTAAACAAATACTTTAGTATGTCAAAGGTACGATCAATTTTGGTTTGTTTTATCCAGAAACTAAAAAAATGAAATTGTTCGGATATAGTGATAGCGACTGGGCCGGAGATCCCGATGATCGTAAGAGCACGAGTGGTTTTGTATTTAATTTTGGAGGATGTGCATTCACATGGTCATCGACGAAGCAGCCAATAGTTACTCTTTCGACATGTGAAGCTGAGTATGTTGCTGCGACGTCAAGTGTTTGTCATGCCGTGTGGATGAGGAGTTTCCTTAAAGAACTTCACCTTGGTGACGTGGAATCAACGGAAGTATTTGTCGATAATAAATAAGCGATTGCACTAGCAAAAAATCCTGTTTTCATGATCGTAGCAAACACATCGATACAAGGTTTCACTAAATTAGAGAATGCATTGCTAAGAAAGATATTCAAATTAAGTTCGTAAAATCCGAAGACCAAGTGGCGGATATTTTCACGAAACCCCTCAAACGCGAAACTTTTGAAAAGTTGAGGCACAAACTTGGAATGCGAGAGAATCAAGTTTAAGGGGGGATGTTGAAAGTTGAAGAATATATATAAGATAGATTCATGGTTAAATTAATAGATGTGACTTTTGGTATAGTGTCCATTCATGAACATGTGTGTCCTTTCATATTTTGTACCTTTACATGATTAGTTGTGTCTTTTCATTTATGTAGTTTAGTCCTATAAATAACAATGTAAATTTTCATTTGCAAGTACGAGTTTTGTATGAGTTGTATAAGAGAGTTCATTTAGCAATTGTGTGATTGTTGAAAATAAACGAGAGTGTTTATATTTTTTCCGCTGCAATTATTTTGAGCTCACATTTTCCAACAGAAGAAACCAAGCAGAATCATCATGTGAGTGAGTTAATTTAGCCTGACATTTGGATTTCGAAGCTCGACAGGCACTGTGAAAGCAAAAGCAATGTTTACTGAAAATAGAAAAGTTGCCATTTAGTTTTTTTACGAGTATGCAAAACAAGTTCTATTCAATGTGATAGCAACAGCTCAAGGCTGCAATTAAATACAGATCAAAGGCAGAGTACAATACAGCTCAGAAATACACTAGAAAAACAGCTTGTTGGGTGGTCAACCATTCGGTACCCGCGTGTGAACGTTGCGGAAGCGTGAAGTTATAGCTTGGGTGGATCATCAAAACCTCAGCCCGGTCCTCGTACCCCGGCCCAAAGTGTGCCCATTTCACCTGTTTTCAGCCCATGGCCCGATTCTGCTGATCGTAAATGCGTTTGTTGCTGTCCGTTTAAGCCGCCTTCACACGGATTTCTAGTGAACGTCTAACCTTGACTCAACCTGATAATAGACAGCAACAACCAATTATGATGTGCCGAAAAACTAATACACAAAGTACTGAAAACAAGAAGATAGGACCGAAACCACAACGCCTACAGAAAGTAAACTTGTCGTCCTTGACAGACAGCTTGTAAACAAACACGGCAGCGCAGCCTGCTCGACTCTCGGCTTATAGCCTTCACGACCAATTCAGCTTCACAAATCAGCAACAAGGACTACGTCGGGAACTCGACATCAGTTCCAGCGCCTCGACTTGCATTCATGGCTCGTCATCGCTGTTCATAAGCAATCGCCTTCACACGAAGCTTTGGCGACCCTTGTCGAGTCGTACCGGCAAACAAACATTCGACACCTGGTTACACATATTAATATCAATACATAAAGTAAAAGACTAAAAACCTGATACGAATGATACCGACTCCATAAAGTCGTCGGGTCGTCTAAAGGAACCACGTCCGAATCTGCCGAAGAAGCTCGTTCTGTCCAGGCACGTCTCACAACCCCATAAACCTGCACTATAGAGAATGTAATTTGGGAATTGAATAATTGTTATTGATCAAATTGTACCTCTAATATAGAGGGTATTAAAAGAGAATAATCAAATTACAAGATATAGAAAGATACAACAAATCTTTACAAATAATTACATTAATAAATATATTCCAAAAATATTGGAGAGATATTAGGTGATTGATTTATTCGTTATACACCCCCGCAAAATCGACACCCCGTCGGCGATGGAGAGTTGGAACGAAGAAGATAAAAGCGAGCACGGGCCAATGGCTTCGTCAACTGATCCGCTAATTGATCTTGAGTGTTGACATAAGAGACTGCAACACGACCCATAGAGGCAAGTTCACGGACAAAATGAAGATCAATTGCAATATGCTTCATCCGAGAATGTTGAACCGGGTTAAGAGCAAGTCGAGTAGCGCCCATATTATCTCAAAGAATGCACGGCGTTGAGGGCAGACGAAGACCAAGGTCGGTAAAGAGATGATGAAGCCAACAGACCTCCGAGGCAGAGGTGGATAAGGCTCTATATTCCGCCTCGGTGGATGAGCGAGCCACCCACGTTGCTTTTTCGATCGCCAAGAGATAGGAGTCGAACTGAGAAAGACAACGTAAGCCGAGGTGGACTTTCCATCAACAAGATTACCACTAAAATGAGAATCGGAGAAGGCGGTAATGTTGAGGGAAGAGGAACTCCGAAGAAGAAGACCTTGATGAAGATTTTCCTTGAGATACCGAAATAGGCGCTTAACAGCGTCCCAATGAGAGGCGAGTGGAGACGCCATATGCTTGGCCAGCTTGTTCACTGTATAAGCGATGTCAGGACGAGTGAGAGTGAGGTATTTAAGACCGCCAATAGCACTACGATACTCAGTAGCATTAGAAGAAACAGATATGGAAGATGCTTTAAGGCCATTGGAGTGGAGACTGGCTTGGCGCCATCAAGTTTGAATCGTCGAAAAAGATCTAATGTATAATTATGTTGGGATAAGAAGATCCCCTCATTGAAACAGTCAACCTCAACTCCAAGAAAGTAGGTCAAGGGTTCGAGGTCTTTCACCAAAAAGGACATCATCAGATGTGCCGTAATAGTGTTAACAATGTTAGGGCAAGACCCAGTAATGATGAGATCGTCAACATAGGCGATTACAAATACACGGACACCACCCTTATTATATGTGAACAGCGAAGAATCCGCCCTGGATTGAACAAAAATAAAGGACAACAGGGATGAGCTAAGAGCATTGTAGCAAGCCCGAGGAGCCTGTCGAAGGCCGTACAATGTGCGGCAGAGCAAGCACACATGAGAAGGGGTAGCAGTGTCCTTGAAGCCGGGGGGCTGCTGCATATATACAGGAACATCCAACTTGCCATGCAAGAAGGCGTTGCTGACATCGAGTTGGCGCAGCGGCCTGTTCAATTGAAGAGCAAGGGTGAGAACAGTGCGAATCATTACAGGCTTAACCACAGGGCTAAAGGTCTCATGAAAATCTGTAACGCCCCGATTTCAATTTAGTCGAAAAATGATTTATATTTTTAAATAATTAAATGGAGAAATCTTGGCGTCACAATAAACGCCTAATTTTCACGATTTTAACATGAAAGATTCACATTTATCCAAACGTTCAAGAAATACGCAACGGAAATAATCATAATGTAAATAACCAAGTTTTCAACAGTGGATAAAACGTAAAAACAAGATTAAAAATTATAGAACTCAAAAATAGCACATTGAACCATATAATTCATATAATAGCATGTTGGAAACACATAGACATTGACTGCAGCTAAAAACGCGATAATAACTTGTACGGCTACCGGTTCTAATTCATAGTTTTAGAAGAACGTCGACTTTGACTGCGCAGCTAGAAACGCGATGACAACTTGTACGTCCACCGGTTCTAGTTCATGATTGGTTTTGGAAATTACATTGACTGCAGCTAAAACGCGATAACAACTTAACGTGGATAGCACATCGGGAATGACCCTTGGCTATATAATTTGGTTTTAGAAATAATTCGTACTCGAGATTACATGATACACATTGCACGATATTGAGAAACAAGATTTAGCATAAAATAAGTCAGTGGTCCCTACCTCGTAAAAATGTCGTGAAAAATCGAGTGGAATGCACGTAGTTGAAATCCTAGGTGCCCTTATTTCTCGTCACCTATTCAATTAGAAAGTATATTTAAATTAGTATTCTCCATTTGTAAAATAGTAATAATAATAATAGTAATAATAATAACAATATTAATGATAATAATAATAATAATTATAATAAAACTGGATTGAAATGTATTTTTATAAAATGTTTCAGGAATTTCAATTTTTAGGATAGTTAGTTATTTTATTTGTTTTATTTTCATTTTCCTTTTATTTTCCAAGCTTGAAACACCTTGAAACTTGCAATTGAAACGATTTCCGATAATACCGAGCCAAATGAACTTTCAAATCTTTTGAACCACGAAAAACTACACTTCAAAATGGCGCCGTTGCGACTCGGCTTGGTTAAGGCTTTCGATTTGGTTGTAGTTTCATTTTGTTTTTAGCTTTCTTTTGTCTTTAACGTTTTTTGTTTAGTATGCAAGGTGCTTATAACTATGGTGGATACATTCCCAGCATGGGAGGGCATGGTGCAAACCATGTTGGGAATAAGATGTGGTATAATGGGTATGGCAACGTGGGAGGGCATGGTGCAAACCACGTTGCCAATGGTGGATATGGATATGGGCAACCCGGCATTGGAGGTCATGGTGCAAACCATGTCGGGTTTGATAGTTTCTCGGGCATGAATGGTTATGGAGCTCCAAATTCCTATCCGAACGTGCAAGCTCCATACTCCTATCCGACCGAGCAAGCCCCGACTTCCGGCTCGTATGGCTATGGTGCTCCACAAAATTATCCGAGTATGCCGAGTCCGAATCCCGACCTATATGATGGTTCTCTCACTTCCAATTTTGATTATGCCTCATTTGATGCCACKTATGGCACTTATYATTCGGATCCATATGCGTACTTTGGAAGTTCGAGCTCTAATGACCAAAACGCCCTTCCCGCCTTTGATGTTTCGGTGCATGCTCCTATTCCACCACCCYATCCAACTATCTTGGCCTTGTTGCAAGAAGTAAATTCGTTGATCACTACGTGTGGTGCTCTTGAGGCTAAGTGTGGTGCAATGATTGCTAGGTGTGATGCTTTTGAGGCTACATTGGACCAAATCTCAAGCGATATCGATATGCTTAAACAAGCTCAAGCGTATTCCTTACTCATGGACATGATTCAAGAGTTAGTCGAAGAAGCGTATATGGAGGCCAAGACTAATGAAGAGGTGGTTGGCCCGACCGTTGATATTGAGGGATGTCGAGAGGATGAGCCCCTTGTTCTAAATGATGAGCCGGTTGTGCCTCTATGTGACACCAATTTGTGTGTAAATGACTTTCGGTGTGTTGTTGAGGGCAACGACGACTTTTTAGAGGGGGAGGTGGAGGTTATTGGTGAGAAGATTGTTAAGAACCTTGAAGATTCGCTTGGGGTGGAGAATTTTGATGATGGGATTGGAAAGCTTGATGATTATCTTGAGGAGGAAGAGGTGAGCAAGCCAATTATCATCTTTGAAAACTCGTATCGAGAGAAGGAAGAGAGGTTTGTTGACGTGCTTAAAGATCTTATGCGGGATATTGGTTGGAGATCGGGAGTTAGCCCCCGTATGGAGATAGTGAAAATCGGGATTTGGAGGTGGTTATTGGAGGGCTTGATGTTTGCGATTTCTAAAAGCGAGTGGGTGAAACCCATTGATTTGGTGCCAAGACGAGCGGATTGTTAGCTCTTGAGGATGAAGAAGGAGGATTGTTGGCCACGAGGGCTACAATGGGTTGGAGGACGTTGATCGATTTTAAGAAGTTAAGAATGGCTACCAAGAGAGATCATTTCCCTCCCTCGTTTGTAGATCAAAGGTTGAAGAAGCTAGCCGACCATTACTCCTATCGTTTCTTTGATGAGTCTTCGGGTCACTTTAAGATCACCATTCCACCCGAGGGACCGAGCCGAGATGAGTTTTGATTGTCCGCTTGGAACGTTTGCTTTTTGGCGGATCTTATATGAGCTATGCAATGCGCCAAAGACGTTCCAAAGAGTGGATCCTCCCGACAAGGAGGAGATCGTTTTGATGGACCCTCCCATTATCTTCCCACCTTGATCGAAAAGGGAGTACGTCGAGCTAATGACGTAAAACAAGCGCTTCTTGGGAGGCAACCCATGTTCTTTCCATTTCTTTCTTTCTTTCTTTCTTTTATTGAAAAATCCAAAAACATTCAAAAATTCAAAAATCCAAAAACATTTGAAAAATTGAAAAATAAAAAAATATATTTAGTTGAGTTCATGTACATATTTCCTTGTGTTTTTGATTTTGAGTGATTTTCTTTTCTAGGTTTTGTTTTTCGATTCCAACCATTGGGCGATTTGATAAGATTGATAGCGTTCGTGGATCCGGGAGATACTAGCCATGCTCGATGTTCACTCGGATTGCTTAGATGCTTAGGTGGACCCCACCGAGCTCGACCTAAACTCGCTCGATTGAGGAAGTTTCTATTCACCCTCCTTTTACTTGATTTTCATTAAAATGCAATGAGGGCATTGCATGGTTTAAGTGTGGGGTGGGTAGGTGGTTAGGGTCCGGGTGTCGAAAAGCATGTTTTGATGTTTTTAACTCGAGCCTTGGCGAAGTGACGCATTCTTGGCGAAGTGACGCTTACTATGTGCGCAATTAAACGATTGAGTCGATTTTTGTATCTTTTGTGTCTCGATTACATTGTTGAACAACTCCACGTGCTTGGAAGTTTGAATAGTTTACTTGTCGAGTTTTTGCATGTTTATGGACTCTTGTGTGAGGGGTTAAATTTTTTTGTGTGCTTCGTCCAAACCCGCCTATATATATATAATCAACATTTTCTCGTGAAAAGATTGCAAAACTCTAAAAGCTCTTTTGACTTCGCTCCCAAATTCGGTGCAAACTAGTGAGTAGCCTTGTGTGATTTATCGGCTTGCTTGCATTTTTATGGAAATTGCATTGAGGAGGTTTGACTTTGCTCGTACATGATTTAATTCGAAAATGACCTCGAGGCACATATATCACCCTTGTTCCGGCCATATTCATATATTTAAGCCACTTTAAAATCCCAAAGGAACCCCCTTGAGCCTCTATCCCGTTTCTTGTTAGTCGAGCTCGATTTTAACTCTTATATCTTCATGTTAGTGAGGCAAGAGAGTGTGTTATTAGCTAATGAGAGATGTGTGGGAAATAAAGTGTGGGGTTTGGGTTTTGAGTTGCTTATACACAAAAAAAAATAAAAAAAAAAAAAAGAATAATACTCCAACACAAATCACGAAAAGTGATAAAGCTTGCGATCAAGTATAAAGCCTAATTCAAAGGCTAAGTTGAGTGAAAAGAAGCAAATTCAAAATGCTTCTAAGTGTTGTGAAAATAAAAGTCAGGAAAGTGTGACCAGGCCTTCCCAAGGGCTGGTCTGGTGAAGCCTCCTGTCTGTTCCTTATTAATCTTAACTCAGATCTACCCCTATCCAGGTCTGGCTATTCAGGACACATCAATAAGGATTGTGTACCGGAGAAAAACTCCAATGGGTGGAAGGAAGAGGAAGACATAATCAAAAATTGGAGGGAAAAGAAAAGTACCTGGCTTGGAATGAGAGGAAAAAGTCCTGACCAGAGAAGAAACAGAAAGGAAAATCTTGGCTGGAGGAGAAGTGGAGGAAGGAGTCTTGGTTGGAGAGAGTAGAAAAAAGATTATAGTAGATTTTGGAAAAAGGGAAAAATATGATATGAAAGAGGTTTTTGAAAAAAAGGAAAAATTTATGGGATGTTTACTCCAATGAGTGTTAGGACGCAAGGTACGAGGGGACGTGATTGGAATATGGAGTGGTTGAGGTAATACCGAGGCGATTTAGTTTACCCTAACCATCGGGGGGGACTAGTTGGTACGACCTAATTATGGTCGAGCTGGGGTCTCATGGCGGCTGGTTAACCTTGCAGTCGAATTTGGTTTCAAGAGCTAACCATAGGTGGCCCTTGTTGCTAGGGGCAGAGCTGAACCTTAAGAGACCCCAAGTCTCATGATAGCTCAAGAAGGATATGAACTGAACAAACTAATACACCGTGATGGTTGGAGAAACTAAAACAAGAAGGGGTCAGGCGACTTAATCCAAAAATCCCTGAGGATAATGGGGGTTAGAAAGAAAAAGGAAAGTGTCGAGATAGGCTCTAATTTGGTAACACCAAGTCACTGGATTTGATCCACGAGCTGGATAGTTCTAGGTCATGGGAGAGCTGATCTAATAGGTCGGCTCAGAAAGGTGTTGTAGGAATTTATGACGGTCACTTAGGAAAATACAACTTAAGTAGATCTTGATTACGCCATGCTCTTACGGGCTTATGTCCGAGAAGGAATCCCGTCCCGATTAGGGAAGAATCCTGGGGAAAACCAGATTCATTCAGGTATGGTCGCCCAAAGAAGAACTGAGCTGCTTAGGTCATTTGAATAACGGCCCGAGATTCATGGGCAATTCTCCGGAATATCGGAAAGGCCCCAACTAATTAGGGTGTAAATACCTCAGCTGGAGAGGAAGGGAGGTAACATTTTCCCACCTACTCATTTCTAGCAAATTGTTCAGTCTCATAACTGACTTAAGCTTCGGAGAGGGCTCCGTCGGAACCCTTCCGGTGGTCCTTTCTAACGTGTTCTGAACAGGTCTTACAGGTTATAGGGAAAGAATATCTTTGCTCTTGAATTTGTTTTTCAGGAAAATTAGCGGTCATTTTAACCAACCAATTTTGACTTATTTTCTTCTTTCTTTCATCCTCGTACATCCTTTCGTCACTTAATTTGGGGTTATTAATGCCCTCACTCAAAAACCTATTACTGTGAAAAACAACAAAAACGAGAAAGCGTAATAATTTCCAAAAATCCATAAAACAATGAAAATCAAATGAAAAGTATACACACAGCCTATAAATTCCATAAAATATACAGTTAAAAATACTTAATTGTACATGCGATAAAGCCAGTGATGGAATGGATGGTGTTGATGGAATAGAATTAAAAACAGGTGGTGGTCCTAAAGGATATGTGTGATCATGAATGGATAAGGAAGAGTACGGTGTTTTTATGGAAAAGAGAAATTAATAAAATTCCACATGTCTGGTAATAATTAATTTGCCATAGGACAATAACACCTTGAATCCTTTATAATGTCCATTATATCCCAAGAAGGCTGCTATATGATACCTGTATTCTACTTTATGTTTATTATAGGGTCTCAAGTGAGCTACGGTAGCACAAGCATCCCAAAAAAATCAATAGGTTGTAATTTGTTTTTTGTTTTTAAAGAAATGAAAAAATTAATAGGAGATTTAAGATTTAAGATTTTGGAAGGAAGTCTGTTTGTGATATCAATGTTCGTGTGCAAAATTATATGTTTTAGAAGTTTAGGAGTATATTTCTAAAACATATAATTTTGATTGTTTAAAAAATTCAATTGAATATTTGTTTTTTTTTTTATAGAAAATTGATAGGGTTTTTTTAGCCTTTTTGGAGTAGAAGCGCTAGTAACCCCAAAATAGGTGACCCAAGAATTTATGAGGATAAAAGAATGAATAAAACAAGTCAAAATGGATGTGAAAAAGAAAACACCTGACATATAGAGAACTACACCCGAGCTGAGTTTAGGTCTGACAGATAGAGCCTACACATGAGATGACACCCGACCAAAGCAATAGAGATAAGGTCGGGTGTGATAGATAGTGGATCCACTGGGACATTTACCCGAGGTGGCACCAGAGCTGAGGTTAGGTGCGAGAGACAGTAATAAACAGGGTTTGACACCAACTAGGCACCCATACCGCACATGTCCAGAACACATTATATATTATTTATCATATACACAAGACCATATTGGAGGTGATTGGGAGCTCTAGGATAAAGGAGTGATGATGGCCTACGATCCGCATAACGAGATGATGGAAGCCACACAAGTCATCACGGCTCGGCATAATTATTCCCATCCCTTTTTGTTAGTTATTTAGTATTATCACTAGTTTAATACCCGTGTATTACACGGGGTAAATATAAAAAATATTTGTGATAATTATAAATTTTTATGTAAAATGAAAAACTCAAATGATGTATTCTCAACTCTTGCCTTGTACATATCTAATTTATTTATTAATTATTATAATTATTAAATTTTTATTTTCATGCTTAGATGCAATTCGTTAATAATTTATTTATATACTTATAAAAATTCAAAAGAAGTCACATTCTAAACCCGTGCCTAATCTCTACTTATTAATTATTATTAAAAATTCAAAAGAAGTCACATTCTAAACCCGTGCCTAATCTCTACTTATTAATTATTATTACGTTATTTTGTATTTTAATATTTAGATTAAATTCGTTAATAATATTACTTACATACTTTGAAAACATAAACGGATGTCATACTCTCAACTCGTGTCGCATTGTATCGATATCTAATCAATATTTAATAATAACGGGGAAACCCGCATAAAATTGAGTTTGAAAAAATTTAAAATATACAACACCCGCGTGTTACATGTGAATATGTGATATAAAATATTAAATTTATAAGACACTGATAATTCTATTAAAAAAATGTCGTGCATCTAACTTGTAGTATATGTAATATTATTTTAATTTTTTTTTTCTGCGTAAGATACTAATTTGTTCGTGCAAATATATAATATATATGTATCAATGCATTATATTTGAATTAGATAAAATGATTTAGAATATAAATGTAAAATATACAACACCCGCGTGTTACATGTGAATATATGATATAAAATATTAAATTTATAAGATACTGATAATTCTATTGAAAAAATATCGTGCATATAACTTATAGTATATGTAATATTATTTTAATTTCTTTTTTTTCTGCGTAAGATACTAATTTGTTCGTGTAGATATATAATATATATGTATCAATGAATTATACTTGAATTAGATAAAAAGATTTAGAATATATTTAATATTTATTTTTCTAGGCATAAAAATTTATTATTAGTATTAGTATTAGTGTTGCGTTATCTTTTTTGTTTCACTTTGTTTTTTGTTTGGTGTAACAATAGTTTTTCATATATATTTTAATATTATTTTCAATTTATTATATTGAGATTAGATAAAAAACTTTAAGTTTATATTTTTATATTTATTTTCTTTTTTTAATAACTTTATATAACTCAATATTTTTCTTATATCAATATTTAGAATTATAATAAAATTATTTCGATTTTTATTGTAAATAAAAATTAATTCAGCTTATATTTTTTTTTCTAATTAGATATATATTTTTTATATTTTTATATTAGAAGAATAAAAGTAAGATATTGAATTGGACAAAAATATGTTAAAGAAAGTATTATTGTAGGTAAGATGTAATAAAAGAAAGTTATTGAATTAGGCAAAATATAATATTAGGAAAGTATTAAAGTATGTAAATATATAAAAAGGAAAAATACTAAATTAAGTTAATATTAGGTTCGGATGACACCGAAGCACCAGTTTTTTTTTCAAAGCTAACGAAGTATGGGAAGCAGACACATAGGATAAGAGGATTTTGCATTAATATATATGGGAGATGTGTCATAACCATGTTCACTACATAACTTTGGTTTGGGAAATGGAAGTAGATTAATGACTCTCTTTTTATGATATTAAAGTATTTTATTTGTTAATGTTTGAATTTTGTTCATTTTTTTTTTTATCTTGGTTTGAATCTTTGGCAAAACTTGATCACTAACTTACATGTAATTCAAAATATTGAATTGAAACAGAAATGGAGGATACAATATTTTGGTAGTTAGGTGCACGGGTAATTGAGTCTATGAATCTGCATCTTCTGACTAAGAGTGCTAGAAGACCATTGTAATACATTAAGAAATGGAACATTAATAAAATTTATTTATCATAAGAATCATCCACATCCCTTGTTTTCTCTATATATTTGTTTTATTTATTTTTATGATATTTAAGAATTTTTATTTTAATTCTAAAATAAGAATATAAGTATTAAAATTAAAGTATTTATTCTAACTAGTATCTATGAAATGACCTTACTTGTCCACTACTACATTTCCAAGTTGTACGCTTGCGATAGGTAAAATAAGAAGCGAACGGTGAAATGTTACGATGAAGGCATCATCCCAAGATTTAAAGGACATACTGGAGTGAGATATTTGTTATAAACCAACTTCTATAATTTTCAACTGTGCCATTTTGTTATGAAGTGTATACATAAGACACATTGTGTAAGATGCTCGAGTTATGAAACACAATAGCAAGAGCTCCAAATTCACCACCACCATCACTCTAGACAACCTTGATCTTTGAATAGAAATGAGTGGGAAACAAGGTTTTTAAGGTGATTAAAGGCATTGTAGACATCAGATTTGGCTTTCTAAGTAAGGGAACCCAAACATCATTAATATGTATGAGATCAAAGTGATTATTATATTCTATCTTAGAATTTGAGAAATGTAGTTTATGACTCTTTGCATAAAAATCAGAATGAA
>BMAC01000229.1:446021-469572 GCA_014905375.1 Phtheirospermum japonicum
TAAAAAATACAACACCCGCGTGTTACATGTGAATATATGATATAAAATATTAAATTTATAAGATACTGATAATTCTATTGAAAAAATATCGTGCATATAACTTATAGTATATGTAATATTATTTTAATTTTTTTTTCTGCGTAAGATACTAATTTGTTCGTGCAAATATATAATATATATGTATCAATGCATTATATTTGAATTAGATAAAATGATTTAGAATATAAATGTAAAATATACAACACCCGCGTGTTACATGTGAATATATGATATAAAATATTAAATTTATAAGATACTGATAATTCTATTGAAAAAATATCGTGCATATAACTTATAGTATATGTAATATTATTTTAATTTCTTTTTTTTTCTGCGTAAGATACTAATTTGTTCGTGTAGATATATAATATATATGTATCAATGAATTATACTTGAATTAGATAAAAAGATTTAGAATATATTTAATATTTATTTTTCTAGGCATAAAAATTTATTATTAGTATTAGTATTAGTGTTGCGTTATCTTTTTTGTTTCACTTTGTTTTTTGTTTGGTGTAACAATAGTTTTTCATATATATTTTAATATTATTTTCAATTTATTATATTGAGATTAGATAAAAAAACTTTAAGTTTATATTTTTATATTTATTTTCTTTTTTTAATAACTTTATATAACTCAATATTTTTCTTATATCAATATTTAGAATTATAATAAAATTATTTCGATTTTTATTGTAAATAAAAATTAATTCAGCTTATATTTTTTTTCTAATTAGATATATATTTTTTATATTTTTATATTAGAAGAATAAAAGTAAGATATTGAATTGGACAAAAATATGTTAAAGAAAGTATTATTGTAGGTAAGATGTAATAAAAGAAAGTTATTGAATTAGGCAAAATATAATATTAGGAAAGTATTAAAGTATGTAAATATATAAAAAGGAAAAATACTAAATTAAGTTAATATTAGGTTCGGATGACACCGAAGCACCAGTTTTTTTTTCAAAGCTAACGAAGTATGGGAAGCAGACACATAGGATAAGAGGATTTTGCATTAATATATATGGGAGATGTGTCATAACCATGTTCACTACATAACTTTGGTTTGGGAAATGGAAGTAGATTAATGACTCTCTTTTTATGATATTAAAGTATTTTATTTGTTAATGTTTGAATTTTGTTCATTTTTTTTTTTATCTTGGTTTGAATCTTTGGCAAAACTTGATCACTAACTTACATGTAATTCAAAATATTGAATTGAAACAGAAATGGAGGATACAATATTTTGGTAGTTAGGTGCACGGGTAATTGAGTCTATGAATCTGCATCTTCTGACTAAGAGTGCTAGAAGACCATTGTAATACATTAAGAAATGGAACATTAATAAAATTTATTTATCATAAGAATCATCCACATCCCTTGTTTTCTCTATATATTTGTTTTATTTATTTTTATGATATTTAAGAATTTTTATTTTAATTCTAAAATAAGAATATAAGTATTAAAATTAAAGTATTTATTCTAACTAGTATCTATGAAATGACCTTACTTGTCACTACTACATTTCCAAGTTGTACGCTTGCGATAGGTAAAATAAGAAGCGAACGGTGAAATGTTACGATGAAGGCATCATCCCAAGATTTAAAGGACATACTGGAGTGAGATATTTGTTATAAACCAACTTCTATAATTTTCAACTGTGCCATTTTGTTATGAAGTGTATACATAAGACACATTGTGTAAGATGCTCGAGTTATGAAACACAATAGCAAGAGCTCCAAATTCACCACCACCATCACTCTAGACAACCTTGATCTTTGAATAGAAATGAGTGGGAAACAAGGTTTTTAAGGTGATTAAAGGCATTGTAGACATCAGATTTGGCTTTCTAAGTAAGGGAACCCAAACATCATTAATATGTATGAGATCAAAGTGATTATTATATTCTATCTTAGAATTTGAGAAATGTAGTTTATGACTCTTTGCATAAAATCAGAATGAACATAAAGAACTTTTATTAATGTCAATTGACACATTAAAGGATTTAAATTCTTTACTAACAGTCCATTAAGAAGCATACTCTAATTTTCAAATGCCACAAGTCACCACTTGGTTTGATCCTAGAATGAATAACATTAACAGAAATGGGTCTTACCTAGATAGAAAATGGCTTCAAAACCAAGAAGTGGGTTCTAGGAGTTGAATGTCAAATTTGTAGAGACCATCCTTAAGGTATCCTTGAAGCACCACTTGATGTGTAGCCTGATCCTTGACACAACAATATGAAGGGCAAAACTCATAATACACGATAATATCATTTGTAAACTGAGAAACACTTATGATAATTTTTTGTAATAACCAAAATGTGAAGAAAAATTTTTAAAATGAAGGATTTTATAGAGTTTTAAAAAGTGGGCTTATGAAAATCTTCAATATTGAAATGTGAAAACCTGGACCTTGAAACTCTGTAACAATTTTGAGATCGGAGAACTCATTTGCCACATGAGGCAGCAGGTTCTAGTACCATTCAGAATCAAAACTGGCATCAAACACTGGGGAGGAATAAGCCTGATTTTCTTGCAGATTATTGAGATTGGAAATGTAGTTTGCCTGTTGTGTTTACTGCCTTGGTTTATTGAAATTCGGATCAAATCAGTAATAGCACTTGTCTGAAGTGTGGTTTGTATAGTGACACACTTGGCATGTCTATCTTCATTTAGGTCTGAAACCTCTACCTCATCTCCCCCTTTTGTTGCATCTACTTACTCTTCCTCCTCTGAAGTTTGGGTTCGAGTTAGATTGATGGCATCTTCCTCTATTAGACTGCGTGTTTCCTGAGTAGTTGTTGTTCAACCTCTTCAACTAGTTTCCTTGAATTAGATTCACATATGAATTAGAACTATCAGTATAATTAGCATTAGTTGAATATCCCTCCATTCTTAATTCAACACTCGGGAGAATGGCATAGATCTCTCTCAATTTTAGTGACAAAATCCTTATTGTGAGTGAGACAGACACAGATTCATACTTATTGCCTAGTCCAGTGAGTATGTGCATGATTTGTTCATCTTCCGAGATGACTTTTCTAGTAGAACTTAAGGCACCACAACAGGTCTTGAATTTATGGGAAAATGAACTTTATCGTCCAGTAAATTGGCCTACTTTGCAATTTAGTCCTTTTTTTGGCATGTTTTCAATTTCGTCCGGTTTCTTTTAAAATATCCGCAATTTAGTCCGATTGTCGCCGGAAAAATTGAAATGCACCCTAATATGCTGAGTAGGCACCAATTATTGCTGACTTGTCTTCAAATTTGGGGATCCTCGGCCGCGTGGAAATAAAAGAATTTGGAATTTATTTTAATTGCTGTGTTGGCATAAAAAAGGGGGGAAAATACCACTTTGTTCCCTCCTAGTTCATCCCGTCGCCCCCAAAAAAACCCTAGCAGAAATGGGGAACAATCGTTTAATCCGTGCTCAAGAAAATACAAAAAATAAAAAATCCCACACCAGCGATAAGCAATCGGGATTCGCCATTCTACAATGAAGGTGAGAGAGCCACATGAAATGGATGCCTCAAATATTTTTTTCCGTTATATTAATAATTGACTTTGGGAAGTTAATTAATTTTTGATATATTTTATATTTTATGTTTTTTTTTCGATATGCCCGCGTAAAACGCGGGTATTCGAACTAGTTAATAATAATAGTTACATACTCTGAAAAGATCAATAGGTGTCATACTATGAAGCCTTCTCCCCCCCCCCCCCCCCCCCCAAAAAAAAACCAAAAAAATACGGTATGGAAGCTCTATTTTTATTATATATATATATATATATATATATATATATATATATATATATATGGTTTTTCAGTGGTGTACTGATGCAACTCCTGTTCTGTAGGCCATGTTATGAAGTTGGTGTAGTCTATTTTATTGTTTTTTTTTATGATTGTAGTATTTTGAAGTGGGGGACCAATCAATTTTTTATGACTTCTTTTTTGTTTGCTTTTGTAAGATTTTTCTGTGTATGCTCTATATGACTGAATTTTCTTTAATTGTATTTTGTTTCTTTACTTGGAAGGTTCAACTAGCACCTTTCTAACACTGTGTTTCAAATACGGGGGCAAGTTTCACTTCGGCCCAAGTAATTTGTCTAATTATTTAGGTGGTAGTTCTTATAAGTTTGATTATATAAGTGTTGATTTCTCTATGGTTGAGGCATTCAGAAAAATGGCTTTGAGAGAAGGGGTGCAAGAACCAATGAGGTTTTTCTTTGAACTTGATGATGGTTTTCAACTTATTAGAGATGATTATTTATTGAAAGATATGTGTGAAATTAAATTGAAAAGAGACAGGAGGTTGTTATATATGTCGAGGAACTAATTGATGGTGAGGTTAAGAGCCTTGATGATAGTGAGGGTGAGAACCTTGAAGGTGTTGAAAAGAACATGAATGATATTGAGGTTGAGAGCCTTGATGTTGTTGAAAAGAACATGAAACACAGTGAGGTTGGGATTGAAAAGGACATGAACGACAGTGAGGTTGGTGTTGAAAAGAACATGGAATGATATTGAGGTTGAGAGCCTTGATGGTGTTGAAAAGAACATGAAACACAGTGAGGTTGGGAATGAAAAGGACATGAATGATAGTGAGGTTGGTGTTGAAAAGAACATGAATGATATTGAGGTTGGTGTTTAAAAGAACAGGAATGACAGTGAGGTTGAGAGCCTTGATGGACTTGAGGATAGCTCAGATTTGAATGACAGTGATTACAATGGGCAAGATTATGAAGATTGTGCTGATGTTGATGCTGAATATGATGTAGATGCTGAATGGATGGGCTTGGGTGATGAGAATGAGGGGCAGATAGATGGGGGAGATGTTGGTTTGGATAGTGAAGAAGAAGTGTGCAGAAGTGACGAGCTACTTAGTGGCAGGAGTTCTGATGATGAAAACCCTCGGTTCCAATCTTTTAATCCTAAACAAATATACAAACCTGTCTTTAAGTTGATTATGATTTTTTCTACAAGAAAGGAGTTGAGACATGCAATCCATTACCATGTTGTAGATACCAAGAGGAGTATTAACATCACCAAGAATGATAGAGAGAGGATGCATGCCAAATGTGCAAACAAGGATTGTAGTTGGAAGCTACATGCCCTGAAATTGAAAAATCAAGAAACATATCAGATTCATAGATATGAATTTGAGCACACTTGCCCTCCTTCCTTTAAGGTTAAAAATGTGACCTCAAAGTTCTTGGCTGGAATATACCAACATAAATTTAAGACAGATCCTAAAAGACCTGTGAAAGGTTTCAGAGTTGATGCTATAGAGGACATTAGTTGCAATGTGACTCATTTTAAAGCTTGGAAAGATAAAAAGTTGGCAATTGAGTATTTGGAGGGAAACTCAGAAGATCAGTATGCAATTCTGTGGGATTATGCAAATGAAATCAGGAAGACAAACCCTGGAAGCACTGTAATCATTGGTACAAATCAGTCTTCAAGTAAAATATTGATAATTTTGACTTATTTTTTAGGTGTGTGTGTTCGTGTGCATTGCCTTATATATACTAACTCATTATTCAATCTTCAGGTGAAAACAGATTTGATAGAATGTATGTGTGTTTGAAGGCTCTTAAAGATGGCTTTCTGGATGGATGTAGACCCTTCATTGGTGTGGATGGATGCCACCTGAAGGTACCTCATAAAGGGGTTCTCTTAACTGCTGTTGGAGTTGACCCCTAACAACAACATTTATCCAATTTGCTATGCTGTTGTATAGAAAAAGGATGGAGACATATGAAACTGGTTTTTAGGTTTGTTTCTTTTTAATGAACTCCTTTCTGATTAAAAGGCAGCATTTTTAGGTTTCTCTTAACTTCTAAACTCTTAAAGTAAACATTTTTTTTAATTGTCCTTTTTTTTTTTTACTTGTTTTTAGGTTTGTTGAAGTCAGATTTGGAAATTCAAAGGGATGAAGAATATACATTCATATCTGACAAGCAAAAAGGGCTTATGAAAGCTTTTGATGAGGTGTTCCCTGGGTCAGAACATAGGTTCTGTGTGAGGCACATACATGGGAACTTCAAAAGAGTTGGGTTCACTACTGTGAATGAGTTTAAGATGAGGCCTATAAACTTGCTTTATGGAATGCTACTAAAGCAACTAATGTGAATGAGTTTAAGGTGAGGATGGGTGAAATGAGAGCCTTGTCTGAGGAAGTATATAAGTGGTTTGTTGATAAACCACCTCATGGATGTAGTAGATCACACTTCAATGATTACAGTAAATGTGAAATGCTCCTAAACAATGGGTGTAAATATTTCAATGCAAGCATATTGGAAGCTAGAGATATGCCCATAGTAACCATGATGGAGTGGATAATGGAGTAACTCATGCAAAGATTTCATCAAAATAGAGATAGGGCAAAAGAAAAGTGGAAAGGTGGGGTGTGCCCTAAAATCCAGAAAATAGTCCATGACTATTTTGAAGAAATTCGTGATTGTTTGTCTATAAAGAGTAATGATTGGATGTACCAAATCAAGTGTACAAAGGATGGGAAACAATATAGTGTAAACCTCAAGACAAAAACATATGGTTGTAGGAAGTGGGACCTTGCAGGTATCCCCTGTAAACATACATTGACAGCCATCATAAACTAAGGAGAAGATTGGTATGATTACCTTGATGAATATTATAGGATAAACACTTACCTTAAAGTGTATGGACCTGCAATAATGCCAATCAATGGCAACATGAATGGGAAAAAGCTGGTGTCATTCCTCCATTGCCACCACTTGTTGAGAGATGTGCTAGAAGGCTGTTTTCATGATTTTAGTGGTGGTGAAGTGAATCAACGGGTTCATGGCTCGGTTTTATTGGAGATCGATTCAATTGAAGTATTCAATGTGTTTCACGCTTGAAAAATAAAAGAAAAGGAAAATAAAGCAATTAAAATAGCTAAACTATCCTAGAAAATGAAAGTGCAAGTGGGTAGGATGCCTCGGTCGTATGCCCATAATAGAAATGCAGAGCAATTAAGGAAATAAGCATGAAAATGCATTGTTTCACCAAGTACAAGCATGTAAGCACAAGGTACAACTATGCATAAAATCCTAAATAATGCAAATAAGTATAAATTCAAAGCATGAATGGAGAAAGTAATGAAAATAGATGGGAAAGTTTAAAACTTTATGAAAAATAACAAGTAATGAAGACTAGATCTAAGATTAAGCATGAAACAAAGCACAAAAATTTAATTCAAAATAAAGCATATGTAAAACTCAAATTCAAGACGATCCAAGAGCCGATCTATGATCTAGATGTGTCACTCATCTAGATTCCATAGCTAATTCATATGTTTCATCATGAATTCAAGGTGCTAAGGCTAAAAGCATAACATGAGGAACAAGCATGGAAATGAAGAACAAAGCATGGAATTAAAGCATAAAACATTAAATTGAAAGGAAACTTACTTGAATTAAAGGAAAGAGTAGCAAGATTGAATTAAATTGCATCAAAATAAACAATCCAAAGGAGTATTTGTATTCTTCTTAGGCTTACATACCCAAGGCCAAGCATGAAAGTAAATCTAAATCTAGAAAAGAAATTACATCAAAGCTTGAGATTGAATCTAAAAACCTAAGAGAGAGAAATTAGATCCTAAAAACAAGAGAGAGGATTTTTAATCCCCAAACCCATGCTTTGGTTGGGAGAAAATGAGAGGTGTCCTCCAAAATGAAAGAAGTCTCCTATTTATATTACATTTAATTGGGTTTAAATGGGCCAAAATAGCCTTAGAGGCTTTAAATTCCTGGGTTTGACCAAGTTTGACCCGGAGGCACCTTCCTAGACCCTTTGCTAGCTTTTTGGCATATTTTGGCTCGATATGGCTCGACCATGGCTCGATGTGGCTCAACCATGGCCGAGCCTGGGCGCAGGTGGCTGGCAGGCCTGGGCGGGCGCTAGTGGGCGTGGGGCTGAGCAGGCGTGCGGATGGCTGGGCATGTTGGCTCGTGGACTGGCGAGGCATGGCGAGTGCTGGCGAGCGCGGGCGACGCCTGGCGAGAGCTGGCGAGTGCTGGCAAGCGCCTGGCACGGGCTGGCGAGTGCTTGGTGCGGGGGTTGGGCGCTGCGCGCGGGGTGTGGGCGGGCGCTGCTCGGACACTGGGTAACCCAGTGTGGGCAGCGCTACACAGTGTCGACAGTTTGTTGTACTGGGATATGGTACAGCCTAGAGATAGCCTGGATGAAGGGATGGATGGGCAGGCTTAACCTCGCGTAGAACTGGTCTACATAGAAAGTGAGATGACCAGTGGGAGGTGAGGACGCCCCCTCGCCGGGTGCCGGATTAGTGAAGGAGAACATGTCAGAGATAGGGAATTTTGCGCGGATTTCTTTGAGGGTTCTATTGCTAACTATTGAGGATAGGTTGTCGGGAGGAGGAGGAGGTAGGATCGCCGGTGGCCCCCTCCCCGGTGCCGTCGCGTAAGAATCGGCGGAGGAAAGATTTACGATGGAGGTGGAGTTCACCGGAGTTGCCCCTGACGAACTCTCCCTGACGGAGCTGGTTCGGGAAGAAGAAATTGACATAATTAAAGAGTGCGTGAAAAAAGAAAGGGTACCTGGTAATAATTGCTTGAGAGATTAGAAGAAGATTACTAGAGGAGCAGAAATCGCCAGAATATTGCAGGAGAAAAAGGGAGGAAGCCTTTAGAGGGTTTTTGAGAAATAGAAATAAAAAATGAAGGAGAAAAGGTATTTGGAAGGACGAAAGGAAGGCGGATCAATTTGAAAAATGAAAATCAAGGAAAAAGCGGGATTTGATGGGATCCTAACATTTAATGCGGGAAGAGGAACAGTATCCTAGGCAGTGAGCTGGAACGCTAACCGTCCTGGAATGGGACACGTGCCGCTGACCAATCAGGTACAGTACTTGGAAAGACGTGTGGTTATGGAAACCGTTTGGGGAATGTAGGCCGACACCACTAATGCCAATAATTAGGGCTGTTTGGCAGGCGGATATCTCGGGATTCCCCAGTACGAGAAGTCATAAAAAACAAAATGGCCTCATTTATTTCGAAAGAGCTTGGGGATATTACCGATCTACCCCAACTGTTTGGGGGGAGGAGTTGATAGGGCAACATATATGAAAGACCTGGTTTGGGGTAGCTCTGACTCAGAATAAATAGATAATTTAGGAGAGGGCAAGAATAGCTCTGTCTCTATGAAAGATCTAATTAACCCTCCCGAATAAAACAGAATGTCAAGAAGAGGCGGCTATCGCTCGGGATCCCTCCTGGCTCAGCTATCTTGAAGAAATCACAAAGTTTGAAGATTATGCTGAGCTGAAATTCCGGGGACTGAAGTTTAGCATGGTCTGGGTAAAAGACCTGATTGAGTCCCCTGAGGAATAGAGCTCGTCCTCATTATAGCAAGAGTCGACCTGTTGAACAGCAGTGACACAGAAGGAAAGAAGAGCTGGATCACGACAGTTCTGGTTCCTTGAATTCTGCTGGAATCCTAGAGAGCCGAGATAATACGGATTAAGGAAGACCTGGAATAAGGAGGACCTGACTAGAGGCAAGTCTGGTATTAATACCAAGGTAATACGGGAGAAGGAAATAAGGATGGCCTGGGACAGGGGAGACCTGTTTCTTAGATTCCCGGCAAGGAGACAAATGGGACCACTTGTCAGAATTGGTTGCAAAAATGGCCCTTGATTCGCGGCATGTGCTCCTGAGATCCCGGCTGGGGTCCCCATTAGGAGAAACTATAAATATATCAGCCCCAAGGCTGAGAGAGGTATGTTGTTCTCTCGAAACATTCCTTCTTATTCTCTGGAAAACACCTCAAACGCTTACTGACTTAAGCATCGGAGAGGTTTCCACCGGAAAACCACCGGTGGTCCTTTCTAACTCGTGTTTGTGGTGTAGGTTTGGGAAGCTCTTGGGTTTTTCAGGTGTTATTCTTGGTACCGGTAGTCCACTTTTTGGGCTGAAACATATTGTCTCTCCTCCCTTTGAGACTCATCAATTTTTTCATTGCATTTTCTGATCCTAGGTGGTGTGCCCTGAAATGGTCCTGATGTGAATACCAGACCTGGTTGGGTAGACCTGGTTGAATATCGCCTTGATTCTAGCTGATGCTACTAGAGATTGTGGGGTACAGATTGTCCTGATCTGGCTCACTCTGGATATTGCCCTGATCTGACTCCTCCTAGAATGAGAGGGAATGATCCAGTACTTTCCTGGTCTGGTTTTTCTTGTAGATGGGAAAAGGACGACCTGACCATTATGAATAACGGCCCGAGATTTGCGGAATTCTGTTTTTGGGATCTCGGAAGGTCCCCATTTGAGGAAAAACTATAAATATCCAAACCCCGGAGCTGAGAGGTACGCATTCTGAAGCATTCTTCTCCTGCTTTATTTTATTTCGATCAAAAATGCTTACTGACTTAAGCATCGAAGAGGTTTCCACCGGAAAACCCCCGGTGGTCCTTTCTAACTTGTTTTTGTGAAAAGCAGGTCGGGAAATTCTAGGGTGAAGGTGCAGGTTCTCTGATTCGAGCTTTTACGTGTGCCTACTTTATAAATAATTGTCAGAAATTTAATAGCTCGCCCGCAAAATAACGGGATCGCGTGTAGGTTTGGCAAGCTTAACTCGAGTCGTCTCTCAAGGACTGACGTTCGGGATTTTTAATGTTTGTTTAATCACAAAGTTTAACACGAGAACTTGTATAAATTTGGTTTTTGAAATTATTAACTATGAATCGAAAAGCAATATTAATTAACTTTAACTAATTATCTAAATTAATTAAAGTAGACAACTAGCATGAATTGGACTATTACTACGAATATCAAGCATATGAAGTTTCAAGAATGAAATTAATTCTAAAATTTCCAAGCAATTGCATAGCATGAATTAAATATTAATTAATTAACTAAAATTACCTAGCATGGATCAAACTCCTATCAATCCTCTCCACACTCTTAGCAAGATCATGCACTATCTTGGAGAGACTGTCAATACTATTCATTCTTTTTGAGAGGTCGTCTATCTTTGCATTCACTTTTACAAGTTCCCTCTCTATTAATGAGCGTCTCAGTCACTTGATTTTGTTGCCACACCAACAATTGATCATTTGGCTTAACCGGATTTGACGTTTGCCCCTTTGTAGGCGGTGGTGGTGAAGGAAGGTACCGTGGAGTCGGTCTGTGGCTTCATCGGCGCATAATGTGGGTTCTCAGGACCCCACTTGAAAAAAGGAGAATCACGCTGTGCCTGAAATTGGTTTGTGGGTTTTTTGCCCAGAATTGTTGTGTTTGGAAATTTTGCACGGCGTTGACCTCTATGTTCGATTCATCGTCAAAAGTCACCGAACACGCATTCGCTCCATGTCCAAATGCTCCCACAAATTCCACATGTCTCTTGCGAAGGTTGCGATTGTTGCTTCATCATCATGTTCGTCAACAACTCCACTTGCTTTGTAAGTTTATCGATCTTGTCATCCTCCGCTCGTGCAACTGAAACCTCATTCACTCTAAGTTTTTGAGGCCTTGAACTTGTTTGCCTCGACTTGTCACTTATTAATTCAAAAAGATCTCGTGCTTCTTCCGCGGTTAAGCCCCAAAATCTCCTGCTCGTGTTTCCACTTGCTGCTTGAAATTCGGCAATAATCCTTCATAAAAGTAATTGTTGACCATTTCGTCATTGTTACCATGGTGTGGACATGCATTTAGGAGCTCCTTAAATCGATCCCATACCTCGTGAAACAATTCGCCATCCAATTGCTCGAAGTTGGAAATTTCCCTCCTCAACTTTGTCGTCGTTTGGGCTGAGTAAAATCTTCCCACAAATTTCTTTGTAAACCATCTCCCAATTTGTTAAGGAATTAGGTTGCAATTGATTAAACTATCATTTCGCTTTATCTTTCAGGGTACTAGGGAAGTATCTCATTCTAAGCTGTCCTTCACTGAGTCCGCGATCTTGAATTCCAGAGAGTGGCTATGTAAAATTCTCGAACGAACTCGGAGTGGGTCTTCATTCGGCAAACCATAGAAAGAAGGTAGTCTATTCAAATCGTCGGGCCTCAAATTGTAGTTTCTAGCCGCTTGGCCTAAAATAATTGCTGAGCTATATGGTCCAATGGTTGGACATGCGAGGTCACCTTGCTTTCGGACGTGTTGATATCGAGGAGCACGTCTTCCTTCCAAAGTTCGCACGTCTCCTCCAAAATCGTCCCTATCCTCATAGTAATTATCTTCGTTAAACTCGTTCTCATCCTCATATTCATCGTCTAGTGCATCGTCGTCCTCACCATCATAGTACTGCCGTCCTCCTCGTCTATTTTGGAAACGGTTCGGTGCTCACTCCTGATTTAAATTCTCATTGTGTTGTTGGTTATTTTGGGGCTGGGCCCGCCATACCAACTTGGTTGCGTAAGAACTCCTCATTTGCACGAGCGTTGTATGCTCGAGCTTCCGCTCGATTCCTAAAGTGCTGTGGACGGTTGACTTTGATTTCCTTGAATCACTGCTTGACGATTATCTTGGCCTTGGGGCTCCCGTTGTTTGGATTATTGAGGAACTGGTTTCCTTCTTGATTCTCTTCGTTATTGATCCTTTGGTTGTTTTCCGTCGTTATGCGCTTGATTAGGATCAAGAATCGGTGGATCTTCTTGACGATTGTCGTCTTGTGGGTCTCCAAAGTTTAGATCATCGGTGGGCCGGCATCCCATATGGTTGGTATCGTAGAGGGGTATTATTGTCATTTCCTTGCCCTCGGCCACCATTCGTTCGTCCTCCTCCTCTTCCTCCTGGTCCTCGGCCTCCAATAGGGGTAGTGTTTGACATGTTGGCCGAATTTGTATTACGATTAATTGCGTCGGGGGAATGAAAGAGTCTTCTCGGTCTCCCAACTCGTTCGATGTTGTCTATATATATAGCAAGTTCGTTTCTAAGACTTCGACGTCCTAGCATCAACAACAAACAACATCAACGCATCGAGTGGCAAACAAAGAACCTTTATACAAATAAACGGAAAAGCATAAAATAACACGAACAAACATTATCAAAACCTATTTCAGTCCCCGGCAACGGCGCCAATTTTTAAAATAAACAATAAAACATAAGCCTTCATTAGCGCGTAGGCAATGACTATCATAATTCACCATCCTTCTTGTTTTCTTTTTCTTTTTCTCTTCTTTTTTTTTATAATCCCCTCTAAATCTTTTTAATGGGGCCGTTACTTTTTTCCTTTGTATCGAAGGACGGTGATCCTTTATTACAAAAATTCATAAATCCCTTGTAAGAACTCCAAAACACTAATAACCAGTAAAAATTACCAACTCCTACCCCACGCTTTTAATGGGTTGTAGGGGTCGACTCAATAAAGTCACTCAAGGCTAAAGGCATGGATTATTTGGCTATGAGGGGCTCATTTGGAATATATAGTGGCTAAAATATATGGATATGGCCGGAATAGGGTTTTATATGTGCCTTAACGTCATTTACAAAGTCAACTACACACAGCGATTTTAAAGAGATCTCAAATCAAAACTCATTCAAGCACATGCAATGATGATAATCACTCAGGCTACTTACAGGCTTTTTGCATGAAAATTTTTTGAATTGACGCTGCTTTTAAGTTTTCACGAAATCAATTGCGTTCAAGTACCATTTTACAAATTTATAATAATAATTTTGAAAATTTTTATGCACTTATGCACGCTCAAAAGACAAAAACCTCAAATCATACTTAGCTAACTTTGACAGGCAAGCCATACAAACACAATACAGCGCAGAAATAGTGATCAATCACGTAAAATTTAGCACTACAAACCCACGAGAAATTTTAAATTTGCACAAATTTCAACTATAATTCACACTCAACCATCCCCCCTTTAAAAATGTGGCAAACTTCTGATTGCCATAAATATAAAAATAAAAGCACGGGAAATAAGAAGACATCCCTGAAAACTCGATAGTTGAGTCTTTCCAAAATGTTTGTGCAATAATCCTTCGTCTTGAACACGTGATTGGAATTGTCTTGAATTAAAACGATTGTAGTCAATTGTGTTGCGCGCAAGTACCCAGTGGCACATCGTGTGGAGTTGAATCGGCCGGATTGCAGCTCATCAAAAGGTTGCCGGACTGTGGCTAAATTGGGTCGGATTGCGACCTCGATCGGCGGAGATGAAATCGTAAATTCGGATTTCCTGCACATTAACACACACATAAACGCACCACGACAATTGACACAATAAAAACAAAAATAAACTAAAAAAAATCAAAATAAAAATTAAAGAAAAACTAACGCTTGGGTTGCCTCCCAAGAAGCGCAATATTTTACGTCGCATGCTCGACGCGTTTCAACGATCAATATTCAACTTGTGGTGGATCACCTAACTCCACCATGTCACTCGCTTGAAACTCCTTCTCAAATGTTTCGTTGGGGTCCATAATCGCAAGGTCCACTCCAATGTCATGAAAATCAATACCAAATAGCTCGGCTATCTCTTCCCCACTTAGAAAATCATCAGCGTCCTCGACTGCCATATCATCCAAAACCGTTATGCTCTTAAGCTCTCGGACGCATGCATCTACTGGGTCAACGAACGAACATTCTTCTTCTTCCATCAATGGTGCAGGTAAACTATTTATATCTTTCAAAGAAAAAGTAATCGTCTCTCCCAAAACAGACATGCTCATCCTCCCTTTGTTCACACCAATCACCGCATGGGAGGTAGACAAAAATGGACGGCCTAAAAGAATAGTATGCCCCTTGTCGTCACTCGGCATCTCCCCAACGTCCAGCACTACGAAGTCTACCGGAATTATTAACTCTCCTACTTTCACTAAAACGTCTTCAACAATTCCCAATGGTTGGCGAATTGAACGATCCGCTAATTGGAGACGCATCCTTGTCGACTTCAATGGTCCTAATTCAAATTGCTTATAAAGGGAATGCGGCATTAAGTTAATTCCTGCGCCAAGATCAAGCATTCCGCGCACTTGTTGCCCATTCTCTAATGTAATATTGACACAAAAGCTTCCAGGGTCTTTCTCCTTCGTAGGCAGTGGTTGCTTGCATAGCGCACTCACCTCCTTCGTCAGAGGAACGTACTGATTTGTCTCCGAATGCCTATGACTTGTAGTAAGCTCCTTGAAGAACTTCACATATGCCGACATCGTTTTGATCACATCCAAAAGAGGAAGGTTGATGTTGACATTCTTCAGCAAGTTGTAAAGCTCCATGAACTTCTTATTTTCTTTTGCTGGTCGAAGACGGCTTGGAAATGGAACTTTCTCGATTATCGGCGAAGTGAGAGTCTTGTTTGTGAGCTTCCCCTTTAAAGATCCCGGAATGTAAGGGCTTGGGTGTCTTATGCAATTGTTCTATCGGCTTGGATTCATCTCCCTTTGGCGATGCCTGCGTTGGACTCTCCGTCATCTCTTCATCCCCTCCGTCATTTATCTCGACTCTATTATCGATCAGTTTTCCACTGCGTAGGACTTTAATCGCTGAGGCTTGCTCCGTTTGACTCGGAAACTTGTCCTTTTCCTTGTTTGATCTCGCAATGTCAGTCGCCATTTGTCCTATCGTTCCTATCAATCCTCTCCACACTCTTAGCAAGATCATGCACTATCTTGGAGAGACTGTCAATACTATTCATTCTTTTTGAGAGGTCGTCTATCTTTGCATTCACTTTTACAAGTCCCTCTCTATTAATGAGCGTCTCAGTCACTTGATTTTGTTGCCACACCAACAATTGATCATCTGGCTTAACCGGATTTGACGTTTGCCCTTTGTAGGCGGTGGTGGTGAAGGAAGGTACCGTGGGTCGGTCTGTGGCTTCATCGGCGCATAATGTGGGTTCTCAGGACCCCACTTGAAAAAGGGAGAATCACGCTGTGCCTGAAATTGGTTTGTGGGTTTCCTGCCCAGAATTGTTGTGTTGGAAATTTTGCACGGCGTTGACCTCTATGTTCGATTCATCGTCAAAAGTCACCGAACACGCATTCGCTCCATGTCCAAATGCTCCACAAATTCCACATGTCTCTTGTGAAGGTTGCGATTGTTGCTTCATCATCATGTTTGTCAACAACTCCACTTGCTTTGTAAGTTTATCGATCTTGTCATCCTCCGCTCGCCGCAACTGAAACCTCATTCACTCTAAGTTTTCGAGGCCTTGAACTTGTTTGCCTCGACTTGTCACTTATTAATTCAAAAAGATCTCGTGCTTCCTCCGCGGTTAAGCCCCAAAATCTCCTGCTCGTGTTTCCACTTGTTGCTTGAAATTCGGCAATAATCCTTCATAAAAGTAATTGTTGACCATTTCGTCATTGTTACCATGGTGTGGACATGCATTTAGGAGCTCCTTAAATCGATCCCATACCTCGTGAAACAATTCGCCATCCAATTGCTCGAAGTTGGAAATTTCTCTCCTCAACTTTGTCGTCGTTTGGGCTGAGTAAAATCTTCCCACAAATTTCTTGTAAACCATCTCCCAATTTGTTAAGGAATTAGGTTGCAATTGATTAAACCATCGTTTCGCTTTATCTTTCAGGGTACTAGGGAAGTATCTCATTCTAAGCTGTCCTTCACTGAGTCCGCGATCTTGAATTCCAGAGAGTGCTATGTAAAATTCTCGAACGAACTCGAGTGGGTCTTCATTCGGCAAACCATAGAAAGAAGGTAGTCTATTCAAATCGTCGGGCCTCAAATTGTAGTTTCTAGCCGCTTGGCCTAAAACAATTGCTGAGCTATATGGTCCAATGGTTGGGCATGCGAGGTCACCTTGCTTTCGGACGTGTTGATATCGAGGAGCACGTCTTCCTCCAAAGTTCGCACGTCTCCCTCCAAAATCGTCCCTATCCTCATAGTAATTATCTTCGTTAAACTCGTTCTCATCCTCATATTCATCGTCTAGTGCATCGTCGTCCTCACCATCATAGTACTGCCGTCCTCCTCGTCTATTTTGGAAACGGTTCGGTGCTCGCTCCTGATTTAAATTCTCATTGTGTTGTTGGTTATTTTGGGGCTGGGGCCCGCCATTACCAACTTGGTTGCGTAAGAACTCCTCGTTTGCACGAGCGTTGTATGCTCGAGCTTCCGCTCGATTCCTAAAGTGCTGTGGACGGTTGACTTGATTTTCCTTGAATCACTGCTTGACGATTATCTTGGCCTTGGGGCTCCCCGTTGTTTGGATTATTGAGGAACTGGTTTCCTTCTTGATTCTCTTCGTTATTGATCCTTTGGTTGTTTCCGTCGTTATGCGCTTGATTAGGATCAAGAATCGGTGGGATCTTCTTGACGATTATCGTCTTGTGGGTCTCCAAAGTTTAGATCATCGGTGGGCGGCATCCCATATGGTTGGTATCGTAGAGGGGTATTATTGTCATTTCCTTGCCCTCGGCCACCATTCGTTCGTCCTCCTCCTCTTCCTCCTGGTCCTCGGCCTCCAATAGGGGTAGTGTTTGACATGTTGGCCGAATTTGTATTACGATTAATTGCGTCGGGGGAATGAAAGAGTCTTCTCGGTCTCCCAACTCGTTCGATGTTGTCTATATATATAGCAAGTTCGTTTCTAAGACTTCGACGTCCTAGCATCAACAACAAACAACATCAACGCATCGAGTGGCAAACAAAGAACCTTTATACAAATAAACGGAAAAGCATAAAATAACACGAACAAACATTATCAAAACCTATTTCAGTCCCCGGCAACGGCGCCAATTTTTGATTCGAGCTTTTGTGTGTGCCTACTTTATAAATAATTGTCAGAAATTTAATAGCTCGCCCGCAAAATAACGGGATCGCGTGTAGGTTTGGCAAGCTTAACTCGAGTCGTCTCTCAAGGACTGACGTTCGGAATTTTTAATGTTTGTTTAATCACAATGTTTAACACGAGAACTTGTATAAATTTGGTTTTTGAAAATTATAACTACGAGATTAAAAAGCAATAACTAACTATCTTGAACTAATTAAATTAAACTAATTAACCAACTATAATTAACTAGCATGGATTGAACTACGATTACGACTATCAAGCATATGAATTCTCAAGAACAAAATTAATTCTAAAATTCCCAAGCAATTGCATATCATAAACTAATTAACCAAGCATAAGCAATAAATGAACTAAGCATGAACAATCTCATCACCAAGCATGAACAAAAGAAAACGCAGCAACTATATTAATTATTAAAAACTGAAATCTAAAGTCCAAAGCTCAGCGATTCAATGGTTCAACGATTCTAATTAAAACGAAAGCAATAAAAACTTAAAAAAAACATGAATTATCTAGAATTAATCTAAGAAATAACTAGAGTTTAGAAAACTTATTATTGCTAAAAAGTGCTGAAGGATTGCTGTAGATACGGACTACGAACGGTTGATCTTGGTCGAGAAATTCGGAGCTTGAATGAACGTCTTCGTTTCGGTGCCTTGGATCTTGAATCTTCGACGTAGATCTTGAAAATATATTGGAGGGTGTTGGAAATAGGTTTCTTAACCCTAGATAGGTGTTTTGGGTCGTGGATGTCTGTTTAAACCGAAGTATGAAGGGTTTATATAGTTATTGTAAGTCTTGGCGCGCAAGAAACCCTAAAAATCCGAAATCTGGGCCGTCGCGTCGACGGTGCGTCGACTGACGCGCGCTGGTGCTCGGCGTCGGTGCTGCCTGGGCGTGCGCGTCGACTGGGCGGGTGCGTCGACTGGGTGCGTCGACATCGACGCTTCAGCAAGTTGCGTCGACGTTGCGTCGACTGGTCGTCGACATCGACGCTTCAGCAAGTTGCGTCGACGTTGCGTCGACTGACGCGGATCATGGACTCGGCGTCGACTCGCGCAGCTCGGCCGGCGCGCGCAGCGCTCGACAGGCTCGCGACAGCGCCCGCAGCACTCGGCAGGGGTCTCGGCAGGCGCCCGGCGTGGCTCGACAGAGCGTTGGCATGGTTCGTCAGGTCTTTCTAGAAGGGTTACAGGTAAAAATCCGTTATAAAAAGTCTGACAGTTCTAAATTCTTCAAATCGTGCCCCGTTTTCGCCGAAACTCCAATCGTTGGCCCAACCTTGACTACGTCCAAACCTAAATACCTCAAAACACTTAAATTAAATATAAAATTAAATAATTATAGTAAAAATATAATAAAATAAGTTGGAGATAAGAGAATACGAAAATAAGCTCATTTTATCCAACTTATACCTAAAACAATAATAAAAACTAAATAAAATACTAACTTAAATAAAGATAAATACACGTTAATCATTCTCTTGGGGTAATTTTACAGGTGAAACAATTGGCACCGCCTGTGGAAAAAACAAGGCTAAGACGCACTAGTACAGAAACTGCATTCTAAAACAGACAAAAAATTCAATCCATAAGGGTATTTTTAAAAGTGTTCTGGATAGCACTTTCTAGAACGGTATTTTAAAATACCGTTCTGGAATGACGACTTTCCAGAACGGTTTTATAATACCGTTCTAGAAAGTATACTTTCCAGAACGGTAATTTCAATACTATTCTGGAATGGGCGTCAATCCAGAACGTTATTAAAATACCATTCTGGAAAGTGTACTTTTCAGAACGGTATTTAATTACTGTTTTGGATTGACGAACATTCCAGAACGATATTAGAATTTCCGTTCTTGAAAGTCTATCTAAAAAAACAAATTACAATCCAGAACGGTATTGAAAATACTGTTTTGGATTTATTAATCAATCTAGAACGGTATTTATAATATACCGTTATGAATTGTAAATTTTTTTTGTGAAAGAATTTTCAAAACAGTAATTTTAATACTGTTCTGAAATGTTTCTCAATCTAGAACGGTATTAAAAAACCCTTCTTGAATGTCTTTCACAAAAAAAAAAAAAGAAAGAAATTTGAAATATATTCACAATTCGGCGGGGAGCGGCTAAATGAAGCCGGTAGTGAAATATTTTTCACAACTGGGTTGTTACTTTGCCTTAACCAAAATCTAAACCCGCATGTTCTCTCTCTCTCTCCCTCTGCAAATCCCTAATCGGAATCCCAGCCGCCAATCGCCACCCCGACAACTTCCTCTCCGGCCTCACCTTCACCATCCGCCACGGCCTCTCCCAACGCCGCCCCTGGCTGGAGCTCCTCGACCGCTCCAGCCTTCGAAGCCCTAAAAACTCGAAAACCAATCGAAGACCTAAAGCTCTCTCTTTTCCCCTGTGAAAAGTTAATTGGGTTTTTGATGCGCTTTGATACGCAAGGATCCTGTTGCGGCACCGCCTTACATTACCTTTTCACCCATGAGGTCATCAAGGCAGACACGGGCCCGAATGAGTTATGGTATCGTGTTGGAGGCCATTTTATTTGGTTCTCCAAGTACGAGTATGCTTTGGTGACTGGGTTATCTTTTGGGCCGACGACACTTGACCCTTCTGCAGAGCATCATCCACCTGCGAGTGGTTTATTTTTATTGTATTATCGGGGTCAGATGTTGACGATGGACGCTTTGCGGTCCGATTTTACAGACGGAGTATTTCGTGAGTCACCAGCCGATGCATTAAAGGTGGCAAAGTTGTTGATTGTATACTTCTTATTGTTTGGTAAGGATGATAAGCAAAGTTATTTAGATAAGTGGGCGTGGACCTTGATTGAGGATAGTGATGGGTGGGAGACGTTTATTTGGGGAAAGTATACATATCAGATTCTACTGATATATCTTCAGCGGTTACAATTCCCTTCATGCTTTTCACATCGGTTGGCCTTGTTTGAGGTCATTTTCTAACTTGATCTTTTTTTTAATTGGGTCATATTGCTTTGTTTTTGTGGGAAGTCATAATTTATTGATGGTTATTTGTATTTCATCTTTATACATGATTCAATCTAGTTTATGTCGATTATTCCGGTTTCATGTATTTGCACCTGTATATGTCTAACCTGTTATGTTTCATGTACAAAATGTGTGCTCAATATTAATAATTTCCTTTTTGTAGTCATAAAGATGCATATGAAAATGTGGACCTGATAAAAATTTTTTGGCAGTTTTGATATATTGCGTGAATCATTGGGGTTAGTGCGTACTGAGTTTCCACATACTGCATATTGTGTTGCTGGAACACAGGTAAGCTTTGAATCAGTGAAATAGCTATTATTGTATATGGTGTGAAGGTATAAAACTTTCTCAGTATTTCCTAGATGAGTTTTGATAATCACTGAATTAAACAGAATTTTAAGATGCTTCCAAGGGCTCCAAGCCAGGTTAAAATTAGATCTTTTTTTGGTGAAATTGGTATATTAATCAATGATTATATTCTCATTATTGTAGGCAGAGAAATCTTCCTGAAACTCAATTGGAATATTTAAGATATCAAATATTTCTGGGAAGAGACGTGATTTAGTGCCAAAGAACAAAAATGAAGATGGTACTTACATGGATAGTGATAGTTGTGATAGTGACGAGGACAATGAAGAGGACGGTGCTAGATCTTCCCCAGTTTTACAGGTATCCTTGTCTAGTTATTGAGTTTGACAAAAATTTGTGTCAAACCGCCTAATGGAGTACATTCCATTAGGCACGGCCTAAGTTTTAGTTTTTCAGCTTTTCTTATTAGTTTTTTAGGTTTCCTATTTAAGTTTTTTATTATATTTTTTTAGGGTTTCCGGTTTTTAGTTTTTTTTAGGGGTTTTTGCTTTTTGTTTTTTTAATGGTTTTTTCTACAGGTTTTAGTTAGTTTAGTTTTTTTTCAAGATTTAGTTTTAGGGGACCTTTTTTACAGTTAGGCGGTTTGACAGGAGTGTGACTCGTTGCTTTTTTAGTACAAATATCATGCAGTCTTTCTGATTCGAGCTGCATCTTCTTTTGATGAATCTACAGTTACGCAAAGTCTCTCATGAAGAAGGTGTAAACCGCATACGTGCTATGCGACAAAATCCTCATATTTGTGCTTCTTGGTCAGAGACAGGTCTTGTTTAGGTACAAATCTTTTTACCAATGGATTTACGTAAAACTAATATTTTAACTGAATTTAAACCCATCAAGGTATATTGTAAATTCCCAAGGTACTCTTTTTTCCCCCTAACGTGATCGATGCTTTGAAGGTGTGGGACCTCAGCTCTCATTTGAAGGCTGTGGCAGAATCAGAAGCCGAAGCTGGCCATGGAGGATCAACTGTGTTCAACCAAGTTCCGATAGTCAAATTTGTCGGGCACAAGGATGAAGGCTATGCCATAGACTGGAGTCCTCTCGTTGCTGGAAGACTCGTGTCAGGTATGGCATAAAGCTTTTCGATAGTAGGGAAAAATATCCCTGATGTTTGAATCGGTGTTAAAATTATAATATTTTACAAATTTGAACGGGGGTTTTGGAATGTTTTTTGCTTATGAAGGGGGTAAATGTAGTACAACATCAAATCTCAGGAGTATTTTTGTAATTTTTTGGCTACTTGTCTCAAACCTCAAGTATACTTTTTGTAATTATCCCTTAGTGTATATAAGCTGGTTGAGGTGAGTCATGTTGCATTACTGAAAGCACTTCTCGAATTACTCATATTACAGGGGATTGCAAGAATTGTATTCATCTTTGGGAACCCGCATCTGATTCGTCGTGGAATATCAATCCTAATACGTTTATCAGCCATACTGCGAGCGTTGGAAGATTTACAGGTGTACATAACATTTTTGCTGCTTTCTGGATATATCTGGGACCCACACTAAATTTTTAAAAAAAAAAAATTGTTTCTTCTGTAATTGATGTTTTGTTATTGTCTGTTTTGCAGTGGAGCCCTACTGAACCGTTTGTATTTGCATCGTGCTCCTTTGATGGGAATATCGCGATTTGGGATATTCGTGTGGGAAAGTCTCCTGCAGTTTCGATCAAGGCGCATAAAGCTGATGTTAATGTTATTACTTGGAACAGGTGTATATAAATTATAACATTCTTTTATTAAGCTACTCTGTTAGTCTTGCTTTGATTTTATGATTAACTTCATTTATGATGCATATATTTTTTTGGACTAGCTTGGCGAGCTGTATGCTGGCATCTGGTAGTGATGACGGGACATTTTCCATCCGAGATCTCAGATTGCTCAAGGTATTGAGTGGACCAACATCTTAATAATTTTTTTGTTTTGTTTTGTTTTCTTCTTCCTAGAAAAGAAAAATTCTACCTTTTAGCACTGCGAATAGGAAAGAAACATATATCTAAGTTTATTTTTGTGGTCATATTAGATGGATATGGAAGTCCTTTTCTTTTTTCTTTTTTTGTTTGGGGAAAAAGAGGTTAATTACTAAATGCCTTGAAGTTTGATCTAATTACAAAAACCTCATCTGTTTTTTAAAATTACAAAAAGTACCCCTGTAATTTTATTTCGTCTTATATTTACCCCCTTGCCATTATTTTTTGGAAACCCCCCTTCTCATTTATAATAAAATTATAGGTGGCGCCTTAATTTTAACACTTTCATCAAACCCCGGGGGTATATTTTGTTGTTTTGAAAGTTACTTAAGGTTATTTATAATTATGCCAAACCTCGAGGATACTTATTGTAATCATGCAAAAAA
>BMAC01000229.1:509829-526478 GCA_014905375.1 Phtheirospermum japonicum
TATATATATATATATATATATATATATATATATATATATATATATATATATATATATAACATATTTATATCCATATATAACCATAAATTTTATTTTTGAACAACATGATATGTATGGTAAGTTTTAATATGAATTAAATATATAATTAGTAATTTAAATAGATATTCATTTAAGTGAAAACTTTAAATATTGAATAATAATAATAATAATAATAATAATAATAATAATAATAATAATAATAATAATAAATTACTTAATTATGTTATGTTTTTATTTTTTTTATATAAATGGCTAATATTTAATCATTTTTAAGTGTACACGATTAATTTAATTTATGATTAATCGGTTGACTTAAACTCTCTCTCTCTCTCTCTCTCTCTCTCTCTCTCTCTCTCTCTATATATATATATATATATATATATATATATATATAATATCAACTCCATCAACTCCAATATAATTATATAAATTAGGAATTATACTAAATTTAATGTAATTGATTTTAAATTACTATATATTGAGTTTACGATGGTTTATTTATAGAATTTGATAACAATGAGAAATAAATTACTAATATTTATATATGTAATAAGATATTATTATAATTATGTTTTAATATTATAAGGTTATTAAATAGCATAATAACCCTCATATATAGTTTAATTTGATATAATCTCAATACAAATAATGCTAAATTTAAAGTTATTTCAATGAGACATTAACAATAATAATGAATAATATAGTAATATTTTATATATTTAATGAAGATATAATTTAGATTTCTATGAATATATATTAAAAATATTTTAAATCATTATGTTACACTCGAAGTTATATATTTTATATATTTAATTAATATATAAATTAGTAATATAATTGAGAATAATTAATATAGTAAAGGTTATTTTACAAACTTTAATATTAAAAATGACAGAGAAAATACTAATATTTAATTAAAATAGAAATTGGTTTTTTATTCTTGTCTCTTGAGAGATGATATTTAAGTTAAGTATTTTAAGTAAATGTATCATAAGTACAGTTTACTTCAAATAATGGTTTTTTTCAATAATCTAAGTATTCTATGAGTTTAATTTTTTATCAATAAAATCAACAAATAAGTTTTCATTTCAATTGGAATTTGGTTATTCACCATGTACGAGAATTCCCGCTAATCATCCATGGCTGAATGGTTAAAGCGTCCAACTCATATTCATTAAATAACAATCAAAGTATAGCTATTATATGTACAAGAATAAATTGTATAACTGGCATCTATTTTCGTGTCGTAAGATTAGGTTATAATTAAATTAAAAAAAATTATATTCTTATTATAAATAATTATTAAGTAAATTTATTAATTAAAAACAACTCAAGAAAATCAAATATGTTTGAAAATATTGGAAGGTAAATCTCAAAACATCTTAAAATTTAATAAAAATATAAATAAAATCTAAGTATTTATTTAATAAATTCTTGAACTAATAAAAAAATTTAAATATAATATAAAATAATAAAGAAATATGAATTTAGATAAATGAATAATATACTTCATCTGTCCCAAAAACATGGGCTTACGGTTATTTCACACTGTTTAAGAAAATATTGGTTAATATAGTTAAAGTCTTGTGTTGGCATGTATGCCACTAAAGTTTGTTAATCATTTATTCACCATCTAATCAATTCTAGTAAAGATAATCTATATAAGTTGGATAGTGTGATAATTATAAGGGTATGTGTGAAAATGAAAAAAAATAAATTTTGTAACAAGTTTATAATTTTTGAACACCAAAAATAGCAATCAAGCCTATATTTTTGGACATAGGGACTTTACATTAATTCTAAAAAAACTATTCAATATATTTTAAAATGAAAAAATAGAAAAATTTATAAAATATTATAAATATCTTGAAATCATATTAAGAAAACAAAAGAAAATTGATTTTCAATTAACATAATGTGCTAATTCATTAAAACCTTATTGATTTGTATTGATTATGAGAACAAAAATATAGGTAATAATTAGCTTTTCTCATCATACAAAAAAAATCTCTCTCTTTACTTGAATCATGTTAATCAATTGAATTTTAAATATAATACTAATTCATGTCCAGTCAACTAATTTAAAAATGGATTTGAAATATGAATTTGTAATAAAATATGGAATCTGTAGAATTTTTATAAGTATGTAAATAAAATTATTAATGAATTTAATCTAAATATTAAACTATTAATTAAATAATAATAATAGTTAATAAAAAGTGATTAGAAACCATACCTCGACTAAGATAGGGAATATACAATCTTTTAAAATTGTCTAATTATGTAAACTACCAAATATTAATAAATTTAATTTAAATATATAATAATAGATTTTTATAAATAGTTATTTGACACCGGTACAAGGAACATATTGAGAATATGATAACTTTTGAATTTTTATAAATAAGTAAATAAATTTATTAATGAATATAGTTTTAACATTAAAATATAAAATTAATTAATAACAATAATTAATAAGTAGTTATTAGATCGGTACAAGATACTAAATTGAAACTAATTGTTTTAAAACTAAAATATATTGAGTTTTCAATTAATGATGTTAATAACTGAAAATAAATTAATTATATTTGTATATTTAAAATTTTGTTAATAATTATATTTTTAAACACCGGATATATTATAAGGTTATTATATATCAAAACAATCTTCTTGTAAAATTGAATTTAATAATTCCAATAATAAATTATGTTACATTCATAGTTATTTCAATGATACAATCACGAAGTTATTGGCTAATAATAGTATTTTACCGTTCATCCATATTTTTATTCTTTTATAACCATATCCTTCATTTGCTAAAATTCACAATGACTAGCAATTTGCATTTATAAATGTACAAACTGATAAACAAAAATATATCAATTAAATTTTAATTCGTCAAGATTTTAATATCTTGTTAAATTATAATCAAAGTCAAATTCACATAGTTTTTATAAGAATGTAAAAACAATCAATTAAACTCAAAGGATATTTGAATAAATTTATAAAATATGATTATATTACACTTAAGAATACTTATAAATTTTTGGGAAAATTCCCAAATACTACCAAAATATCAATCCCAGTTTCCATATAATCCAATGACTCTTTTTATTCCTATATAAACCAAATACTTCCCGTTTAATACAAAATTGTATTTAAACTATCAAAACTACCCCTACATCTCCCTCTCTCTCTCTCTCCCCTAAATTAAATATGTTCCCATTAAACTATGTCCCAATTTGCTACCAGAAATCCCACTAATTTAGCAATTTGTCTAAATTATTAAACTATGTAAATTATGAGACTGAAAGTTAGCATATAAAGTCAACAAATAAGCCCACTATAATTATAATTTTGAAGTTGGAAAGGAGAGAATATTAATTATAATTTTACAGTCTTAATGTGAATGTGAATAAACTTGTATCCATATTTGTTTGTATAATTATAATTTAGAAATTAGATTTTTAAATCCTAATAACATGTACTTTTAAAGTATCAATGATTATAATCTAGGAAACTAACCAACAAATTAATTACTTAATACTAATAGTATTATTTAACTATTTATAATAATAGCTTGTAATTAATCTAGCAAAGTAGTATGTAATTTTTTAAAAATCGTGGAAAGTAGTTTGTGATTTTCCAAAAATTTTGTGAAGTAGTATGCAATTTATGCAAATTAGTTTGTAATTTCTCAAAAATTTTGTGAAGTAGTATGCAATTTATGCAAAGTAGTACCTAATTTCTCAAAAAATTATGCGAAGTAGTATGTAATTTCCCAAAACTATACGAAGTAGTGTGTAACTTTTCAAAATTTACATGAGTAATTTTGAAATTTACCCGCGTAGTTCTAAAATTACACAAGTAGTTATGAAACTTACACGAGTAGTTCTGAATTTACGTAAGTAGTTCTGAATTTACACGAYTAMCTCTGAATTTTTGAAGAACAAAATAAAATAGTTAAAAAGGGTAATTTAGTAGTCTTATATAAACAAAGTAGTTTGTAATTTTAACAAAGTAGTACGTAGTTCGCAATCTGAACAAAATAGTTTGTAATTTCAACAGAGTAGTTCGTAATTAATTATGTAATATCATTTCATATAATTTAGATTATGGAAAGATGATTTGTGGAACACAAAGATACCTAATTGTCATTTTCCCTACGTTTTTTTTTTGTAAAGTTGCAATTACCTTATTTATCATATTTTACTTTATTGGTTAGACTTCAAGTTTGGAAAAATTGAAATTGCATTAAATAAATTTTATTAGCATGTCATAATTTGATTGTTTAAACTCCTCCTCTTGAGAAGAATCTATTAAGGGTAGTTTAGTATATTATTATAGTAATTGGATTATTATGGAACTTTTATATTCAATGGAGTTTTAGGGCAATTGGTTTTATGTTTTAAACTATATGGGAATTTCCCCTAAATTTTTTATAGTCAATTTGATTTTCGCTCATCTAATAAGGCGCTTAAGCTGCCTAGTATAATGTAACATTTGAACGATGCCTTTTTCTGATTTATTTGGACAAAAATATCTTGACATAAAACATTAATAATGAGAAATAAATTATAGATATTATTTTATATTCTATATAATTTTAAATAAAAAAATATATTTTTTAACACATGATATTAAACTAAATTAATATTTTATAGGAGTTATGGTAAACTGCTAGTAAGAGTTATCTATCAATTTCGAAGTAAAATACATATTAAATGATCTTAATGTATTATATTATTTAATTAAGTTGAAAACATATGAATATAAGTTCAGAAGTTCAATTTATACATTTTTTTTCAATAATATTAATAAAAATATCTTTAAAAAAATAAAGACAAAAAATCTCAACAATATTAATAAAATGTCTTTTAAAAAATAAAAAGAACGACAAAGAAAAAGAATACATGGAACAATTTGCTCTGGACCAATACGATTAAAAGAGAAACAAAGAAAATGAATGAGAGTTTCAATTAGGAGAAAATGTATAGGAATGAGAGTTAAATTAAAAAATATATATTGTTTGAGTATATTTTATTTGTTTCCTTTAATTTTTTTTGCATAAATAAAAAGATCTACTAGATCTCTATCAATAACAATTAATAAAAGACAAATAAGTAAATATAAAATTAGGAAAGTAATGAACATACCTAAAACTCCTTATTAATTATGTAAAATTATATTCTTATCCCTATTGCTTCGAAACAAATTGTTCCGTGTAGATTTATATATATATATATATATATATATATATATATAGGGTTGGTTTCAAATGAGAACCCGTCATTATATGTGAACCTAGGGACTCATCTTGACCATTAGATTGGATAATCTTGATGGTTGCGATCATGACATGTCAGCATGGTAATAATGTAAAAAAATGCATTAATTAATTTAAAAGGGTATTTTGGACATATATCGACGTTTACAAAGAGAACTACAATGTTCTTTAGAAAGCACAATAGATTAAGAAAAAAATACTACGATTGTATACAAAAAGTATGGCAAATTCCGTCTATAAACTACAAATTTAAAAATTTGAAATAAAACTCAAATTTTCAACAAATCATAACTTTTTCAATTTTTATTTGTTTTGAATGAAATATATATCAAATTAATCACATTCTCAAGATCTATAATTTAAAATACATATTTCATGTTTTAAGACGTAAAAAAATATATAATTAAATTAGAGAAACTGGATAGTAAAAATATCGCACATGACTGATTTTAGCACTACAATACTGTATAAAAAGCACAATGAATCTGGACATAATTGCACTGTGCAATATTAGATCTAAGGCCAGGATTAGTCCCTAGGTTCACATATAATGACGGGGTTCTCATTTGAACCCAATCCCTATATATATATATATATATGGTTGGGTTAAAATGAGAACCCGTCATTATATGTGAACCTAGGGACTCATCTTGACCATTAGATTGGATAATCTTGATGGTTGAGAATCATGACATGTCAGCATGGTAATAATGTAAAAAAATGCATTAATTAATTAAAAAGGGTATTTTGGACATATATCAACGTTTATAAAGAGCACTACATTGTTCTTTAGAAAGCACAATAGATTAAGAAAAAAAAAAAACTACGATTGTATACAAAAAGTATCGCAAATTTCGTCTATAAACTGCAAATTCAAAAATTTAAAATAAAACTCAAATCTTCAACAAACCATAACTTTTCCAATTTTTATTCGTTTTGAATGAAATATATATCAAATTAATCACATTCTCAAAATTTACAATTTAAGATACATATTGCATGTTTTAAAATGTAAAAAAAATAATAATAATTAAACTAAAAAAACTGGATAGTAAAAGCATCGCACATGACTGATTTTAGCACTACAGTACTGTATAAAAAACACAATGAATCTGGACATATAATTGCACTGTGCAATATTTGGAGTGCCTTTTCTTATATTGTTACAGTGCTTATGAACTACACTAAACACTGCTTTTTTTGAATGAAAAGATAATCGGCCAACATCGCCGCCGAGTTTCACCATCGCATCCACCCGAATCAACCCCGACAATCCAAATCGCCACCACCCAACGACCCCACTGCCGCTTTTTGCCGAGCCCGATTCATGGCGCCGCATCACCAAAATCGACAGCCAATCTGACAAACAAAAGGACCGATTCATGGCGCCGCCCTGCACCATACCGATTTTCTCCCAAAAGCCAAACCCGTGGCCCGATTCAACATATTGTGTGTTAAACCATACCTCCCTACAAAATACAAGAGATGAGATAACGTTTGTACTAAATTGTTGTCTATAAAAGCTAGTTTTTTAAAATCTTTTAAGCTAGCTGATTTATTCAGTGTAAGAAAATCATCCACACGCAGATATGACACTTCACGAAAAAAAAAATCCTTATTCATTTCATTCACTTTTTTCTTTTAAATTTCGTTTGTTAGATTACTTAAAATAGAGCTCCCGACAAATTAACAAATAAAAAAGAAGGGATAATCCCAAAAGAATCATAATTCTTATGACATTGTATCCCAAGAAAACACATTTATCAGAACCCGCATAAGGCTATTTCACTAATGAGTACTTTTAAGTTAGTATTATTACAAAAAATAATAATAAGAAAATGATCAACAATAAGATCTAACATTTTAAAAAGGATTACAATCAAACAAATGAAAAAAAGATCAAATTTTCAGTTGCCACAAGCAAGACTTCTTACTATCTACAACTGAAAGCCATCATCTTCATTTTCACGTGAAAAAGCTCAATTTAATATGTAAATGGGAAAAAAATTAAAAAAAAAAAAAGAAGAAGAAAATAACTGAAAATTTAAACATACCTAAATTTATCTGCCTCTTGGTTTTATGCCTTTGGCACCTCTCAAAAAGAGCTTTCCTCTCAGCAGGCCCAGGTCGCCACCCCAGCGCCCCTCCATCGCCAGCACCATCTCCACGCCGTCGTGGCCGCATCACCAAGATCTCAGTTAGGCGGCCGCATCACCAAAACCGACCGCCAATCTGGCATACAAAAGGCCCGATTCATGGCGCCCAGAATCCTACCGATTTTCTCCCAAAAGCCAAACCCTGGCCCGATTTCAAAAGGTCTAGGTCGCCATCTCAGCGCCCCTCCATTGCAGCATCATCTCCCACGCAGTTGCGGCCGCATCACCAAGATCTCAGTCAGGCGGGGCGTCGACTAGTCGAAGGAGGAGGAGAAGAGATATGCGTCGCTTGCGTCCAGTCATCGGAAGGATACCACCATGTCTGTCGCCACGCCGCCTCCCGTTCGCCTTTGTCAGAGCTGCCATGGCCGGTTCGTCACCATCGGAGAAGTGAGGAGTTTCGATTTGGGGAGGGGACGGGGATTTGGGGAAGAGACGGGGAAGGGTTTAGGATTTGATTCGACATGATTGACTTTGTGATTTATTTTGATTCATAGCATTATGTAAAATTACATAAACACCCTTTCCTACCATATAATTAATTTAATGAAATTAAAAAATAGGAAAAATCTGGTTCACACACATTATTAGATCTAAGGCTGAGATGAGTCTCTAGGTTCACATATAATGACGGGGTTCTCATATATATATATATATATATATGGTTGGGTTCAAATGAAACCCTGTTGTTATATGTGAACCCAGGGACTTATCTTGACCATTAGATTGGATAATCTTAATGGTTGAGAACATGACATGTCAGCTGGGTAATTATGTAAAAAACCGCATTAAATTAATAAAAAGGGATTTTGGACATATATCAACTTTTAAAAAGAGCAGTGCATTGCTCCTTAGAAAACACAACGAGTAAAGAAAAGAAAGCACTACGACTGTATACAAAAAGTATCACAAATTTCGTATATAACTATTTTTACGTAGGCAAATTCAAAATTTAAAATAAAACACAAATCTTCAGAAAACCATAACTTTCTCAATTTTTATTCGTTTTAAATAAAATATATACCAAATTAATCACATTCTCAAGATCTACGACTTAAGATACATATTGCATATTTAAAAATATAAAAAATAAATAAATGTAATTAAATTTAAAACCTGAATATTAAAAGTATCGCGTATGACTAATTTTAGCACTACAGTACTGTATACAAAAGCACCACTATTTACGAGTAAGAATATGGATTTTTACTATATAACTAGTGCTTTTATAATAAAGTAAAAATGTTTTTTTAATATATTGGCAGTGCTAATTTATTAGCCAGGACAAGCTTGACAACCTCAGGAGTGCTTTTCTCATATTGTTGCAGCGTTTTTTTTTTCCTTTTTTTTTATCCAAGCGGAATTTTTTGCTGATGTAGTCTGAGAATTAAGGACCCATTTCAGACAGAATCAAATGATAAATGCACAACGACCAAATTTGCTCATCGTCGTATCCTCATGTACCTAGTAACGCAGACTATATAATACAATGACTCGTTCCAAATAGTTTTGAGGCTAAACACACTATTAAATTTACAAACAAAAATCAAGGTAGATATTTTGGCCCATTCACTACAATAATATAGTATTAACTCACATGCTGTATAAGAAGAGAGTTTCCACACTCGTCACCAAACCCAGTAATGAAACGACGTCGTCAACCTCTTGACAGTGCTATTGAAACCGAAACGACGTCGTCAACCTCTTGGCAGTGCTATTTAAACCGAAACGACATCGTCAACCTCTAGGAAGCCTGTGAGAAAGGCCCGACCCACTGACTTGATGACGCCCTGCATATCGAAGGTGACGGCCATGAGCCTCCTATCGCACAGCCGCCGATCTATGCCCTTCAGCAGACCCTGAAACCCGCCAAGCACGTGGGTGCACCCAAACAACCACGGATTCACCACCGCCGCCGCTCGATCTGTAAGTCCAACCATCCAAAGTGACATATCGGAAATCGTACGTGGTGGTGGATGATCCGGATATGAGGAGCGGGCGAGGGGAGCGGTGGCAGTAGTCGGAGGAATCGAGAAGGGGGAGGGAGCGATTGTTCATCATCGCCGTCGTTGTTTGGGGTTTCTGGTTTCTCACGGGGATTGTTGATTTGGGATATGCAAATGGACACAGATTTTTTATTTCTACGGACGATTTTTTATTTTGGTATTTGATTTGATTTTAGAGCATTAGGGAAAAAGACATAAACCCCCCTTACATACCATATTATTGATTTAATAAAATTTAAAAAAAAAATAGAAAAAATCTTGTCCACACACATGATTAGATCTAAGGTCAAGATGAGTCCCTAGGTTCACATATAAGGACATGATTATCATTTGAACCCAATCATATATATATATATATATATATATATATAGATAGATAGATAGATAGATAGATAGATAGATATAGATATAGTTATATAAATATCCCCTCTATATTAATGCAAAATCCTCCTACACTATGTGTCTATTTTCCATACTTCGTTAGTTTTGAAAAACATTCTTGTGATTCGTTGTCATCCGAACCTAATGTTTACCTAATTTAATAATTTTCTTTTATTATATTTTACCTAACTTATTATTTTCCTAATATTATATTTTTCCAAATTCAATATTTTCTTTTTATTACATGTTATCTAATTTAATATTTTATTTAATATATTTTGCCTAATTCAATATCTTATTTTTATTCTAAAACTATAAATAAAGTATATCTAATTAGAATAAATATACATAAGTTGAATTAATTTATATATATATATATATATATATATATATATATTAAAAAGTCAAGATTATTTTTATTTTTAGAATTTTAAATAGTTATTTAAAAAATACGAGGTATATAAAATTATTACAAAAGGAAAAAAAATAAAATATAAACTTAAATTTCTTTATCTAATCCTGATATAATAAACTTAAAATAAAATTAAAAATATATATGTAAAACTATTGTTACAAAAAAAAGGAAAAAAAGATAAAATAATAATAATAATAACAAATTATTACTCCTATAAATATAAATATTAAATATATACTAAATCTATTTATCTAATTCCAATATAATGCATTGATACACACATTGTATATCTATACGAACATGAGTCCAAATACTATATAGGGAAATTGAGCTATCGATCGATTTTGATTTATAATTGTTGTTAGAAAAGAAGAAGAAGAAAAAGAAGAAAAAGAAGAAGAGAAGAAGAAGAAGATTCATTCAAAAGAGGAATGAGTGACGTAGGATCACTTTCGAGAGATGAATGAGTGAGGTTGAAAATACAATTAAGAGAATACAATTTGATAAGCAAATACTATATACATAAATTAAATCAAATGATTTTAAGACGAATCATTATGCATTTTAAAAAAGAACAAAACAAAATAAAGAAATTCACAAAGTAACAAATGAGACGATGTTAATATGAATTCAAATAAATGGAAATAACACCGTCAGTTGTCTTAGAAAATAAAAGGATGAAGAAATCATTAAAACAAATGACAATAAATAATTAAGAAGATATCAATTTGATTTCAAATGATGATAATGAAATTATTCCTAGTCATAAAGATGTGTGTCAATATATCATTAAATTCAACAAACAATAGTTTGTCTAGCCATCAAAACCAAAAAAGAAAAGAATAATTTGGTTCCAGTTAAGTTATAAAATTGTTGATGTTATTTCTTTTCATCAATGAAGATCTTCTTCACTAGATATTTATTTTGTTAAGAAGCACATTTAATGATTATTGTGGATCTTTTTATTTTGATGAGTAATTATGTCAAAAAGTGTAATGCATGCGTATTTTACTAAGTTCATAAAATAATAAAAATACAAATTATTATTGTATAATTTTATTGAAATAGGGAAAATAATGGAGAACAAGCCGGGACAGTATACCATGGACCCAGGTGCACCTTATAAGGTGCACCTGTAATTTAATTTATCATCATATATAACTGGTACATATCATATATCATCACATATAACTGGTACATATCATCACAAGTAATTGAAATTCTAAATCTAAAATTTAAAATCCTAAAATTAAAAAAATAAACCTAAAACAATAAATTAAACCCTAAAAATGAAAAATTAATCCCTATAATAAAAAACTAAACCCTGAAATTGAATATTAAACTCTAATCCTAAATTTCTATCGCATATCATCACATATACCTGACACATATCATCACATATAACTAACACATATCATCACATATAATTGACACATATCATCACATATAACTGGCAGAATGATAGAAATAAAATGGAAAATTAAATTAAAAAAAATAAAAAAACTAAACCTTAAAATGAAATATTAAACCCTAAAAATGTAAAACTAAACCCTAAAATGTAAAACTAAACCCTAAAATGGAAAAGTAAACCCTAAACTCTAAATATTTGACACATATCATCCCGTATAAATACCATATATCATCACGTATAACTGTCAGATATCATCACATATAACTATCAGATATTATCACGTAAAACAGGGTGAATCTAGCAAGGTGCACCCAGGTCCACCTAATAAATTGCCGAACAAGCCGCTTTAATATTAGAGAAATTACGACACATTATCAAGTTACCATGTTTTATTTGAGTTATTGCCAAAAATTCATAAAACTTAATTTATTTCTGAGCCCCTTACATATCATATAGTTCGTTGTTGTGGTAGACGTGGTGTTGCAATTGGATATTTTATTATGGTTATCAGGGCGTAGCTAGAAATTTTTTTCGTCTTTGGCTGTCAGAATATAAATATTTTAGTAGTCTTTTTTATATTTGCTGTACGAATTTTTTTTGTTATACCGTTATATTAATTGAACAAAAATACATATTTTTACAAAACGTCATAGTTAACATAAATATACATGTTCAAAAAATATGACATTTAACCTTTAAAATATGCATATTTGTTTAAAAAATATGAATGTCTAATGGAAACCTTCCGTATGCTTAGTGTACAACTAGCATATATATGTTTGTGTGTGTTTAAATCAAAATAACAAATTACTATTAATATATAAAAAAATGGATATATATTATGTGTTATATTAACTATGACAGTCATAACTCTTGACTAATTTAACCACTTAAAAAATATTGTCAGTACTTTATGCGATTCGAAAAATATTTCGAGATTGAGACGTAAAACTTAATAGCAGATTAGACAAATAAACTCACATCCAACAACTCCAAAAGGATACATATAAAATATTCTATATTAATTACAAATATTAAAGATTCGGATAAGAAATATAGTATTAAAATCGCGTTTTGAAAGTAGATGTGTCGTTCAATTTTTTTATAAAATAAATCACATTAATTATTAAATTAGTAACGATAAACACTCGTTTAATGTAGAAAGTTCTCCTATATAATCAATTATCACTAATATAATTTATGAAATATGGGCTAAAATAAATTTAACATGAGCTATTATCTATTTTTCTTCAAAATATAAATAAAATAAAAGTAAAATAAGTAATTGAACATGGACTGGAGCCCACCCCAGCCGTCGGGGTGGCTACGCCCTTGATGCTCACCTTCCAGAAATTGAATATAAATAATTGGTGACGAGACCTAATTCACAATAAATAAAAATAATTAAGAAATTGAAGCTACAAAGTGGAGATTCTGAGTTGGAATCATATAAATGCATTTGCTATTAGAAACAGTATTATTCATCGTACTTGATCTATGATGCACGGACATTTCGTTTCGTTTTTGACCCCCGGGACGAGTCGGACACTCAGGGGACGCGGACACGCGCCCGACACGTGTCGGACGCGTGTCCTATTTTTTTCTTGAATTTTTGACAGGGGACACGGTTCGTACACGACGGGATATAGGGGACACGGCCAGAACACGGCCCCAACACGTTTTTTCATTTTTTTTTCCAAAACTTTTATCTTTTTTAAGAGTTTTTAATTTAATATCAATTTTTTTTTGAAGTTTTATAAATTATTGTGAATGAGTTTGTAATTACTTTAGATAATTTATTAGAAATAAAAATTATTATAATTTAATATTTATATGAAATAAATATATTAATAATTATTTATATTATAAATGTGTGCGAGCCATGTCGTGTCCTATATTTTTAAAAATAAGTGTGTTCTCGTGTTCGAACCGTGTCCCGTGTCCGTATCGGTGCAACTTAGCAAAAGAGAAAAGAAAATTTGTAAAAAAATCTTACATTGATTTTCCCACAAGATTACCCACGCTTTGGTATCGGCTCTCAATTTATCTTATTTTCCTTTTAGGTTAGTTTTTCAAGTATATAGTATCCTTAAATATATCGCTCACGAATTCACAATATAAGAGTATCTCCAATGCAACATGTTAAAATTGAAAAAATTGACACGTGTCATAAAAATAATTATGTAGCACATTAAATACTTGACATTGTCAAGAGTAATGTCAAATTCTAGACATTACTCTTGACAATGTCTACAATTAATTTTGAATATATCATTCAATCAAGTTCTTTCTCCTTTATTTTTTCTAAAAATAAAAATATAAATTATCACATATTTCACTACAAAAAAACCCGGCGATACTGACAGCCAAATCCGTCAGAATTCCGTCAGTATATGAAATACTGACGGCCTCCTGACGGATAATGGCCGCCAGTATTTTTGCGATCAGGATTCTAGTATTCTGACGGGAAATTATGCCCGCCAGAAATGCCAGCGGTTTCCTTGACGACTTATGCCGCCAGAAAAAGACCGCCAGTATTCCTGTCGGGTTGTGCCCGCCAGGAATGTCTGATGCTTTCCTNTTTTTTTTTTAATTTATTAATTTAATATTATTTTTTATTTTATTTGGGATTTTATAAATTATTGTGAATGAGTTTGTAATTATTTTAAATGATTTATTAGAAATAAAAACTATTATAATTTAATATTTATAGAAAATAAATATATTAATAATTATTTATATTATAAACATGTACGAGCCGTGTCGTGTCCTATATTTTTAAAAATAAGCGTGTCCTCATATTCGAGTCGTGTTGTGTCCCGTATCCGTGTCTGTATCGGTGCAACTTAGTACTTGATGTATTGCAGATTGATATTTGCAAGTTGCAAACTATTACAAGGCCGTGCAAGGACAAAAATTATAGGCCGGTGTTGTTGACCTTTTGCATACTTATACAAAAGGAATGAATCAATATGGTACGTACTAACCGTAGTTCATCTTTACAGCACAGCTAATTTTACTTAACAATATCTTAGTCCCTTCTTTCATTTTGGTCAATTATATTGGTTACATTTCAAAAAAAGCATATGATGTTGATTATCATCAAACAACATCTATTAAATTGGTCAATTTATAAAAAAAATATTTAAAAAAAGTTTGATCTGCTTATTTCATCGATGTGACGTGATTCAATATTATTTATCATTTTTTTTTATTTTAATTATTAAGTTGAAGAAAAAAATTGAGGGTAAATTTATTTTAATCCATTATATTGACTATATTTAAGAATACTCAAACTACGTTTACTAAGTTGGCTAATTAATCAAAAAGAAGAGTCCGATCGAGACTTTTTGGTGATGTGGTATTATTCTATATTTTCTTATCTATTTTCTATAATTATAAAAATTAAATTAAAGACAACAACTTGTTTTGCTCTCTCTTTTCTTTTGATATTTTTCTTTTATATTTCAATTAATCTAATTAATAAAATTTTAATTAATAGAAAAAAAAAATACAAATTATTTATAAATATAAAAAGAATAATATAAATATTAAAAAATATAATAAACATAGAAATCTCAAAAAGCATTTATAAGAGATTTTCTCACATTAATATTATATAAATTTTTATTATTTTTTAAGATTCATTTTATATTTTTATACTTATCTCCAAGTTTATTATTTTTTTATTAAATAAGATTTTAATAATAAAATAATATTATAAAATTTTATACTAGTTTTATAACTTTTAAATATTTATTTTATGTTTATATATTTATCACTATTTTAAGATGTTATTAATTTGATTAAAATAAAAGAAAATGAAGGTAAAATAGTTTTTGTCATCAATTAATATTTAAATTAAGGAGAAATGATAAGTAATATAAAATCATGTCAAGTCAGAAAAAAATTCTTATCAAGTTTTTTTGGGTCTTTTTTGATAAATTGGTTAACTTAATAGATATTTAATGATGGCCAATTTCATGTACATTTTTTGGAATATGGCCAATATAATTGATCAAAATAAAATTTTTTTCAGTTTTTTATTTTCAATTTAATATTTAAAATTAAAGAAAAATAATAAAAAGAAAATATAGAATCACGCCACGTCAGTAAAAAAGCACGATTGGGCTTTTTCTTGGACCTCTTTTAATGAATTGGCGATCTTAGCATACGTTGCTTGTTGATTGCCAATATCGCGTACCTTTCTTAAACGTGACCAATATAGTTGACCAAAAATGAAATTATTCCCATCTTTAAAATTGATTTTTATTTATTAATCATTTTGAGAGGAGTAGAAAAAAGCAAAGAAACTAATATTAACACAAGCTCAATACCGATATAGATGATGAACGATACCACTTGATCTACAATGCTCGTAGTTCCCCTACTTTGAAACTTATTCAACAATATTTGAAGGAAAATCCCATTATGTGTTTCTCCTTAATTGGGCAATACAATAACATTTCAGACAAATTTTGGAAACATGATTTGTAATAAAACACTTGCATAAAATTATTAGGCAGGGCACTGAAATCCATAAGGTGGATTTTTGCCACAGTCAAGAAGGACTTGGAGAGCAATGGGTATGATAATGTTAACATTGAGAAGCTTAGCCTTGATAGTGGTGCAAAGGCAGAGTGCTGCATCCAAGTCCACCAGCCCCTCGAGCACTGGACAGCACGCATCCTTGGCGCTAGCACCGATCCCGATGTGGATTAAGCCGCCTAATACATCGACACATGCACCTAGTTTGAGGGTGTCGATGGGGCACATTTCTTGCGCCTTCGGTGGTGGTGGTGGTGGGCACGGTGTATTTCCGGGTGGGGATGGCGGAAGAGGAGTATGTGGGGTTTCCGCTGGTGGTTTTGGCAAGAATGGCGGTTTGACGATTGATGGTGGTTTTGGTAGGACTGGCGGTGTGACGATCGGTGGTGGTTTTGGTAGGACTGGT
>BMAC01000229.1:526813-546692 GCA_014905375.1 Phtheirospermum japonicum
TTGTTGAATTTGGCGGTAGCTTTGGTGGGGAGGGTGATATTGGGTATGAACAATATGGGCATGCTATAGATATTATCAATGTTCCTAAGTTGAGGAGGAGAATTAGGACATGAGCAATGTTATGCTTGCCCATGATTAGGGTTTTAGTGTAACGAGGGTAGACAATAGGAAGGTGCTTTTTATAGACAAGGGAGTGAGTGATCAGACCAAAACCAAGGAGACATATTTTGGGGTCCATCTAGTTTTGACAAGGATTTGGATAGTTAGGTATTTGTATCTTCATTAAAACTTATGGACTATATATTTTGTCGGTAAGATAATCATGCAGTGTGAAATGTAGTACCATAATTCAAGAATTGACGTGTTAAATTATCATGCATATTTATCCTTTGTAATGTATGAAATAGTAGTTATACATCAAACACTTATGTTGACAAGACTAGTTAACATATACTGCAATAAAAATCGGATGGTACAATTTGCATAGCCGCGTTTTCTACATCTGTCATATTTATTGACTTAACAGGAAAATTACAAAGCCCACTATGAATATGGCTCCCCATCATTCTTATTAAGCTCCAAACTAAGTGGGGGCAGCTAATGTTTTGGCTCCAAAACTTTAAACTTTGCAGCACAAAAGGGAATCAATATAACGTGTTGATATTGATGTTTTTTTGGACACTTTGTGACTGTTTGGCTTGTGAATCGTCTCATCTAAATTCCATAAATCACGCTAAGGACTTTTTTCCACTTATTTGTGTATTATTTGATATATTCAATCTAAAAATACTTTCTGCTCAAGGACAAATGATTGAAGTTTTCCTGTCATCCCCATATTCATTGGGAAGTACTAAAAGGCTTGATTGCAATTTTGATACGCCGAGTATAAGTTGGTATATTTGGCTGTTTAAGTATTTGTATAAGAATTTCGGGCCATAAGTATTTCTTTTTGCCCAATTTAAAATCATCCTATAGTTATTCTAAGTAGCAATTCTTGTCACCTTAATCTTGATTTTTAAGCAATATGGTTTAAAGTATATGGAATTTTAGTCCTGAATGTGTATTTTAATATTTCATCTTTTGGAAGATATCAATTGATGGACCAAAATTACTGCACAATATTTTACAAGACCAAATATGTCACATATTTATAATTATTTAAGATATCAAAATTGCAATACAGAATGCATATAGAGAACTAAATATGCTAAGCATTATAAAGCTTAAAAGACCAATTATTGACACTGAACCACACTAAAAAATTGTTAATCTTTGCCAAGTCAAATCATGAGATCATAAATCCTGCTAGGTTGTCGGCAGGAGGGACAAAACTAGAAGTTTCCAGTCTTGGAAGGCCAAATTATATATATATATATATGAAGCCGCTATTTTCGCAGACAAATATAAAAAATATTAAAAAAACAAAATTTATCAAAAAAATAATTAAAAATATGAATTATTATATCAAAAATAAAAAAAATGTTGTTCACTTTGAAATTTGATTTTTCTTATGCTACATTAGTTGTTTTGTTTATAATGATATCATTTTGGTCGCAACAAAGAATTTCTAACCGTTTATGATCTTAACTATCAAAATTGTGAAATAAAGATATCTTGTGCATTATACGCGAGTTTTATAATGATACTTTTGAAAGATTTGTGATAACTATAAAAATAAAATAAGAAATCTTAAAGTGTGATTGTATTTTAAACTTATGTATCGCCTCGTTCCAATATAAAAATAGTTTAAGTTCTGGTATATTTCTATTTACATTAAATCATTTTCAAAATAAATAATGTTCGTGTGCATTTATACATGCAATCAACGCGATTAGTTGTTAAATATAGCAAATTACCCTTAATGTGACGTTCAAACCCGAAGAAAATCGAAATTGTGAAAATATTAAGGACCACTTGAGGGATGTCAAATATATATTTTATAAGGTTATCATATTCATTCGAGAGAGATGAAAATATAACTAAGACTAGAATTCTTGTAAATTTCGAAATTCATGTAAATTTCGAAAATAGAATTAAGACCGAAATACTATGTCGTTCTAAGAATATATATGTAGTTTAACCCTATGAGGATTATAATTTTCTGATTTTATGAATTAGTATATATTTGGTATGAATACTTTAGTTTAAGTATATAAATTATTAATATGAGGAATAGTTACGAAACAAATATGTGAGAATTTATTCTTACAAATTATATATTTGGTACGATAATTAGTTATGTTAAATATATTTTTTCATTTATACTTCAATTACCAAATGTGTAATAATTATGAGAGTAACGTGATTTGATATGTAATTAGTTGTATAATATATTTTTGAATAATTTAATCATGGTAACGTGATTAATGGAGATATTTCATTTCTATATATATAGACACGTATATATATGTATATTGATAACATAAATCTTACTAATTTATACTTAATCCACCAAGATACCAATAGGGAATTACAAATTTATAAAATCTTACTAATATATTGATAAAATAGGGAATTACAAATTTATCCAACCACCACATAGACAACCATTTTCACAAAGCATTTAAAGTATAAACATGATCGAGGTTGATTCGTCAATGTGGGCCCCGTGGTACTCGATCGGGGCGGTGCATATGTGCGAGAATATGCTCCACTTGATGGGTTCGAAGTATCCTCGGTCAATGGACTCGTCGGCGGGTTCGTAATCATGATAGGGTGAGAGATGGAGAGACTGAGGGAGAGTTGATAGATGTTGTAGATGGGTGGCTAAGTGATCGCTTCTGTTTCGTCCTGAAAAATAGCACCAAGAAAACCGGCACCTTCCCCTGAGAACTTTCCGACCCGCTTCAACAAAAATACGTTAGAAAGAATCACCAGAGGTTTTCCGGTGGAAACCTCTCCGATGCTTAAGTCAGTAAAATGTTTTTTATCGGGATAAGTAGAATCAGTGGAAGAATGTTGAAAAATCATACCTCCTTCAGCCCCAAGCCTGGAGTATATATATAGTTGTTCGTCACGTGGGACCTTTCCGGGATCCCAAAAATAGAACTCGCGAATCTTGGGCCGTTATTCAGGCTGACCTGACCAAGGAGCTTCTGTTAAGAGCAAGACAACTCTGGTATTAAGTTTCTAAAATTCCTGCTCTGCTCTCCTTAAAACCTTATCTAAGGTTACAGGTCAGGGCATCATTCCTCAGGGCTGTAGGCCTGTTCAATCCTTCTCTTTCCTGAGCTGAGCAAGATGGGTCTTTCTCCCGAGTCACCAAATCCTGATCAGGATCAATCCTCTCGAGCCTTGCGCCTAACTTATCTCCTTTTCCCCTCAGGCGTAGAGTAGCAACTCAGATCATCCCAACCAGAACTATTCCTTTATACTTGTCCAGGTCAGGCATATTTAGGTCGTACCAACCCGTCCCCCACCCCCACCCCAAGTGGTTGGGATGAACCATGCGACCTAGGGTTTTGCTCTAGGCAGTTGAGATTTACCACATCTTTCCAAATTCTTTACTATCATGCACGGATCCTGCTGAATCCGCCTTTTAAATAAGGTCATATCTTTAAGGATGATCTGTAACGTCCTTTTTCTCATTTCTGACGGTTGAAACCCCAACACGCCTTTACGGGTACTTTACCTCTGACGCGCATTACATGCACGAATCCCATCAAATCCCTTTTCAATAATTATTTTCAAAATTTTATCCCTTCTCTTCTCTTTTCACCGTTCATTTTTCACTTTCGCTCTTCTTCACCAAGTGTTTGTTCTCTCTCTTTCTCTTACTCGTAGTTTCCTCCCTTGAGCAGTTTCCGATCACCTCCAAAAAACTAGGTACTTCTCCAGTCTGTGCCCTTCAAATTATGTCTACTCAATCTTCTTCTTCCTCCTCTACCAATCAGAGTCCGCATTCCTCTTCTCCGGAAACCTTCTCTTCTTCCCAAAATACCTCCGCTGAGTGGGTTCTCGTTATCCCGGGAAACCCCGACAATATCGTCTCCATCCTTAGTAATAGAATAGTGGAGGGGTTAAGGTTGAGATTTCAAATCCCCGCAGAATTCTCGTTGGTTAACCCCAACATAGGTGAGAGAACCTATCAACCACGTACCGGCCACCTGACCTTTTTCGTTGATCAATTCCAGGAGGGATTACGCCTCCCCGTCAACCCTTTTATACTAGAAATCGCCCAAATGTACAAAATCCTGGTACATCAATTCGTCCCCAATTCCTTTAGGATAATCATAGGTTACAACCTAGCCATGCGATACGCCGGGCTAAATCCCATAACCCTGATGTTTTATTCATTGTCTCAGGCCAAAGCGCCTCTTCCGGTTATTTTTACCTGTGTGCTCGTGTCGGTGTCCGCTTTTTAGCCGGTGGTCCGTCCTCCAAGGCTTGGAAGAAAAAAAATTCTTTTTTGTGCACTGTTCCGGTGATAGGGTCTTTCCCCCCAAGTCCATCGACCAACTCCCACCTCAAGCTCAGTTATCTGTGGGAGACAGGTCTCCCCATTTGAAGAAAATTATCAAAACCCTGAACAAAAACATTTTCCACTTGACTTCGTTCTGGATTTCTTCAATTCCAGAGAAGAGACGAGCCCTTTGACCTCTGAGATTGGTATATGAAAATTAAAATCACCCTGCCCTGCCTTCCTTTCTTTCCCGCGCCTAATAAAATGATTTAGCATTTAACATGTTATTTACATTTTGTGCAGCTACCATGATGAGAAGATTTTTGGAAGCTCAATAAACTACCCTGATTCCCGAGAAGAGTTCTATGGGAGAATTAATTGTCGGACCCATGGAGGCTGCTCAGCCTTCCCGGTATGGTCCACAGAAGGCGTCCACCCAACCGGAGGTGGACTTGACAGCTCAGACCGATTCAGAGGGAGAGCTGGCGCGCCTTTCCCAAAAATGGGCCAGAGCGGGAAAAGGGGTGGCTGTCCCCCATGCCAAAGTAGTTAACCCCAATGCCACCTTGTTCATCAGCACCTCTGTCCTTAACTGCTCAGGGGATGTGGCCATCCAGTTTATCCAAGGCCAATGCCCGACATCAGATCGAAAGACTCTAGAGAAGTGGACTGACCTAGAGTTAATCGAATCTCTATGCCAGGATGAGGCTAATGTAATTATTCTCCTTTTATCTTCTATATATATTTTGTTTTTACTGTTGCCATAAATCTAATTATATTTTGACCAGGCCACAACAATGAGGTCCATTCTGGTCGCCCATGCTAGGGGTCCCCTTATGAACGCTGATTTGGTCAAAGAGCACAACCTCTTGAAAGAAAAGTAGAAGAAGTTGATGGCGCTCTGCAAGGAGAGAGGGTCTGAGATGAAGAAGGTCAAGATAGAGTTGGTAGCTGCCAAGGAAGGAGCGGAGGAGGCCCGAGCAAAGATGTTTGCTGCCAAAGAAAAGGAGGAAGGAGCCCGAGCTGAGGTGTCAAAGCCAGGTTGATGCAGCCCTTGTAAGGGGTCGAGAAGAGGGAAGGACTGAATTTCCGAATTCAGAGGATGGGCTCTGGCTTATCCAGACTACAAGGGAGGCTACGAAATAGACCTTCCTTGAATCAATGAATATCTACAAACTCCTTGTGCCCGAGGCCCTAGTGTATTTCCAACTTGGACTGGACGCTTGCGAGAAATGGTCTAAGGAGAATCCCTCGACCCCTTATGATAGGAACCAGCCCATTTAGGGGAATCCCAAGACCACAAGCTTCTCTTACTCGGCTGAAGGGGATCGCCTACACCAGCTCGACGCTCATGAATTTGCTGAGCACGTCCTCCATCTCTTTCGTGCCTCTGCTCTAAAGTCTTTCTCTCACCCAAATCAGAGTGTGAATTTGGCATTACCTGCCTCTACTCCCTCCCCGACATTCGATGATCTGGGTGAGCTACCCGTTGGGGTATCACCCAATGATCTTTCTGAGGAGGATGCTGTGGAGCAGTTTGCTAAAGACCTGGATGCTGGGGATGGTGGTCTTGTAAACTAGGCTGATCTGGGCTGCTTTCTGCTTTCTGTTCTGATTTGATTGCTCTGTACTTTTAAATAATTATTTTGCCATTTTGTAATTTTAGGTTTTCCTTGTTTTAGGGTAACTCTAGTACTATTTTGTTATGGACCATGTGCTTTACTTTCTTCATATATGTATTATCTCATTATGCATTCATTATGGCTTCTTCCTCTCTACTTGAAGAAGTCGATACTTTGAAGATAAAGAGGCAAAAGAAACTCCATTATAAGCGTGAGTGGGCTGAACTCTGCCAGCTCAACCGTCAGTTTCAAGAGGAGAAGGCTGATATGCTTGAATTAGTATGTCGACTGACCAGCGCCGCTAGTGAGGCTCACTCTGCCTTTGAACGAGAGGATAAGTATCACCAACGCTTTCACGAGACTGAGCGCGAACTGTGGCGTGTTCACCAAGCTTTAACTTCTGATAGGTGGGCTTCCTCTTCCCAACCATGATGTTTAATGTTACTGCTTTCAATTTTCATTTTGTTTGTATTTTCATTTCTGTAATTTCCAGGGATTTTCTCCCATGTACTAGAATCTTCTTGAATTAAAATAACATCCGTGTTTAAATATGTTTCTGGTTTTTCACAATAGGTCCTTAATTCCAAATCCTAACTTTCTTGGGTGCTTTCTTGAATTAATGGAGTAGAACAGGGCTAAAAATAGAGTTTTGGGGCTTTTGCCTTTAATCAAGTCCAGTCAGGGATATCCATCCCTCAATCGATCCCGGCTGGATAATTTTCTGACCATCAAATCGGGTATCTTGGGGTGCTTGCCCTTAGCCGATCAGAGTTGATAATCAGGTCAGGATTGCTGGGATCCGCCCTTAGCTAATCAGGGTTAAAGTGTTACTGACAATCAGGTCAGGAATATTGCGGTATTTGCCCTTAGTTAATCCTGGCTTAAAAATTTCACTGACAATCAGGTTAGGAATATTGGGGCATTCACCCTTAGCCAATCCTGGCTTAAAATTTTCACTGACAATCAGGTCAGGAATATTTGGGCATTCGCCCTTAGCCAATCATGGCTTAAAGATTTCACTGACAATCAGGTCAGGAATATTGGGGCATTCGCCCTTAGCCAATCCTAGTTTAAAGATTTCACTGGCAATTAGGTAAGGAATATTGGGGCACTTGCCCTTAGCTAATCCTGGCTTAAATATCTCACTTACTATCGGGTCAGTTTGCACTATGGATAAGTTCGGATCACCATTACATAAATAAGTTTCATAAAATAATCCTACACATATACTTTTGTAAGTTTGTTACATTCCATGCTCGAGGTACTTTGACTCCATCCATTTGCTCTAACTCTTAATCCCCTCCTGCCAGAGTTTTTATGACCTTGTACGGTCCTTGCCAAGTGGCATCTAACTTTCCCTTAGGCTTTCCTAAGTCAGCTCTACGGAGGGCCAGGTGTCCTATCTGAAAATGCCTCTTCACTACCGATTTATTATAGGTTGCCCTGATCCGTCCCCTCATGTGTTCCATTTTTACCACAGCTCTTTCTCTCTTCTCCTCAATCAAATCTAGAGCATCCTATACCAGCAGGTCATTCTGGTTTTCATCAAAGCTCTGTATGCGATGAGTCTCTATACTTATCTCCGCGGGAATTACGGAATCTATGCCATATACAAGGCTAAATGGAGTTTCTCCAGTGCTCTCCTTGGGGTTAGTTCGATAGGTCCATAAGATTGAACTGAGTTCCTTCACCCATTTTCCTTCTGACTTCTCTAAGCGTGCTTTAATCCCCTGCACCAGGATTCTATTAGTCACCTCGACCTGACCATTTGTTTGAGGGTGGTAAACAGACGTGAAGTGCTGGTCTATCTTCATCTTTGCGAACCAGGCTCGACTCTGAGCTCCCATGAATTACGTGCTATTATCGGACACCAAGATCATCGGGACCCAAAATAGACACACTATATTATTCCACAAAAAGCCCATTACCGCTTTTTCCGTGATTTTTGCCAAGGCCTCAGCCTCAACCCACTTGCTGAAATAGTCAATGGTCACGATCAATAACTTTTTCTGTGATGGAGCAGTGGGGAAAGGTCCACCAGATCTATCCCCCACTTGGAGAAGGGGAAGGAGAAGGGGAAGGGGAAGCTCATTGTCATGAGCTCCTCTGCAGGTCGGTGCATAAGTGGAGAGTGTTTTTGACATTTGTCGCACTCTTTCACAAAGTTCTCTGCATCTTGCCTAATTCTTGGCCAGAAGTAGCCTGCCCGCATGTGAGTAGCGCATAATTGTCCTTACTTTTATTAGTATTTTAGTTAGTTTTTATTATTTTTTTTTTGGTATAAGTTGGATAGTTTAAGCTTAATTTTGTATTTTTATACTTTCGACTTATTCTACCGTATTTTGGTTGTAATTGATGAGAATAGTTGACTATTCGTTGTTTTTCACCTTACAGCTAAGTAACCAGAAGAGTTCAATGCATAAACAGATGAAGTTTGATGTTCAAGAGTCGAGAACAAGCTTTCCGGTGAAAGAGTAGCAGAAAGATCGAGAGAATGAGACATGCAGCGAAGCTGCGTTGGTCGACGCAGGCGTCGACGCTACGTTGATGCGACTCTGCCCCTGACGGTCGACACTATGTCAACGCCAAGCCTATGTAACTCTCTGAAGCGTCGATACATAGGTGCGTCGGTCGACGCCCAAGTCGACGTAACTCTCTGTAGCATCGATCCATGACCACGTCAGTCGACGCCTCTGCCCAATCGACGCAAGCGCACTGGACGCGTCGACGCCGAGATCCTGTTCGCGTCGGTCAATGCGCAGTCGACATGACTGCCCAGAAACAATTTTTTAGGGTTTCTTATGCTCCAAGACAAGGGAAATTTATAAAAACCCTTCTCCAAGTCTGTCCCAACACACATGATACACCACTACAACCCTACTTACGTTCCTTCAGCTCTAAAACAACGCACCATCACGTTCCATAACAACATCAAGGATCAAGATCGAAGAATCAAGAGTCACAAATTCCTAGTTCCACTCGTTAGTTCGTGATTCTATTCTTGGCCAGGATTCACGCAATCTCTCCATATTAGCTGGAGAATTTACTGCAATTCTTAGTTTAAATAAGTATTCTAAACTCTTTATTTACTTTCTTAGTTTAATTTATGCAACTAAGTAGATGTTTTTCGATTATTGATCTTGAATCATTTTATGCTTCAAACCCTAGACACTTTTGATGTTCGAATTTGTAATCATTCATTTTGGTTTAATTAATGTTTTGTTATTGTTCACGCTTAGATAATTCATTCCATTTATCTTACACTTTAGATAATTGCTTATTGATTATGTTAGTTGATCTTGTTTGAGTTCTTAGATCAATTTCTCGAATTTACATGTTCTAGTTGCTGAACTAGATTACATAGTTTTAATTAATGTTCATACGTTTCAATTCCTTAGATAACCAAAACAATCAAAACCCTCCCCCATTTGTATAAGGAACAAACTATTCAAGATCCCGATTGTATGTTCCTCGAGAGACGACTCGAGTTAACTTTGCCAACCTACACGCGATCCCGTTCTCTTGCGGGCAAGCTATTGAATTTCTGATAAATATTTATAAGTAGGCACACACAAAAAGCTTGAATCAAAAATTAGCGCCGTTGCCGAGGAACATAGCAAAGGTTTCAAAAATATGTTTGTTCATTTTATTTTCTTTTTAGCCGTCTATTTGTATAATTATTTTCTCTAGTCAATGCGTTTAATCTGCTGTTGAGTGTATGCAAGGTCGAAGATCACTTAGACTCAAACTTGCACCATTCATCGACAATATTCATCGATCCAATCAAGCGAGACCTTATCACATATCTGAAAGCGAATCGTCTACCACCACTGATTATGTTTGTGATCCGGTTCCTCAAACGATGTTGAGTCTAGACAATCCTGTCCACAACAACGAAAACGATCAACCGCCAAGGAACCCACCTATACGACAAAGAAATGAATACAGGAGTGAACCAATTCACCCCAACTGACCGACACAACCTAGAGAGTATTGGGAAAATATTTAACGAAATATGATGGATCAAAACGAAGAGCGAGGAAGAGGAAATGGAAATCGCCACCACCACATTCAAGATGACTATTTTGAGAGATCTTACTATGGAGACGAGCGGATTGCCGACCGGCTCGGTGTTAGAAGAGTTTTAGTGGTGTTGAAATATATCAACGGGTTCTTGGCTCGGTATTATCGGAAATTGATTCAATTGTAAATTTCAAGGTGTTTCAAGCTTGAAAAATAAAGGAAAAATGAAAATAAAATAATTAATAAAACAATTAAGCGAGCTAAACTAAGCTAGGAATTGAAAGTGCAAGTTGGTAGGATGCCTCGTCGTATGCCTCAAATAGAAAATGCAAAGCAATAATGAAAATAATCAAGAAAATGCATTGTTTCACCAAGTACAAGCATGCAAGCACAAGGTACAACTATGCATAAAAACTCAAATAATGCAAATTTACTAAAATTGAAAGCATGAATATAAAGAGCAATGGAAATTAACAAGAAAGTTCAAAACTTTAAGGAAAATAACAAGCAACAAATAATAGATCTAAGATTTAACCTAAAACTATGCATAAAAATAAAATTGCAAATAAAGCATAGCAAAATCTCAAAATCAAGACGATCCAAGAGCCGATCTATAATCTAGATGTGTCACTCATCTAGATTCCATAGCCAAATCATAAGTTTCATCATGAATTCAAGGTGCTAAGGCAAAAAGCATAACATGAAGAACAAGCATGGAAATGAAGAACAAAGCATGAAAATAAAGCATAAAACATGAAATTAAAGGAAACTTACTTGAATTAAGAAATGAAACAAAGTTTGAATGAAATTGCATCAAAAGTAACAATCCAAAGGAGTATTTGGATTCTTCTTAGGCTTACAAACCCAATGCCAAGCATTAAAATAAATCTAAATCTAGAAAAGAAATTACCTTAAAGCTTCAAATTGAATCTAAAACCTAAGAGAGAGAAAATAGATCTTAAAAACTAGAGATGATTTTTTTAATCCCAAACCCAAGCTTGGGTTGGGAGAAGAATGAGAGGTGTACTCCAAAATGAGAGTGAGGTCCTATTTATATTACATTTAATTGGGTTTAAATGGGCCAAAATAGCCTTAGAGGCTTAAAATTCCTGAGTTTGACCGACCTCGAGGCACCTTCCTAGACCCTTGGCTAGCTTTTTGGCACATTTTGGCTCAATATGGCTCGAGATGGCTAGACCATGGCTCGATGTGGCTCGGCCATGCCGAGCCTGGGCGCTGCTGGGCGCGAGTGGCGGCAGGCCTGGCGCCCTGGTCGGCTGGGCGTGTGCTGGCGAGCAGGCCGCGGCGAGAGGCCGCTGCGCAGGCGCGAGGTTGCGCGCGTGGGCGCTGCCTGGAGATGCCGGGCGCGTGCGTGTGCTGCCGGGCGGGATGGCGCGAGCGGGCGCGAGCTGGCGCGCGGCGGGCGCCGGGTGGCGCGAGAGGGCACGAGACTAGGCCAGCATTCCAGAATGTTTGGCATTTTTGAGCCTCTCTCGGCCTGAATTTTGGTCCTCAATGCCTTAGCCTATAAAATAGAATTTTGAACATAAAAACCCAAGAATTTCACCAAACCTCAAGGTAATTGAACCAATTAAACCAAATTAAATATAAAGTTAGCAAGAAACACGAAAAACAATAAAACAAGAAAAATGACCTAAAAACCTAACGAAAAACGACTCAAAACTACTAAAATCAATATAAAATCTATCTAAAAACACGAAGAAAAACACAACAATTACATGCAAAACAACTACCCCACACTTATCGGTTTGTTCGTCCTCGAACAACGAAAAGAATCGAGAGTGTACATGCAATGAACATTATGTAAAAAGAAAAATCATTGTTGCTTATCCTTATTAATATGATGATAATATCAACATAGACTCGCTATCGTCAAGCATTGCTCGTATTACTCTTTCTCAAATGCAAGCCAAATCGATGACTTCCTCTCAAATGGAATTTTGAGGGTGTTCGCTCAATTCGCTCAAGTGTTTGATAAGGACGTGTATACGCTCAAGTCGGACAATGCATGCACCTTGTCAAGATTTCACAAATCGGACGCTCAAAATTGCTCATAGTACATGACCAAATAAGAATCGAAAGAGGTCTTTATTATGGGTTGTAATGTTGGCTCTTTGGTAAGGTATGGAATATTTGGATATAGTGGCTAACACACGATAAACGTGATCAATAACACACAAAATCCTATTTCTAAAACCCGAAGCTTATAATCGCTTCACCTTTCCCAATTTACCAAACTTTCATTCGAAACCCTTTCGTTACTCACACATTTCCGACTTTTATTTTCACAACACTTAGAAGCTTTTTGAATTTGCTTCTTTTTACTAAACTTAGCCTTTTAATTAGGCTTTATCACATGAACGCACGCTTTATCACTTTTCGTGATTTGTGTTGGAGTATTATTTTTTTTTCTTTTTTTTTTTGTATAAGCAACTCAAAACCCGAAACCCACAATAGATTTCCCACACATTCTCGTCAACTAACAACACACCCTCTCACCTCACAATTTTGAAGATACAAGAGCTAAAATCGAGCTCGGCTAACAAGAAATGGGATAAAGGCTCAAGGGGGCTCATTTGGGATTTTAAAGTAGCTTAAATATATGAATATGCATATCCATATATTTAAGCTACTTTAAAATCCCAAATGAGCCCCCTTGAGCCTTTATCCCGTTTCTTGTTAGCCGAGCTCGATTTTAGCTCTTGTATCTTCAAAATTGTGAGGTGAGAGAGTTGTGTTGTTAGTTGACCAGAATGTGTGGGAAATCAATTGTGGGTTTCGGGTTTTGAGTTGCTTATACAAAAAAAAAAAGAAAAAAAAATAATACTCCAACACAAATCACGAAAAGTGATAAAGCGTGCGTTCATGTTAAAGCCTAATTCAAAAGGCTAAGTTTAGTAAAAAGAAGCAAATTCAAAAAGCTTCTAAGTGTTGTGAAAATAAAAGTCGGGAATGTGGGTGAACGAAAGGGTTTCGAATGAAAGTTTGGTAATTGGGAAAGGTGAAGCGATTATAAGCTTCGGGTTTTAGAAGATAGGATTTTGTGTGTTATTGATCACGTTTGATCGTGTGTTAGCCACTATATCCAAATATTACATACCTTACCAAAGAGCCAACATTACAACCCATAATAAAGACCTCTTTCGATTCTTATTTGGTCATGTACTATGAGCAATTTGAGCGTCCGATTTGTGAAATCTTGACAAGGTGCATGTATTGACCGACTTGAGCGTAAACACGTCCTTATCAAACACTTGAGCGAATTGAGCGAACACCCTCAAAATTCCATTTGAGAGGAAGTCATCGATTTGGCTTGCATTTGAGAAAGAGTAATACGAGCAATGCTTGACGATAGCGAGTTATGTTGATATTATCATCATAATAATAAGGATAAGCACAAAGGTTTCTCGTTTTACATAATGTTCATTGCATGTACACTCTCGATTCTTTTCGTTGTTCGAGGACGAACAAACCGATAAGTGTGGGTAGTTGTTTTGCATGTAATTGTTGTGTTTTTCTTCGTGTTTTTAGATAGATTTTTATATTGATTTTAGTAGTTTTGAGTCGTTTTTCGTTAGTTTTTAGGTCATTTTTCTTGTTTTATGTTTTTCGTGTTTCTTGCCAACTTTATATTTAATTTGGTTTAATTGGTTCAATTACCTTGAGGTTTGGTGAAATTCTTGGGTTTTTATGTTCAAATCTCTATTTATAGGCTAAGGCATTGAGGAACAAAATTCAGGCCAAGAGAGGCTCAAAAATGCCCAAACATTCTGGAATGCTGGCCTAGTCTCGTGCCCTCTCGCGCCACCCGGCGCCCGCCGCGCGCCAGCTCGCGCCCGCTCGCGCCATCCCGCCCGGCAGCACACGCACGCGCCCGGCATCTCCAGGCAGCGCCCACGCGCGCAACCTCGCGCCTGCGCAGCGGCCTCTCGCCGCGGCCTGCTCGCCAGCACACGCCCAGCCGACCAGGGCGCCAGGCCTGCCGCCACTCGCGCCCAGCAGCGCCCAGGCTCGGCATGGCCGAGCCACATCGAGCCATGGTCTAGCCATCTCGAGCCATATTGAGCCAAAATGTGCCAAAAAGCTAGCCAAGGGTCTAGGAAGGTGCCTCTGGGTCAAACTTCGAAGTACAAAAATTCAACCCTTCACACAAGAGGCCATAAACATGCAAAAGCCCGACAAGTAAATTATTCAAACTTCCAAGCACGTGGAGTTGTTCAACAATGTAATAACGACTCAAAAGACACAAAAATTGACTCAACCATATAAATGCACAAATAGTAAGCGTCACTTCGCCAAGGCTCGAGTTAAAAACCACAAATCATGCTTGACAAAAACCGGGACCCTAACCACCTATCCACCCCACACTTAAACCATGCAATACCCTTATCGTATTTTAATGAAAATCAAGTAAAAGGAGGGTGAATAGAAACTTCCTCAACCGAGCGAGTTTAGGTCGAGCTCGGTGGGGTCCACCTAAGCATCTAAGCAATCCAAGTGAAAATCGAGAATGGCTAGTAACTCTCAGCTCCACGAGTGCTACTCACTTATCCATTCGACCAAGGTTGGAGTCGACAAATAAAACCTAGAAAAGAGAATCACACGAAATTAAAAACACAAGGAAATATGTACATGAACTCAATAAAATATTTTTTTAATTTTCAAATTTTCAAATGTTTTTGGATTTTTCAATAAAAGAAAGAAAGAAATGGAAATAACTTGGGTTGCCTCCCAAGAAGCGCTTGTTTTACGTCATTAGCTTGACGTACTCCCTTTTCGATCAAGGTGGGAATATAATGGGAGGACCCATCAACACAATCTCCTCCTTATCGGGAGGATCCACTCTTTGGAATGTCCTTGGCACATTGAATAGCTCGTATAAGATCCGCCAAAAAGCACACGTTCCAAGAGGGCAATGGAAGCTCATCTCGGCTAGGTCCTCGGGTGGGATGGTGATTTTAAAGTGACCCGATGACTCATCCAAGAAATGATAGAAGTAATGGCCGGATAGCTTCTTCAACCTTTGATCGACAAATGAGGGAGGGAAATGATCTCTCTTGGTAGCCGCACTAAGCTTCTTAGAACCGATCAACATCCTCCATCTCGTCGTAGGCCTCATGGCCAACAATTCTCCTTCTTCATCCTCAAGAACTAACGAGCCACTTGTCTTGGGAACCATGTGAATGGGATTCACCCACTCACTCCCGGTGAGTACGAACATCAAGCCCTTCAACAACAACCTCCACATCCCGACTCTCATCACATCATTGAGAATCAAAATCGAAGGGCTAACTCTCTCAACCACTCGGGGTTCCCATCCAATAGCACTCTTAAGAATTTCAAGCACTTCAACCGACCTCTCCAGCTTCTCTCGATCCGAATTTTCAAAGATGATAATTGGCTTGCTCACCTCTTCCTCCTCAAGATAATCATCAAGCTTTCCAATCCCATCATCAACAATATCTACCCCTAGCGAATTTTCAAACTCTCCAATCCTATCATCAACTACCCCCACCTCCCCCTCTAAAAAGTCATCGTTGCCCTCAACGACACACCGAAAGTCATTAACATAAAAATCGAGGTCACATAGAGGCACAGCGGATTCATCATGTAGAACAAGGGGCTCATCCTCATAACATCCCTCTATATCGACAACCGGGCCAACCACCTCCCCATTGGTCTTTTCCTCCATATAAGCTCGCTCGATTATACCTTCTATCATGTCCATATATATCTGATCGATAATAGAATCTTTTGAAAGAGAAGGCAAAGTGAGGTCCACGGGGGTGGAATCAAGAGGAGGAAGAACACTCGGATTTGAAAGCACATCATCTTCGACGGAAAGACGACCGTAATGTCAACTACCCCACACTTATCAAGGAACGAGACCGGAAGAGTGGGCGAAGGTAGCGGGTCTACGGGATAAGTAATAAGAGGATCGTGAGGTGGCGGTGGAGTAGGACAACCGGGTCCCGCACAAGGAGGAGTCGGTCCCGGGCTAGACATTTGAGCGATTTGAGCCTTCAATGCCGCAATTTTCGTAACCAACTCAAACTCCTTGGACGATAAGGGTGGAAACACCTCATGTGGTGGTGGAGGAGATTATGGCTCTTCAAGAGGAAACCCCCCCACAAAGGGTCTACTAAAGTCTCTCATAGTGCGGACGGGGGGTGCATCGGAGAGAAAACCTCCAAAACGATCATAGGCCTCGAGAGCTTGGGATTTAGTAGTGGCACCACTCGGGGATTGATTATAATTGGAAGAACGAGAATCGCCATACGAGCCGGGACTCTCAAAGCCACCATTATATATACTCGGATAAGGCGTGGGGGCACTATAGCCACCATATGGAGAGGAATTCGGATTTTGGTTACCAACGATCCCATTTGGATTAACAAAGCCTCCGTTATACATGTTCGGAATTTGAGGAGTAGGGGCTCCGTAACCTCCATACGAACCATTTGAACCCAAGAAGCCGCTCGACCCAACATGGTTTGCACCATGCCCTCCCATGTCGGGTTGACCATAGCCGAATCGACCATTGGCAACGTGGTTTGCACCATGCCCTCACACGTTGCCAAATCCATTATACATCCCATTCCCAACATGGTTTGCACCATGCCCTCCCATGTTGGGAATGTATCCACTATAGCTATAAGAACCTTGCATACTAAATAAAAACGTCAAATAACAAAGCAAGCTAAAAACACAATGAAACTACAACCAAATCGAAAGCCTTAACCAAGCCGAGTCACAACGGCGCCATTTTGTTAGAAGAGTTTTAGTGGTGTTGAAATATATCAACGGGTTCTTGGCTCGGTATTATCGGAAATCGATTCAATTGTAAATTTCAAGGTGTTTCAAGCTTGAAAAATAAAGGAAAAATGAAAATAAAATAATTAATAAAATAATTAAGCGAGCTAAACTAAGCTAGGAATTGAAAGTGCAAGTTGGTAGGATGCCTCGTCGTATGCCTCAAATAGAAAATGCAAAGCAATAATGAAAAATAAGCAAGAAAATGCAATGTTTTCACCGAGTACAAGCATGCAAGCACAAGGTACAACTATGCATAAAAACTCAAATAATACAAAATTAACTAAAATTGAAAGCATGGATGTAAAGAGCAATGGAAATTAACAAGAAAGTTCAAAACTTTAAGGAAAATAACAAGCAACAAAGAGTAGATCTAAGATTAAGCATGAAACAAAGCATAAAAATAAAATTGCAAATAAAGCATGTGAAAAACTCAAAATCAAGACGATCCAAGAGCCGATCTATGATCTAGATGTGTCACTCATCTAGATTCCATAGCCAAATCATAAGTTTCATCATGAATTCAAGGTGCTAAGGCAAAAAGCATAACATGAAGAACAAGCATGGAAATGAAGAACAAAGCATGAAAATAAAACATAAAACATGAAATTAAAGGAAACTTACTTGAATTAAGAAATGAAACAAAGCTTGAATGAAATTGCATCAAAAGTAACAATCCAAAGGAGTATTTGGATTCTTCTTAGGTACAAACCCAAGGCCAAGCATGAAAGTAAATCTAAATCTAGAAAAGAAATTACCTCAAAGCTTCAAATTGAATCTAAAACCTAAGAGAGAGAAAATAGATCTTAAAAACTAGAGAGGATTTTTTTAATCCCAAACCCAAGCTTGGGCTTGGGACTTAATTTCTCTCTCTAGATTTAATTTTCAAGCTTTGCCTTGGGTTTGTAAGCTCAAGAAGGATTCAAGCAATCCCTTGGATTTTAATTCTTGCAATTTCATTCAAGCTTTTGTTTCTCCTTTTTAATTCAAGTAAGTTTCTTTTAATTTCATATTTTGTTCTTCATCTATTTTATGCTTTTTGCCTTAGGTATTAGAAGTTGTGCTTGATCTTGTGAATTGGCTTTGAATCCTAGTTGAGTGACACATCTAGATCATAGATCAAGTCCTTGATTTGTTTAATTTCAAGTAATTTCATATGTTTCATGCATTTTTCTTCATTTCATGCTTTTAGCCTTAGCACCTTGAATTCATGATGAAACATATGAATTGGCTATGGAATCTAGATGAGTGACACAACTAGATCATAGATCAGCTCTTGGATCATCTTGATTTTGAGTTTTTCCTATGCTTTATTTTGATTTTTATTTTCATGCATAGTTTTAACTTGAATTTTAGATCTACTCTTGGTTGTTTGTTATTTTCCTTAAAGTTTTTAACTTTCATGTCAACTTTTATTGCCTAATCTATTCATGCCTTCGGTTTTTGTTAATTTGCATTTTTTAGGATTTTAAGCATAGTTGTACCTTAAGCATGCATGCTTGTACTTGATGAAAAAATGCATTTTCTTGCTTAATTCCTTAATTTCTTTGCATTTTATGTTTGAGGCATACGACGTGGCATCCTACCAACTTGCACTTTCATTTTTTAGGATAGTTAGATATTTTAATTGCTTTATTTTCATTTTTCTTCAATTTTTTAGCTTGAAACACATTGAATTCTTCAATTAAATCGAATTCCGATAATACTGAGCCATGAACCCGTTGATTTAATTCAACGCCACGAAAACTCTTCTAACAAAATCGATTCAATTGTAAATTTCAAGGTGTTTCAAGCTTGAAAAATAAAGGAAAAATGAAAATAAAATAATTAAAATAGCTAAACTAAACTAGAAAATGAAAGTGCAAGTTGGTAGGATGCCTCGTCGTATGCCTCAAATAGAAAATGCAAAGCAATAATGAAAATAAGCAAGAAAATGCATTGTTTCACCACAAATTGACTAAAATTGAAAGCATGAATATAAAGAGCAATGAAATTAACAAGAAAGTTCAAAACTTTAAGGAAAATAACAAGCAACAAAGAGTAGATCTAAGATTTAACCTAAAACAATGCATAAAAATAAAATTGCAAATAAAGCATAGGAAAAACTCAAAATCAAGACGATCCAAGAGCCGATCTATGATCTAGATGTGTCACTCATCTAGATTCCATAGCCAATTCATATGTTTCATCATGAATTCAAGGTGCTAAGGCAAAAAGCATAACATGAAGAACAAGCATGGAAATGAAGAACAAAGCATGGAAATAAAGCATAAAACATGAAATTAAAGGAAACTTACTTGAATTAAAGAAATGAAACAAGCTTGAATGAAATTGCATCAAAAGTAACAATCCAAAGGAGTATTTGGATTCTTCTTAGGCTTACAAACCCAAGGCCAAGCATGAAAGTAAATCTAAATCTAGAAAAGAAATTACATCAAAGCTTGAAATTGAATCTAAAACCTAAGAGAGAGTTCATTGCCTTCGGTTTTTTGTTAATTTGCATTTTTTAGGATTTTAAGGCATAAGTTGTACCTTAAGCATGCATGCTTGTACTTGATGAAAAAATGCATTTTCTTGCTTAATTCCTAATTTCTTTGCATTTTATGTTTGAGGCATACGACGTGGCATCCTACCAACTTGCACTTTCATTTTTAGGATAGTTAGATATTTTAATTGCTTTATTTTCATTTTTTCTTCAATTTTTTAGCTTGAAACACATTGAATTCTTCAATTAAATCGAATTCCGATAATACTGAGCCATGAACCCGTTGATTTAATTCAACGCCACGAAAACTCTTCTAACAAAATCGATTCAATTGTAAATTTTCAAGGTGTTTCAAGCTGAGAAAATAAAGGAAAAATGAAAAATAAAATAATTAAAATAGCTAAACTAAACTAGAAAATGAAAGTGCAAGTTGGTAGGATGCCTCGTCGTATGCCTCAAATAGAAAATGCAAAGCAATAATGAAAATAAGCAAGAAAATGCATTGTTTCACCA
>BMAC01000229.1:546717-606198 GCA_014905375.1 Phtheirospermum japonicum
AAAATAGATCTTAAAAACTAGAGAGGATTTTTTTAATCCCAAACCCAAGCCTTGGGTTGGGAGAAAATGAGAGGTGTCCTCCAAAATGAGAGTGAGGTCCTATTTATATTACATTTAATTGGGTTTAAATGGGCCAAAATAGCCTTAGAGGCTTAAGATTCCCGAGTTTGACCAAGTTTGACCCGGAGGCACCTTCCTAGACCCTTGGCTAGCTTTTTGGCACATTTTGGCTCGATATGGCTCGAGATGGCTCGACCATGGCTCGATGTGGCTCAGCCATGGCCGAGCTTGGGCGCTGCTGGGCGCGAGTGGTCGGCAGGCTTGGCGCTGGTCGGCTGGGCGTGTGCTGGCGAGCAGGCGCGGGCGCTGGCGAGAGGCCGCGCGCAGGCGCGAGGTTGCGCGCGCGGGCGCAGTACAAGCATGCAAGCACAAGGTACAACTATGCATAAAAACTCAAATAATACAAATTTACTAAAATTGAAAGCATGAATATAAAGAGCAATGGAAATTAACAAGAAAGTTCAAAACTTTAAGGAAAATAACAAGCAACAAAGAGTAGATCTAAGATTTAACCTAAAACTATGCATAAAAAATAAATTGCAAATAAAGCATAGCAAAAACTCAAAATCAAGACGATCCAAGAGCCGATATAAAATTAGATCTTAAAAACTAGAGAGAGTATTTTTAATCCCAAAACCATACTTGGGTTGGGAGAAAAATGAGAGGTGGTCTTCAAAATGAGAGTGAGGTCCTATTTATATTACATTTAATTGGGTTTAAATGGGCCAAAATAGCCTTAGAGGCTTAAAATTCCCGAGTTTGACCAAGTTTGACCCGGAGGCACCTTCCTAGACCCTTGGCTAGTTTTTTGGCACATTTTGGCTCGATATGGCTCGAGATGGCTCGACCATGGATCGATGTGGCTCGGCCATGGTCGAGCCTGGGCGCTGCTGGGCGCGAGTGGTCGGCAGGGCGTGTGCTGGCGAGCAGGCGCGGGCGCTGGCGAGAGGCCGCGCGCAGGCGCGAGGTTGCGCGCGCGGGCGCTGCCTGGAGATGCCGGGCGTGTGCGTGTGCTGCCGGGCAGGATGGCGTGAGCTGGTGCACGACGGGGCGCCGGGTGGGGCGAGAGGGCGCGAGACTAAGCCAGCATTCCAGAATGTTTGGGCATTTTTGAGCCTCTCTTGGCCTGAATTTTGTTCCTCAATGCCTTAGCGTATAAATAGAGATTTGAACATAAAAACCCAAGAATTTCACCAAATCTCAAGGTAATTGAATCAATTGAACGAAATCATATATAAAGTTAGCAAGAAACACGAACAAAAATAAAACAAGAAAAACGACCTAAAAACCTAACGAAAAATGACTCAAAACTACTAAAATTAATATAAAAATCTATCTACAAACACGAAGAAAAACACAACAATTACATGCAAAACACTCGGTGATGACAACTACAATGAGAGGAATGAGTTCGATAGAAACTACGCGAGGCCTAATAATTAAGAGAGACGCCAATGGGGGGTGCGCGAGCTGAGACAAAGAGAGTTCACGACTCCTCAAGTGGGTCCTTATAGTTTTGTTATTGTGTTGGGTAGAACTGCAAAAGACTTCGAGCAAAAAACTCATATAATCAACAACCTCCCGACATTTCATGACCTCGCCAACGAAGATCCATTAACTTTCCTCAAGGAATTTTATGCCGAAGTTAGTAGGATCCCATCTCCGGGACTTCATCACGAAGACCTTCAAATGTTGTGCTTTCCTAGCTGCATGAAAGATAAAGCAAAATCTTGGCTACTTTCACTAGAACCGAGATCTCTGATCGACTGGCCCATGTTTAGCGATAAATTCATAAATCAGTATTACTCAGCTCAGACGACGGGCCACATTAGGAGACAAATAACCAACTTTGTCCAGTAAGATGGGGAGTTGCTTCACGAAGCATGGGAATGTTTCAAATCTCTATTGAAAGCTTGCCAACACCATCACAACTCTCCAGGAATGGTCAATAAACTGTTCTATGAAGGGCTTTTGGACTCCTACAAAAATAACATAGAATTAGCTGCTGGAGGAGATTTTAGATACTTGACAGTAACGGAGGCCAAGCAATTGGTTGAGAGGATGAGCGAGAAGTACAGGCAAACGAGCTCACAACCACGAAAGATAAGAGTTAATGAGGCGACTGAGGTGCCAAGCAACGAAACCGTTGAGACATGCAACCACTATGGGGAGCAAGGGCATTTGGTGGAGACATGCAAAATGGTGTGTTACGACGAATGCGAAGCCGAGGCATACGCCATCAAGGATCAAATGCGCCACCAAGAACTTCCAACTTATGAGCACAGACCTCCAACAAAATTTAATGCACAACGAATTTCTCCTTACTTAAAATTGGGCCCTGGAAATCCACACTTCGCCCCCACACAAACCGATTCACCGCCGCCACCACCAAACAAACCGCCAACAACCAGACCGGCACCTACTCCGATACAGCCAAACGATCAACTGTTAATTTGGCAGCAAAACCAAGTCACCGAAATAGTCAGAAATAGAGACGGGCTTGCCAATCTAACTACGCAAGTTAATAAGCAGGGAGAAGTTTTGAGCGATCTCTCCAAGAGTGTGAAGAATTTAGAAAAAATGATGGTCCAAATGGCAACTTTTATGGCAAAGGCAGAAAATGAGAAAGGAAAATTGCCGAGCCAACCAAAGCAAGCTTCAGCTCTCCACATCTTACGAAGCGGAAAGAAGGTAGATAATGGGATCGAGGAAAAGGAAGAGGAGGGCACGGAAATCCCAACTACGGATTCGTCGAAGAATGATGACCCTAAATCGGTGGACCAAATGCATAAGTCACCAAATCCTTATATTCCGGGTTCTTTAAAAGGGAAGCTTCCAAATCCCTCCAGCATAATCGAAGACTCCACCAAGTCTCCAAGTCAGCAACCGAAGCAGTTAAGACCTACTATTCGAGACAAGGTTCCCTTTCCAAGTCGTCTACGCCCAGCCAAAGAAAACAAAAATTTCATGGAACTTTACAACCTGCTGAAGAACATCAACGTTAATCTTCCTCTTTTGGACGTAATCAAGACGATGCCCGCGTACGTTAAATTTTTCAAGGAGTTAGCCGCAAGGGAGCGGCGATTGGAAACAACAAAATGAATAGAATTGACCAAGGAGGTGAGCGCCGTATGCAAGGGTCCACTACCCAAAAAGGAGAGATAACCTGGGAGTTTTTGCATAACTATTGCCTTAGTAAATGGGCAAACGACACGTGGGATGCTCGACCTTGGTGCAGGAATTAATTTAATGCCGTATTCACTTTATAAGGAATTAGACCTAGGAACAATGAGGCTAACGACAATGCGACTGCAATTGGCGGATCGATCAATAAGACAACCACTTGACATAGTTGAAGATGTACTAGTCCAAGTTGGCGAACTGGTGATTCCAGTTGATTTTGTCATACTTGACGTCGGCGAAGTCCCAAAAGAAGGCATAGAGCATACTATCTTGCTAGGTCGACCGTTCATGTCCACTTTTCATATGCTGATTGATGTGCACAAGGGGAGGATGAACCTATCCGTTTTGGGTGAGACAGTCACATTTTCGCTTAAAGAGATCCACAACACTCCTTCTCCGTACGAAGATTTTTCGTTTATTGACCCTATGCATTTTGTATTCACGAGCTCAAAGGGATCACTGTGCTAGATGAGTTAAGTGTCGAGAACGAAACATAATTTTTAAATAGGGTGGCAGAGATGTTGGAAATAGACTTGAACGAAATCACTGAAGATTATGAAGAATATGAAGATTTTGATGAAGAATTGTGCGAAATAGCTAATGCAACTGAACTTGGGACGAAAGTGGAGTTGAAACCACTGCTAAGCGAAAAACGAAGAAACCCGTCATCATATATTCAGCATTGGCGGAAAACGAAGAAAAAGAATTGATTGCGGTGCTGAGTAAACACAAGGAAGCAATAGGATGGAGCACGAGCTATATTAAAGGGATAAGCCCTGTTACTTGCATGCACCAAATCGAGCTAGGACCCGATGTCAGGCCTGTTAGGGACAGTCAACAAAGACTGACACCAATGCTTTATGAGGTGGTCAAAAAGGAAGTTTTTATACTTAAAGACGAAGGAATTATCTTCTCTATTTCAGACAGTAAATAGGTGAGCCCAATCTATGTGGTTCCGAAGAAAGGAGGCATCACCATAACCAAAAACGACTAGGGCGAGATAGTTCCAACCCGACTACGACTAGATGGCGTATGTGTATCGATTATAGGAAGTTAAATGCAGCCACTCGCAAGGATCACTTTCCTCTGCCGACCAACTTCTCGACAAGCTTGCTTGACACAAATTCTATTGCTTCTTGGATGGCCTTTCGGGCTATTACCAAGTAGCTATCACTCCGGAAGATCAAAGTAAGACAACGTTCACATGCCCTTTTGGAACGTTTGCCTTTCGAATAATGCCCTTCGTTTGTTAAATGCACCAGCGACTTTTCAAAGGTGCATGCTCTCAATTTTTAGTGATTTTATTGATGATTTTTTTGAGGTATTCATGGATGATTTTTCGATTTTTGGGTCATCTTTCGAAGATTGTTTATCTAATTTGTCTAAGGTTTTAAAATGTTTCATTGAGAAGAATCTAACATTGAGTTGGGAGAAATCCCATTTTATGGGAAAAAGTGGTACTGTTCTAGGTCATGTTGTTTCTAAAAAGGGGTTGGAGGTTGATAAAGCAAAAATTGATGTGATTGAAACCCTCCCTCCCCCTCGAGATGTTAAGGGAATTAGGAGTTTTCTTGGTCATGCAGGTTTTTATAGACGTTTTATCAAAGATTTTTCAAAAATAAGTCATCCACTTTGCAAACTTTTGACTTTAGACACTCCTTTTGTTTTTAATGAAGAATGTATGAATGCGTTTAATGAGCTCAAAGAGAGTCTTACTTCTGCCCCTATAGTTGTTGCTCCTGAGTGGACCCTACCCTTTGAAATTATGTGCGATGCCTCTAATGAGGCGGTGGGGTCCATTTTAGGGCAACGTGTGGATAATTTGCTTAGGGTTATTTATTATGCTAGTTATATGCTAAACGATGCCCAACGTAATTACACCACGACTGAAAAAGAGTTATTGGCAGTTGTTTTTTCACTTGATAAGTTTAGATCTTATATTGTTGGATCGAAGGTGATCGTACACACGGATCATGCTGCATTGCGTCATTTATTTTCTAAACCCCAAAGTAAACCACATCTTATTAGGTGGATATTATTGTTGCAAGAATTTGATGTAGAAATAAAAGATAGACGAGGTTTTGAAAACGTTGTAGCTGATCATTTATCTAGAATGATAACTGAGGAGAACGAGGGCGAGAATTTTATGATTAATGATCTATTCCCTTATGAGAATGCTTTTAATCTTGAGCAATTAATTACTCCTTTGTATGCTGATATTGTGAATTATCTTGCTTGACAAATTATACCTAACCATTTATCCTACCAAGAATGGAAGAGATTTCTGAGTAAATGCAGGGATTACTTTTGGGATGACCCCTATGTGTTCAAACGCTATAAGGATGGGCTCAACAGAAGGTGCATTCCAAACGATGAAATGGGAAGCATTCTGCAATTTTGCCATGACCATGGAGGGCATCTTGGAGCTCAAAAGATGGCATTTAAGGTGTTACAAGCTGGATTCTATTGGCCAAGTCTATTTTACGATGCATTCGAGTATTGCAATACGTGCGACAACTGCCAAAGAACCGGCAACATAGGAAAGCAAGACGAAGTGCCGAAAGTATCTAATCAAGTAGTGGAAAATTTTGATGTATGGGGAATAGATTTCATGGGGCCCTTTCCTAAAAGTGGAGATTTCAAGTATATTCGAGTAGGAGTTGACTACGTATCAAAAGGGGTTGAAGCGATCCCCACTCAAAGGGCCAATGCAAAGGTCCAATGCAAAGGTTGTGCTTAAATTTATCCAAGAAAATATTTTTAGTAGATTCGGAGTGCCGAAATCAATTATAAGTGATAGAGGAAGAAATTTTTGAAATCGAGCGTTTGCAAGGCTGATGATGAAATATGGGGTCCGGCACAAGGTCGCTACGCCATACCACCCTCAAACGTCTGGACAAGTAGATACGAGCAATCTTCAGCTAAAGGCTATCCCCAAGAAGACAGTTGGACCAAGTCGGAAGGATTAGGCAGTTAAACTTGTCGACGCACTGTGGGCGTATTGAACGGCCTATAAGACAGTACTTGGTATGAGTCATTTTCAACTCGTATATGGGAAGGCGTGTCATTTGCCCATTGAGTTAGAGCACCGGGTTAGTTGGGCCATTCACAAGTTAAATATGAACTATGATGAGGTGGGCGAGTATAGGAAACTGGAGTTGACCGAGCTTGAAGAGATTAGAAACGAGTCTTATGAGGACGCATGGAGGCAAAAGAGGATGACGAAAACATGCCACGATCAAAAACTCATTAACAAGTATTTGGAGGTAGGTAAGTTAGCTCTTGTCTATAATTCTAGATTAAAACTTTTTCTAGGAAAATTGAAGTCAAAATGGAGTGGACCGTTTGTGATTAAAGAAATCAATGAATTTGGAGCGCTCACCCTTTACGACGAAAAATGAGATGTAACGTTTCAGGTTAACGGACACCGAGTTAAGCTATATCATGATCGAGAGGTAACAGGTCAAGATCATGAGATGTTGAAGATAGTGGACCCACCTCCGATTCCAAATTAATCAAGAAAACTCTCATCGAGCAAGCGACATTAAAAAATGCACTTCTTGGGAGGCAACCCAAGCTATTTTATTTTCTATCCCTTGTATTTCTTTTTAGTTATTTCTCTTTTTCTATTTTCATTTGTGTTATGAAACATGATTTATGTAAGGAAGGATCAATTCTTAGAACGAAAAGCAAGAAAATCCATATGAAGGCCAACGCACAGATCGCGCCGACCGACGCCAGCATCGACGCTGCATGTGCGCCAACGTCGATCGGGTGTGTAGAATTTAGAAATTTTGGGCTGCGACTTTTGGGTATTTTATTCCCAACAGGTAAGCAAGTTTATGGTAATCTTTTGCACGAAATTTATCTAGTTTTGGAGTCTAGATCTATTACCTTAAGAGAGTTCTTAACAGAATAGGAAATTTAATATTTCTTACCTTATTTATAATTTGGGTAAATCTAGGACTCCTATTTTCAAGAGCTATTAATTCTTATATAAACCACAACCCTATGCACTCTATTTTTCATAGTTCTCTTGTGTTCTAAGCCTCCCTATACCAAATAACTTAATTCTCCAAACCTTCCAACACCATGAGGCCAATTCCACAAGAAACCAACAACCATGAAAATAGGTGGATGATGAGAAAGCAACACGAAGAAGAATTGAGTCAGCTGCATGTTGAAATCGAAAAGATGAAGGCCCAAACTGGTGATTTCAAGATGGGCGAAATCCATTATACCCTCTAAATCGACGCATTAAAGGATCAATTAAGGAAATCAGGAGAAGTGAACGCGGAGTTGAGGGACACCATTTTCCAACTTAAGGGCGCCATTAGAGATTCGAGGAGAGAAAAGCGTGATCTCGAGCGAAGGAGGGAGAAGCCCAAGGAGTTTGACATGTCCATGGACGAGCTTCACGACGAACTCCTCATGGCTAGAGAGAAGATTGAAAAATTTTCCAATCAAAATATTGAATTTTTGTTGAGCGAGGCTGAGTTGGCAAACGAGATCGCCATTAGGGACAAGCTCCTCGAAGAGAAAGAGTCCAAGTTAGATGCAGCAGTGATAGATGGGATAACCCTCCTGCGACAGAACTACGACATACGCGAGGAAGAATTCGTGCTTTTACGCCAAATCGAAGAGCTGGAAGCCCAAATCAAAGATCTAAAAGAAGGTAACGTGGCGCAAAAGTGGAATATATGATATTGGAAGTAGCATCTGGAGGATGCCAACAAGAAGATTGACGCACTAGAGAACATGCGCAATGGATCCCCTTATATTCGTAGGACGTTGCCACTAGCTAATTATTTAAGTTTTCCATTATCGAGTCTTAGGATTGTCCTCCTATTCTATCCTGTTTATTTTCTCGTAATTTTAATTTTATTCCATTGTCTGCGTGTTTCGAATCAGCATTAATAAAATTTTTATTTTTCGCACGACCCTTATCTTTCATTATTATTTTTCGATTATGCTTGGGCGTTTATGATTTCTCCTGTAAGATTGTGCAGCTTACCCAGGGTTCACGTTCACTTAGAAATTACTGTTAGTTTCACCGTTACCCACTAGCAGGGAAGCTAGCGGTTTGGCTAGCGGATTGGAAAAGTGCTGATTTTTGCGTCGACGGGCGCGTTGGTTGACGCTATCATTTCTCCATCATCGACGCTAGGCAGAGAGTGCACAATGGTCATTCGACGCTTTACGACACTATTCGAGGGCCAACTTGCTCGTTTCATGAACACGGCTCTGCCGCCTATTGATGGCCGTGGCAGTGATTTTTTGTATCTTATTACTGCTGATGAACACTATTTTTCTTTTTTTCTACGTTTACTTGTTATATTTGGTATTTCGAATTTTTTGTTTCAAGGACAAATCCAATCACAGGGCTCTAGACAATGAGAAATTGCACAACTTCAATTGGGGAAATTCGACCATTAATTTTCAAGGACGTTTTTCCTACTCCTTTCCTGTTTTTGATTCGTTTTTCTTTATATTTATTGAAATCAGGAGATTGCCGAGTTTTTAGAGGGGGGGATGGTTGAGTATGATTGAAAATTGTGTGCAATTTCAAAATTTAAATTTTTTTACGTGATTGATTGCTATTTCTGCGCTAAATTGTGTTTGTCTGACTTGCCTGTCAAAGTTAACTATGTATGATTTGAAGTTCATGTCTTTTGAGCGTGTATAAGTGCATAAATCTTTCAAAATTATTTTTATTATTATTGTAAAATGGTACATGGACGCAATTGATTTCGCAAAACCTTAAAAGCAGCATCAATTCAAAACTTTTTCATGCAAAAAGCCAGTGAGTAGCCTGAGTGATTATCATCATTGAATGTGCTTGAATAAGTTTCAGTCTTGATATCTCTTTGAAACCGCTGTTTGTAGTTGACTTTGAAAATTATGTTAAGGCACATTAAAAACCCTATTCTGGTCATATCCACATATTTGTAGCCATTATAAACTTCAAATGAGCCAATCGCATCCAAAATATCCATGCCTATAGCCATGAGTGTTTCTTGAGTCGACCCCTACAACCCATTAAAAGCGTGGGGTAAGGGTTCGTGTTTTTGTTGGTTATTAGAGTTTTGGGAATTTTATTAGGGATTTATGAGTTTTGTAAGTAACGACCACCATCCGATAAGAAAAAGAAAAAAAAAAGAAAATATATACCCCATAAAAATTATAATAAGGGGGAAATAAAAAAAAAGAAGAAAAAGAAAGATGTTGAGTCTAGTTGAATTTGAGTTAGTCATTGCATACGCGCTAATGAAAGCTTGTGTTTATTATTAATTTTTTATGAAACCTAATGTTTAAAAGGCATAAGTTTTGTAAAAGCATATTATAAGCTTCAATTTTGACTAAGTGGTTTGAGCTTCAAGTCGGTTTAGAGTTGCGAGTTGAGAAATAGCCTATGTATAAAAGCTACGTTATGAGCGTTTAGTGAGGTTTTATTTTTGAACGAGGTGAAGCAAATTGCTTCGTGATTAGATTAGGTTAAGTGAGTTATTAATCATGTTAGATCATGAGTTAGCCACACGACGTAAATATTTCATACCCGTCCAAAGAGCCTACATTACAACCCGAAAAGACCTTTTCTGATTCTTAGTTTGATAACACACTTAATTTGCGATTGAAAAGAGATTGATTTTTGGTGCTTGTTTATCGTGCTTGTATTTGTATGATTTGAGTGTATACACGTCCCATGCATAAAATACTCGAGTGCTTTGAGCGTACACCTTATATATTATCCTTGTGAGGATGCATAAATTCGATTTTGGAGCGACAATGTAATAGGGGTGGAGTGTTTTGAAGTTGTGTTGCATGTACCCATATTTTAAAAATTATCTATGTAGCATCGCATGACTCATTGCTTCGACTGATTTTCATTCTTGCTATACTTTTAATCTATCGTTCGTTCGAGGATGAACAAACCAATAAGCGTGGGGTAGTTGATTAGCGCATATTTGTCCTTATTTTTATTAGTATTTTAGTTAGTTTTTCTTATTGTTTTTGGTATAAATTGGATAGATTAAGTTTAATTCTGTTTTTTATAAGTTCGGTTTATTTTTACTGTATTTTGGTCGTAATTGATGAGAATAGTTGATTATTCGTTGTTTTTCACCTCACAGCTAAGTAACCAGAAGAGTTCAGCGCATAAACAAATGAAGTTTGATTTGCGAGAGTCGAGAATGAGCTTTCTGATGAAAGAGTAGCAGAAAGATCGAGAGAATGAGACGTGCAGTGAAGCTGCATCGGTCGAAGCAGGCGTCGACGCTACGTCGATGCGGCTCTGCCCACGACGGTCGACACTATGTTGACGCCAAGCCGACGTAACTCTCTGAGGCGTCAATACATAGGTGCGTTGGTCGACGCCCAAGTCGACGTAACTCTCTGTAGCGTCGATCCATGACCACGTCGGTCGACGCCTCTGCCCAATCGATGCAAGCGCACTGGACGCGTCAATGCTGAGCTCCTGTTCGCGTCGGTCGATGCGCAGTCGACATGACTGCCCAGAAACAAACTTTTAGGGTTTCTTATGCTCCAAGACAAGGGAAAACTATAAAAACCCTCCTCCAAGTTCATCCCAACACACATGATACACCACTACAACCCTACTTACGTTCCTCGAGCAAAATTCGGTGCATACATATGGAAGGACTTATTCCTTGAAAGTCCGCTATGGTCCACCCGATTCCTTGCTAGTTATCCTTGAGCATTTGCTTCAATGATGCCTCTTGGAGGCTGTCTAATCGTGACGAAATGACTACGGGCAATGTTTCGTTCTCCCCCAAAAAGATGTATTTCAAGTGCTCCGGTAGCATTTTGAGTTCGAGTTCTGGTGCCTTGAATATAGAGGGTACAGCCTTCTCATACGACTCGCGAAGTTTGATGAAGTTTACATCGCGTTTATTTGGTTCCGTGAAGGGCTCTAGCGCTTGTAGTGCTGAAACCATCTCTTGCAATTCATCCTCCCAGTTTGGCTCTGTTATTGGGTAACTCAATAGCAGAGAGTCCTCCCCCAAACTTAGTGTGATCGCCATCTCGAGCTCATCTTGTTTGTGCATTTCTAGAAATTCCTGCGCTAAAGAGTCAAAATAATCAATTGCATAAATAGAGTTATTGCAGTCAGGAAATTTCATAGCATCAAAAATATTAAATTGACAAATGTGACCGTCAAACTCCATTGTTAGAGTGCCTCGAGTAACGTCGATCTTCGTTTTGAGCAGTGTTAAAAAATGGCCGCTCCAATAAGATAGGTGGCGACTTTGATGCGGAACCGTTCATGCTCAACACATAGAAGTCGGCTGGAAAAATTAACTCATCCACTTTCACAAGAACATCTTCAACAACACCATCAGGGTAAGCAATGATTCGGTCGACAAGTATGACCACCACCCCAGTTTTCTTCAATGGCCCAGCCTTCAAATAATCAAAAATGGTGCGAGGCATGACGTTTATCGATGCCCCCAAATCTAGCATGGCTCGCTAGACTCGCATATCTCCAATCATGCATGGAATGAAAAACATTCCCGGGTCACTCCACTTTTGTGCAAGCTCTTTTGAAAGACAGCCGACACGTTTGCTCCCATTAGGACCTTTTCATCTCCTTTCAACCTTCTTTTGTTAGTGCATAAGTCCTTGAGGAACTTGGCGTAATGAGGAATTTGCTTGATCGCATAGCGAATGGAATAGTGATCTCCACCTTATTGAAAACGTCTCGTATTTGCCTCTCCGTGTCCTCCTTAGCTCGGTGCTTTGATTCTCGATGGAAATGGAAGTGTCTCGGTCCTAGGAGGAGAAATAATGGGGTTATTAATAATATTAGAAGATTTAGGGATACCTTCCTCCGCATGTTTCGACTCCATTTCTTTTTCCCCCTTTTCGTCTTTGCTTTCTGGCTCGATTGATGGATTCGCGGGGCCCTCTACTCTCTTACCACTTCGCGTCGTTATAGCGCTCACATTCTTTGTATTTACCTCAGTTTGAGGTGGTAATCGGCCACCGCCTTGCGCATCCACTTTGGTTATGTGTGCAGCCATTTGACTTATTTGTGTCTCTAAGTTTTTTATGCATGCCTTGGTCTCTTGTTGAAATTGGGCGGAACTTGTCGCCATCGATTTCACTATATCTTCAAGTGATGGTGACGAGTTTTCTCCTTGTTGTCGGGTGTTTTATTGGTTCGGAAAATTTTCCCTTGTTGAAAAGCTTGAGGAGTCCCTTGATCTTGACCCCCAAATGTATTCCCTTGTTAATTCCTCCAACCAAACTTTGGATTGTCTCTCCACCCCGGATTGTAGGTGTTGGAGTACGGGTCGTACTTTTTCCCTTTTCCATTTTTGGCCCCCAAAGCGTTCACGTGTGCCTCGAGTACGGTGTAAAAATGTGGGCAGTCATCAGTGACATGCTCCAATGTTTCACATAAGCCACATGGTCGAACCTTTAGATCTCCTCCCGCACTCATCATGGCCTTTAATTCATTCAATTGGGATTGTAGTGAATCATTACCCAATCCACTTCCCGATCTCGATGAAGCGTCACGGTTGCCGAATTGCTGAGAATTGGCCTCCATGTTCGATATTAATTCCTTTGCTGCCATCGGTGTCTTATCCATCAGAGTGTCTCCACTAGCTGCATCAATCATATTTCGATCAGTGAGACATAGTCCTTTGTAGAAGTACTGAATCAATAGTTGCTCGCCCATTTGGTGTTGAGGGCAACTTGCGACGAGCCTTTTGAATAGTTCCTAGTACTCATGCAATGTTTCTCCTTGCGTCTGCCTAGCCGCACAAATGTCCTTTCGAAGATTTGCCACGCGTGATGCGGGAAAGTACTTATGCAAAAACGTTCTCTCCAAAGATCCCCACGTAGTGATGGATCCCGAAGGTAAGTAGTAAAGTCAATCCTTATATAGGTCTTTCAGTGAAAAGGGGAATGCCCTTAGTTTTATTTGCTTGTCCGTGACTCCGGCAGGTTTCATGCTGGTGCAAATGACATGGAACTCTTTCAAGTGTTTGTGCTGATCCTTGCCAGCGAGTTTATGGAATAAAGGTAAGTGATGGATTAGTCCGGATCGTAACTCGAATGTAGCATCGTTCACCGTTGGAAAGGTTATGCACAATGGTTGTTATGGGAGGTCGGGATTGGCTAACTCCTTCAATGTTCGTTCTGCTTGAGCAGCCATCGTCTCGTTTTCTCATTTTCTCGTTCTTCACTTTCACTTGAAGACTCCTTGGATATATAATTTGGTAGTATTTGTTCCGAGTCCGAAGTCTCCTTCTTCTTCTTCAACTCGCGACTTCTCTTGTTGATTTCCGGATAGTAATGCAAATTTTCTTCCCGCATGATCTCAAGTTCATTCACCTGAGAAAACACTCACAAGAGTTTAACTTGTTCCAAAACAAAAATAATGATAAATATAAAAATAACCTACTAAAATACTTAAATTCACAATTTAAACGCGTCACTCCCCGGCAACGGCGCCAAAATTTGACCGCTCGTCGTTAAGCGTCAAATTAAATATTTTATTTTTCCTCAGCTTCTCTCTACCAACTAGTAGTAGTGACAAGTAAGGGTCGATCCCACGAGAAATGTGGTTTAGATTGTGATAGTTCGTATTTTATTAATTAAACAAACGGGGTAAGAATTGTGAACTAATCTAAGAAAATTAACTAACAAGGTAAATAAGCAAATGATTCAGAAACAAATAAAGCGTGTAAGTAGAATGATGGAGAATTCAATAATAATAAAGCTCTAGTTCTGGTTCAGTTTCCACCATCGTTCCACTCGTCTAACCAATCACAATATCAAAATCCATCCATCATATGCGACTAAAAACCCTAAGTAACAATAAGCTCTGCTACTCGAATTTGCCCTTACCATTTACTCAATCAAAATAAGCTCTTCAACTGATCCTAATTATTGAATAACCTAGAATAAGCTCTCTATATTTAATCCAACAACAGCATTACTACCCAAGAAAATAGATTAATCTAAGCAATAAACACATAAGTTAGGTTTATTTAACTTATGTTGTGTTATCCCTAACGATGCACAATCATTAGTTGCTACCAATGAAATAGGAATTAAGACAATTACACGGGAAGCAATCCTATTTCTAGAGATAGATAACCAATCCCTAATCTAGGTGATCAAGCAAAATTAGGAATCAAACAATCATGAATTAAAATAGAACAACACAAACAATCGCATATGAAGAACGAAAGAAAATATTGCATAAATTAATTAGAACATAGTTTCATGAGGGTTTCAACATCCCTAGAACTAGATAATAAGTTTACTCACTCATGGAGTTAATAAATAAAAGAAAAGGTTCAGATAAACAAACATAATCCTTGAGAAAATAGGAGAAACGATATGTAGAACTTGAATCTTGCGTCTTGAATCTTAGATCTTCAAGTTCTCTTGCGTACGGATGAACTGGAATGACTTGGGACCTCTATGGAACTCCTTAGAACCCTAAGATATGTTATATGTCTCTTTGGGATAGAATTAGGTCGGGTTTATATAGGATTATTCTTTCTTTTCGTGCAAGTTTTCTTCCTAAAATAACTCAGCCGCGTCGGCATCGACTGGGCGTCGACCGACGCGTGCCAACCTTCAGCGCCGACGCGCATCACCCGCTCACGTCGTCCCGCATATGCGTCGATCGACGCACCTCCAATCGTCGCAACAGAGAGTTCCCATCGACATAACGTCCACCGACGCGTGCATGATCGACGCGACAGAGATGAACTGCCGCCCATCGCATTGACCGACGCGAACCATCCTCGGTATCGACACGAGCCATCGATGAAACCTCCTGATTTGCCTATTTTCTTTCGCCGATTCATTGATCCTCATCTCTCAACTTCCTTGTGGGATATCATTTACTTAATATAGCACCAATTACTGCAAAATAGAAAAGAAATATACAATTGGTGCTCCTCCACTCGTAATAATAAATATGCAAGAAATAAACATATATGAGAATATTAAGTACATAAAAATATAGGAATTAAACCATTAATTATCGCACATTTTCTCGCCTATCAGTTGCCTCCCAAGAAGTGCAACGTTTAACGTCTTATGCTTGACAATACGTCATTTGAGTCTCAAGCGTCATGAGGTGGATCACTCAGTAGCATGATTTCACGATAAGTTTTGGGAATGGGTCCTCCGTGATACAACTTCAAACGATGCCCATTGGCTTGAAAGGTGGAGTTGCTCCTCTCGTCGTATAAAGTAACAGCTCCAAATTTGTTGATATCCGTGATCAAATACGGGCCGCTCCATTTTGACTTGAGCTTTCCGGGGAAGATTTTAAAACGTGAGTTAAAAAGTAGGGTCAATTTCCTTACCTCCAAGTCTTTCAGAACGAGCTTTTTGTCGTGCATTCCCTTCATCCTTTGCTTACTCGTCCATGCCATCTCATAAGAATCGTTTCAAAATTCCTCCAATTTCTGATACTCTCCTGCTTCGTCCAGATTCATGTTCAATATGCGTATAGCCCATCCGCTTTGTGCTCTAATTCAACCGGGAGATGACAAGCCTTTCCATAAACCAACCAAAATGGAATCATGCCCAAAACCGTCTTGTGGGCCGTTGGATATGCCCACAATGCATCGATCAATTTCGTTACCCAATCTTTACGGTTCAGTTTCACTATTTTCTCCAAAATAGCCTTTATCTATCGGTTGCTCGTCTCCACCTGCCCCGACGTTTGTGGATGATAAGGAGTCATTACTTTGTGCCGTACCCCATATTTGCTCATCAATCTATCGAAAGCACGGTAACAGAAATGGCTACCACCGTCGCTTATGATTGTTCTTGGTACCCCAAAATGACTGAAAACGTTCTCTTAAATGAATTTGAGAAGAACCTCTGAATTAGCCCTTCGGGTTGGAATTTCCTCGACCCATTTCGACACATAATCGACACCAATGAGTATGTACTCGTACTCCCCACTTCTTGGAAATGGTCCCATAAAATCGATGCCCCATACATCGAAGATTTCGATCACTTGATTCGGATGCAATGGCATCTCGTTCTTTTTCCCTATTGTGCCCGGTTTTTGACAATTATCGCACATCTTGCAATATTAGTATGCATCGCTGAAGAGTGAGGGCCAATAAAAACCAGATTGCAGGACTTTGAAGGCCGTCTTTTGACTTTCGAAATGTCCTCCCTCGTCATGGCAAAACCTCAACACGTCAATCTTTTCTTCGTCCGGAATGCACCTTCGATATATTCCATCCTTGCAGCGCTTGTACAAATACGGAAAATCCCAAAAGAAGTTCCTGCATATAAACAAAAACCTCTTCCTTTCTTGGGTAGAAAGGTGGTTAGGGATAATATTGCATGCAAGGTAATTCACAAAATCTGCATACCAAGGTTCATCAATGTTTTCGATAGCGTTAGCATCTTCGTAAGGAAATACGTCATCAACAAAATTATGCTTTCTAAACTCACTATCTACTAACATGTGAGACAAATGATCGGCAACCACAATTTCACATCCCTTTATATCCTTAATCTCAACATTGAATTCTTGCAAAAGAGGAGTCTAAAGAATAAACCTCGGCTTACTTCGGATTTTAGCAAATAAATGGCGTAAGGCTGCATGATCAGTATGCACAATTACTTTTGAACCAATAATATAAGAACAGAACTTATCCAATGAGAACACAACAACAAATAATTCACGTTCAATAGTATTATAATTGCGTTGGGCACTATTCAGCATGAAACTAGCATAATAAATGACCCTTAGCAATTTATCAACCCGTTGCCCCAAAACAGCCCCCACTGCGTCGTTAGATGCATCACACATAATCTCGAACGGAAGGGACCAATCGGGTGCAACAACAACTGGTGCATGTATGAGTTTTTCTTTCAAAACATTAAAAGCATCAAGACATTTTTCGTCAAACTCAAACGGCACATCTTTATTCAACAATTTACACAACGGGTGACAAATTCTTGAAAAATCTTTTATAAAGTGCCGATAAAAACCCGCGTGTCCTAGAAAAATTTGAGTTCCTTTAACATCTCTAGGGGTGGAAGGGTTTTAATAACATATATTCTTACTTTATCAACTTCCAACCCCTTATTCGACACCACATGACCAAGTACAAATCCACTTCTCACGATGAAGTTAGATTTTTCCCAACTCAAGGTTAAACAAGACTCAACACATCGCTCAAGCACTTTAGACAAATTATTTAAACAATGAGAAAAATATGAACCATATACCGAAAAATCATCCATGAAGACTTCAAGGAAGTCGTTAATGAACTTGGTGAAGATGGAGAACATGCATCTCTGGAACGTCGCCGGAGCATTGCACAACCCGAACAACATCCTTCGGTAATCAAATGTGCTAAAAGGGCATGTGAACGTAGTTTTTTTCTGAATCTCCAGAGTTATAGCTATTTGGTAATAGCCAGAAAGGCCATCTAGAAAGCAATAGTACTCGTGTCCCGCTAGTTTGTCGAGCAACTAATCTATGAATGGGAGTGGAAAGCGATCCTTCCTTGTTACGGCATTGAGCTTTCGGTAGTCAATGCACATGCACCACCCGGTGGTTAAGCGCGTTGTAACAACCTCTCCCTTGTCATTCTCCACAATCGTAATGCCTCCTTTCTTCGGAACGACGTGCACTGGACTGGCCCATTTGCTATCCGACACGGGATAGATGATTCCCTCGTCAATAAGTTTGAAAATTTCCTTTTTGACTACCTCCTTGACTGTAGGGTTCAAGCGTCTCTACCTATCTCTTATTGGTCTAGATCCTTCTTCTAACTCAATCTGATGCATGCATGTCACCAGACTTATTCCTCTAATGTCCTCAATGCTCCATCTAATTGCTTGATTGTACTTTTTGAGCACCTCGATTAACTCTTTTTCCTCGTGCTCCACTAACTCCGCAAAAATTATCACGGGTTTCTTTTCATTGGCCTCAGGGAAAATGTATTTGAGGTAGCTTGGAAGTGGCTTCAATTCTATCTTATGCTCCAAAATGGGCCCAATAAGAGTCTTGATCATATGCTCATCTTCAATCACGAATAAACTGACCACCCCCTCCGTACTTGAATCAAGATCGTCGTCCTCGACGTTCCATTTTTCTAGTGGTATGACACTAAATAATTCTCTTACGCATTGGTCCACGGAATCAAGATAAGAACAACCAGGACCCAACAAAGGTGAAGGAATGCTCTGTATGTCTTTTAGTGAAAAGGTGACTGATTCATCAAAAATGGAAAGGGTCATTTTCCCTCGTTCGACGTCGATCAACGTGTGTGATGTTGACATGAATGGTCGTCCCAATAGAATAGTGTTCTCCTTTCTCGATTTGGCTACATCTCTAATATCTAGTATCACAAAATCCACGGGGACAACTAGAGAGACGACTTCTACCATAATATCTTCGACAACTCCCAAAGGATATCTCACTGACAGTCTGCTAGTTGAAGTCATAAGCTTGTTGGCTTCGTCTCTCCAAGGTTAAACTATTTGTACAGGGCGAAGGGCATCAAGTTGATTCCTACCCCTAAGTCAAGCATCCCTCGTGCCTTTTGTCCATCTTCAAGAGTTATCGTGATGTAGAAACTTCCTGGATCGCTCACTTTCGATGGTAGTGGTTGATGGCATATTGCACTCACTTCTTCTGAGAACACAACTCGCTCATTCGTTCTTAGCCTTCTCTCCTTTAATGCGAGTTCCTTGAAAAATTTAATGTAAGACGGCATCACTTTGATCACATCGAAGAGTGGAAGATTAACGTTCACATTCTTAAGCATGTTGTAGAGTTCTATGAATATCTTTCTCTCTTTTTCTGGCTTGAGGCGATTCGGAAATGGTATAGAGTCTCGGATGACTAGTTGTGGCTTGGTGATGCTTGAGTTGCCTTGTTCAGGACTGGTATCCGACCGGACACTCTCTCTTGTCCGATCGGATGTTTCTTTCTGTACTCTTATCTGGTCGAATTCTGGGTCTCTCCGACCAGACAAATCCTACTGTACTCCCATTCGATCGGACTCTTTGTCTATCCAACTAGATACTTTGGTTATGCCTTCCTTCCTTCCTTAAATCGGTCTCCTTAGGTTGAAAATTCCCGGTGAGTGAACCTGGCACGTATGGATTTTTGGTCCTATGGATGCCCTCAATCGCCATCTTTTCGTCGTTCAAAGAAGGCACGTCAATATTTGCTTCTTTCTCTTTCACACTCTATTCTTTCTCAAATAAACTAAATTAGAATAAACCAATTTTCGAAGCTATTCTTGCAACGAGGGTGTCAACCTCTTTGCAAGAACTATGCACTTGTTTCAAGAATCCGGTTATAAATTATTTGAAACTGAATACGAATCTTAATCTACTAAGTAACATTCAAACATTTCATCGAACACTAAACATGCATCATGAATAGAGATCCTAATAAAAACAAACTCAATTAAGGGGAAATTATCTATGTTCACCAAATCATTCACAATAATTCAAATACAATTATTCAAAACCAACTATCCCAACAAGATATTCAAAGCGATGAAATAAGAACAAAGTTTAGAGAATACCAAATTTGGTGGAAAATGCTATTAACGAGAATGATGATGAAAGTTGTACTATCTCCATCGATTCTGGAGAAAAGATAATCCACGCTAGAAATCTGGAAGCTTGTCATGAACTCCCAATCCAACGATGAAGAATAGCCACGAACCGATCGCACGTCTATGAGATTGTCGTAAGGGCTCTATGTCCAAGGCAAGAGAAATGTGTCAAATCTCTCCTCCGATGGTGGATGATGAACGGGAATGATAATGAATTCCCTGATCCCTCTTTCCTGTTTCGGAAACGATTCGGTTCTCGCTCCCAATTTTTGAGCTCATAATGATTTCGTTTGTTGTTTCGAGACTGGGGCCCGCCATTACCAACGTGGTTATACTCGAACTCTTGATTTGTCCAAGCGTGAAGGCTCGGGCTTCTTCTCGATTACGAAAGTGTTGTGGTATTCGGTTAATTGGAGGGTCATCGATCGGATCTTCCTCTATCATGGCTCAACGATTGGCATGGGGCTGGCGCCCCATGTTGTTTCCATCCTCGAGGGTTTCAGGTCCTCTCAGTTCCTCGTCTTGATTGTCATCTTTGTTGTCGATCAAAGGAAATATTTTTGGATTCTCATTTTGGTCGTCGTTTTGTTGATCTCGAGGGGGGTACGGTTGTCATGTCCTCTCCCTCGGTCGCCATTTGTTCCTCCTCCTCTTCCTCCAGTTCCTCTGTCGCCATAATGTTGAATATTCGACATAGTGGCTTGGGCAGCTCAGGGTGGACTCTCGTTGGGGGAAGGAAAGAGTTGTCTTGGTCTCTGTACCCATTCGATGCTATTTATGAATGGGGTTAATTCACCTCCGAGGCTTCTTCGACCTTCAATCAACAACAAACAACATCAATGCATCGAGTGGCAAACCGAAATAATTATACATGTATACAACGAATAAACTTTTTCAAAACCTTTGCCACACCCCGGAAACGGCACCAAATTTTGATCCGAACTTTTGTGTTTACTCTTTTCAAAATTAGAATAAAGTAACCCTGCATGTCTACGTTTGGAAACGAGTTAGTTTGCCCGCAAGAGAACGGGGTCACCATAGACCTGCAAGTTAAACCGGTCGATTCTCTCGAGGAGTGGAAATATGGATTTGACAATGTCTATTTTAAGAAAACACAATGGATAAAACTAACCACGCGATAAAAACGGTTTTTGATTTGAATATTTCAAACAAACTAAATTAGAATAAACCAATTTTCGAAGTTATTCTTGCAACGAGGGTGTCAACCTCTTTGCAAGAACTATGCACTAGTTTTCCATTATAAGCTATTTGAAACTGAATTAGAATCCTAATGCACTAAACCATTCAAACATTTCATTGAACATTAAACATGCATCACGAATAGAGATCCTAATAAAAACAAACTCAATAAAACACCCAAATTGCAAGAGGGGAAATTATCTACGTTCACTAAAACAAGACTTCACCATGTCATTCACAAGAATACAAATACGATTATTCAAAACCAATTATCCCATCAAGAGATTCAAATCAATGAAATAAGAACAAAGTTTAGAGAATACTAAATTAGGCGGAAAATGCTATTAGCGAGAATGATGATGAAAGTTGTACTATCTCCAACGATTCTGGAGAAAAGATAATCCACGCTAAGAATCTGAAAGCTTGTCACGAACACCCAATTGCAAAGATGAAGTATAGCCACGAACCGGTCGCACATGTATAGATTGTCGTAAGGGCTCTATGTCCAAGGCAAGAGAAATGTGTCAAATCTCTCCTCCGATGGTGGATGATTCACCAGAATGATGATGAATTCCCTGATCCCTTTTTCCTGGTTGATTTCTTTCTGATATTTTCTGATTTTTAAAAACTCAAAAACCGTTTCATAAATGAAGAATCCTGAAAATCTGCGTTTGTAACGTATGTGTCCGGTCGGATCCTGGGTCCATCCGACCGGATGAAAGTTTCTATCCGCTGGTCCGATCAGATGTTAGATCATCTGACTTAGGTCTATCCGGCAGGTCGTCCGATCAATGTGTTTTTTGAAAGTTAATCTGGTCGGAGATTAGATCCATCCGATCGGACAAGTGTCCTTTTGGCTACTTTTGGGCGTTAATTTCCTCGTCCTTGTCTCTCAGATTCGCCAAACGCTCTAGTTCCATGAGAAAATAAGAAAATTACCTCTTTGCAAGAACTATGCACTTGTTTCACTAATTCAATTATAAACTATATGAAACTGATTGAGAGTCTTAATCCACTAAATACCATTAAAACATTTCATCACACACTAAACAGCATCACGAATAGAGATCCTAATAAAAACAAACTCAATTAAACACCCAAATTGCAAGAAGGGAATTATCTACGTTCACCAAAACAACACTTCACCAAATCATTCACAAGAATTCAAATACAATTATACAAAACCAATTATCCCAGCAAGAGATTCAAAGCGATGACATAAGAACAAAGTTTAGAGAATACTAAATTTGGCATAAAATGCTATTAACAAGAATGATGATGAAAGATGTACTTTCTCCAGCGATTCTGGAGAAAACATAATCCACGCTAGAAATCTGGAAGCTTGTCACAAACTCCCAACTCCAACGATGAAGAATAGCCATAAACCGATCGCACGTCTATGAGACTGACGTAAGGGCTCTATGTCCAAGGCAAGAGAGATGTGTCAAATCTCTCCTCCAATGGTGGATGATTCACCAGAATGTTGATGAATTCCCTTATCCCTTTTTACTAGTTGATTTCTTTCTGATATTTTCTGAGTTTTAAAACCTCAAAAACTATTTCGTAATTGAAGAATCCTGAAAATCTACGTTTATAACGTATGTGTCTGGTTGGATCTTGGATCCATCCAGCCGAATGAAAGTTTTTGTCCGCTGGTCTGATCAGATGTCAGATCATCCGAGCGGATGTTAGCCCAATAGGTCTATCCGGCAGGTTGTCCGATCGGTGTGTGTTTCGAAAGTCAATCCGATCATAGATTAGATCCATCCGATCGGGCAAGTGTCCTTTTGGCTACATTTGGGCATTGATTTCCTCGTCCATGTCTCTCGAATTCACCAAATGCTCTAGCTGCATGAGAAAATAAGGAAATTATCTCAAAAGGACCGATTACTGATCAATAAGTTGGAAAGTTAAGTAAAAAGCCAAAGAATGCAAAATTATGCAAAATAATCTAATCTCAACCGAAAAAGATAACAAAAAGACTCAAAAATGACTCGAGATATGTACAAAAACATAACAAATACGTACGAATCAGATACGTCAAGTGAACTCTAAAACCATATAAATACAAGCAAATCACGCACAAATGAGCCGCAAAAATATCTTAAAAAACGTACGGAAATGTGCAAATCAAGAATGGAACTATACCTCTAATTTATGTGTAAGAAAGCACATTTTCGAGTCAATCTAGTAATTTTACTTTACTACTTTTTGATTATTAAATCATAAGATATGACCAAAAAAGAATTTTGGGACACAGACTTATTCAAGTTTTGACACGGCTGGCATTTATTATTTGGTTTTTGTGATATGATGGTCCATATTATAAGAAGTTAACATGGACATCTTTTATTTTTGAGTGAAACACAAAATGAGATAGAAATCTGATTCACACTAGGGTGTCGAACTAATGTTGTTCAATTACAGCTAGTGTGTATAGTGTCGAACTAATGTTGTTCAATTATAGCTAGTGCATTCTAAAGTACTAGAAGCACTACATACATTCATATCTCAAAGATACATCAATCATTATTTCAAAACTTGTTCATTAGCAAAATTGTATGGTTGAGACCTGCATATGCTAAAGATACAAAGTATAATATTTCATTCTTATAATTGATAATTTGTGATACATGTAGACATAACCACTCAAAATGCGGATCTTTCAAGTATTTTATAGTTTGGTCAATGCTTCGGCACGTATTGTCCATAAAAATGTTGCATTTGCAAAACGTATAGCATATGATTGAGGGCACACCACCCTTATAAATCACCCAAACTCATAATGCTAGAGAGTTTACATCAAAAGTATTTGATGTCTATTGCATTTTAATCAAGATCGATGTAATGCATCTTGTACCCTAATGTGCATATACAATAAGGTCTCAAAGAAGACACCGTCGAAAAGAATATAGATGGTGACTAAGACATTATTTATGCGCACTCATATATTTATCTCTATACAGGATTATGCAATATTACACGCAACTCTTACTTATTCGTTTATGAACCTCTGCTAACCAAGTATTTTGTGTACTAGTTGGTAACTGGATAAAAGCTTGATAATTCACATCTACGCATATTTCATTACGCAGTATATGTGACTATTGCACCCCCACATTGCATTTATATGGGTTTTTAAAGACGATTAAGTATTTATGTTGGATAAGAATCTCCAACAGTCATCCGCTATTTTAAACCTTTGACAAACGATCTCTTTACCGCTAAATTTTTGGATTTGTCACTCTAACGAGACAGTCTTCCCGTTGTTAGGGGGAGATAAGAAAATGTATTTTCTAATGGAACGACAGGAATAGTTTCATACTATGTCTCATTATGATCCCTGCATTTTACAATGTAACGTGAAAGTAAAATAAAGTGAACAATTGATCTTCAAAGTATAGAAGACTCAATTTCTAAAGTGACGAGATCATATATATACTAGCTGCAAATGTGTCTGGAAGGTTAAAAGACCCCATAAGGGGCACAATATCACAAATTAAGACATTGTAACCATACTTAGTGGAGGTGTGGTTGAGGTCGTGACTCCCAGAAGGAACAGGGGGGGTCACTTGGTTCGATCAATAATCACCTAGGGAATAAGCGGGCATGTATGGAACAACTTGAATTGATCATCAATGAAGATAATTACTCTCATGAGATTTAACTCTTGTTATACTTATGTCCATGAATCATTAATGAAGAACGCTTCGATGTTTTATATGATTCCGGAGAATAAAAAATCTCAATGTACTATGAGAGTTTATATGAGTTGATGGAAGGATTCTCCATACACATTGATGATGTATACACCGTTGCTCAAGGAATCGTAGAGCACGATGTCATCGAACCACGCTCTATTGAAATATCAATAAAGAGCAAATTGGCCTAAATGTAATGAATCAATCCAGGTAGAACTAAATTCACTGACAACAAGACAGGTATTTGGTTTGGTAGTGCTCACCTCACCAAGTGTAAAGCCTATAGGATATAAACAAAGTTTTGTCAGAAAGCGTAGCGAGAAAATAAAGCCATGAGATGCAAATCTAGACTTGAAGCACAAAATTTCGCACAAAGTTTCCCACAATGCCCTGGAATTGACTATGAGAATATTTACTCTCCCATAATAGATGTTATAATCCCAAAGAACTGAGAATGCAGCTTATACCTGTGGTTACATCCTATCTCTATGGGGATCGTGATTAAGAGATATATAAACGAAAGTGCTTACTGGCCTTTCATTGTCAAGGCAAGTGACTTTAAGCCACAGAGTGCATTTACAATTAAATTTAAACACACGCTTTATGGATTAAAATAATACAGACGGATGTGGTACAACCATCTAAGCTACTTGTTTGGGAAAAGATAATCTATGCCCTTGTGTATTTATAAAGAAAATAAGATTCAAATTTGCGATTATAATTGTATATGTCGATGAAGGGAACATAATATTCACTCTTAATGAAATAAGAGATATCGCTAGTTATTTGAAGTTTTAATTTGCGATAATAAATCATGGAGAAACTCGGTCATGTTAAGGCTTTAAACTAAACCCGAGTTTGTGGAATACTAAATTCCACAGCATATATCCAAAAGATGATCAGTAATTAAATATGGATAAGTGCAATATGGTAGCACTCTTATGATTGGTCAAAGTGGAGATATAAGAAAGATCAATTTCGACAGCGGAATGATGAAGAACTAGTGGAAGCTGAAATTCCATTCATATGTACAATATGCGTATTATACCATTACTAATACACTTGACCAAATATTACTTTCTCAAAATTGTTATCTTGATTTAACTCAAGAAAACGCAATGTCATTGGAATGGAATCGAAACGTATTTTGATACATAAAAGAAACCATTGACATGAGTTTATATTTCCCATTCATAAATATAATTGGGACTGCAGATGGTCTTGTAACCCCTAAAAATATGTTGAGTTTACTTCCTACTGTGAAACACCAAATAGTATCGTTGATATTGGTTACTCATTAGATCCATGTGAAGAGATCATTATCATACATGTAGCAGATTGTGATTATTAATGGTAAATATTATGATCATTCATATATCTGATAATAGTGGCTTGAACTCTATCACTGAAGAAAATGTGATAATCCGAGTAATATCACCACAACTCTTTTACAACCAACAACTATGCCCTTTCTCAAAAATCAAGTAAATTGAGGAAGTGGAGACTTTCAAAATTCTCTTGATAGATGTACATATCAAAGAGAGGTGTAAATTTTAGGGGGAGTCTCAACATAGGTGTGTTGTACTCTTTTTCCTTAGACCAAGTTTTATTTTTCCCATTGGGTTTTGTTACTTGACAAGGTTTTAACGAGGCAACGTGAAACACCATTTCACCCTTTGACTTGGCACAAGGGGGAGTGTTGAAGGAAAAACACAATTGGTGCGCATTCATCAATAAGTAACTGATGAAGGGCAATTTAGGTATTTATTATCTTTATGTATTATGGAAACATGTATTTGATACCCTATATAAAGGGTTTTTGATGAATAAGAATTCCTTAATTCTACCGTCTTTTCGTGTCTTCTTCTATTATGCTTCCGTCTCCTTGTGTCTTTTTCTATTATGCCTTTTCTTTTACACAAAACATGATTTTAAAGTTTTGGAACGCCCAGCTTCTCAGCCATAACAACAACCCTCCACCAATTGACCAAAGTCAAAATCCCTTTCATCAATCATCCAATCGCTCAACACAATATGAACCGGGTTTTTCACCTACATCCAAAAGAAAGATCAAGACCCACCAAAAATTATCGGTTTCGGCAACCAGAGTATGGGAATACCTCTACGTGGACAATAATAATAATAATAATAATAATAATAATAATAATAATAATAATAATAATAATAATAATAGTAATAGTAATAATCCGAGTCACATAACTACTCTTAAGTCCCAAGGCATCATATGTATTAATGCACCCCATATTTTGGTGCACCCGAAGTAACTCAACATTTAAGGCAACGTATCTGCTTCTCAACAACTCCCCTCAATCTTGCACCTCCCCACATTTATTCCTGAGATGCGTGAGAAATCGCAAAGTAATTTTTTAGTCTAATATTCACGGTACTCACATATATATATAAATAAACCTCAAACACCATCAAATGTAATTATAACAAAGTAAGGAGAAAAGAAACAAAATGACCAATTCACTCAAACCTCACATCCTCACGATCACAATCGCCGTTGCAATACTAACCTCATCCGTACTCGCCAACCAAGCCGCATCAAACCGGCCTTTCAAGAGCGTTTACGCCTTTGGCGACTCCTACACAGACACGGGAAACACCCGGTCCAACACCGGCCCGAGCGGCTTCATGTTCGTATCCAATCTTCCTTACGGGTCCACATTCTTCCATCGCCCCACCAACCGGTACTCGGACGGCCGCCTAGTCATCGACTTTGTGGCACAAGCCTTGTCCCTCCCGTTCCTGCCGCCTTACCTCGACCAGAAGGCTGATAAATCGTCCGGGGTCAACTTTGCCGTCGCGGGGTCCACGGCGATAGTTCATAGTTTCTTCGTGAAAAACAATATGACTATAAACATTACGCCCCAGTCGTTACAAACTGAGCTCGCTTGGTTCGACAAGTTCGTGGGAGGGAAAGGGTGTAAGAACTCATCCACGACGCCTAGGGAGTGTGAGGCCGTGTTTCGCGACGCGTTGGTTTGGGTTGGTGAGATCGGGGCGAATGACTATGCTTACAGCTTTGGATCGTCGACTGTGACGGCCCAAACTGTCCAACAACTTGCCATCAATAGTGTCACTGGCGTTCTACGGGTAAAAATAAATGCAACCTAAACTCTTTTTCACTAGAGGTTGAGATTAATAAAACTCGTATAGTTCTTATTGTATATTCATAAGAATATTTTTAAAAAAGAAAGAAAAAAAAAAGGCTTTAAAAGTGGGGCGTGTCATGCATGTGATCCCTTTTCGGTGATTTGACGGCCGCCAGAGGTTGAGATCAATAAAACTCATGTAGTTGAGGTCGCATTTTCAAAAGGGAAAACACAAATTGAAAAAAAAAAAGAAAAAAGATTGCAAAGTTTAGGATAAATATATTATTGGAAATGACTACGGTGCCTTTACGGTAGGTGAAGAATGATGCTTTCACGCCACCATAGAATAAAAAATGATCATTCAAAGTCATGATTTATCTAGAAATTCCTTTCTTTTTTTTTGGGGGGGGGGGGGAGGGTCATGGATCTACAAGAACGGCATACGAACATAGTTGGACAAGTACTTGAATTTACATAAAGTCTTAACAATTTGGGGTCAGACAGGATTAGCTAATCTACTTGCACGGACTCAAATCATGTAATGATAAGATTGATGAAAACGAATTTGCTTAATAAATAATATTAAACATGTGCGCAAAATATAGTTTGATGCTTGGGAAATAGTATTAAAAGTCAAAGCTTACGAATTAAGTTATATTGGTATACCATGTAATTAATCGAACGAGTGCTGCAGCCTGCAGCAATTAATAATATCTTCCTCTTATTGATGAATTATTATATAACTTGCTAGGGGCCATCACCAGTTCATGTAGACATGAATCATGGATATTAATATCACTAAGCATGTATTGTTTACTAGTAATTAATTCCATGATAAATGTTTATTCTATATATATATATATATATATATATATATATATAGGCATTGCTGAAAAAGGGTGCAAGGTATGTTGTCGTTCAAGGCCTACCTCCGACCGGGTGCCTAACACTATCAATGTATCTCGCGCCTTCGGGCGACCGTGACAACTTAGGGTGTGTAGCGAGCGCAAACAGGCAGAGCTACGCACACAACATGGCCCTCAAAGCCAAGCTCGACGTCTTCCGGAAACAATATCCCAAATCCATCATAGTTTACGCGGATTATTACAACGCCTACGCAACGGTGATAAAGAACGCGAGAAAGTACGGGTTCAATGAGCTTTTCAAAGCGTGTTGTGGGTACGGTGGCGGAGCTTATAACTTTGACATTTTCAACGCGTGTGGTTCGCCTTCCTCGCGCTCGTGCGCGGACCCTTCCCGGTTTATCAACTGGGACGGAGTTCATCTAACCGAAGCCATGTACAAGGCCGTGGCCGACGGTTTTGTGAACGGGACTTTTTCTCAACCTCCATTTGGGTCCCTATTGAGCAAGAAACGTCAATCAGGATGAAAAACATGAGCATAGTTACTTTGTGAGCTTTTTTTCTTTTTTCTTTTTTTTTTGTCTTTTGTGTTTTGCAGAGTAGAAAATAGTAGGTACATTGACATGTGTCGTTGAGATGATTTGTTGGAGGGATTTTCGTCAAGAAAGCTATCGTGTTCTTAGTTTCGCTACATTGCTTTTAAGTTGTTCAATGAGAAAGAATAACAACTTACACAATTCGGTTTGAAAGAAAAACTGCGAGCTCATGGCGAGCTGGTATTATAAAAACGAGTTATGGAAAGCTTAGAATGTATTACGTGTATACTCAGTAATATTCATGTCATACATTAATGAACTACATGGCTATTTATAAAAATACAGATGACTAGTGTCGCCCTAAATCCTACGATCATATTTAACACATTACATATAATAACGGTACGATATAAACTTGTGGTTCACATTGCTACATTACAATGGACAGATGTAGCAGACTGAACTGTACTAATTTAGGGTTGTCGTCATCTGACGTCCTGTAGGCTCCTGATGCTGAGACCTGTCAGGTCGGTACTCACTTGACTTGAATCTATAGGTTGTAATCCATGCGACCTGGATCTGTTGGATCGCCAGTTGAGCGACCTATAGCTATCAGGTCGCCACATCGTTTCGAAGTCCTGCGACCTACTCCCTTCAGGTCGCTGTGGTTTGTACTGTTGTTTAACACGGTCCCTCAATTCGATCGAGCTCTTGGATAAGATTCTCAATCTATTTCTGAGCTTGGTGAAGAATTTCTCGCTCAAAGGTTTAGTCAGAATATCAGCTATCTGTTCTGAATAAGGAACATGTTGTACTGCGAGTTGTTGTGAAAGAATCTTGTCTCTAACGAAATGAAGATCAAGTTCGATGTGCTTGGTTCTTCCATGCAGGACGGGATTTGATGCCAGAGCAATCGTGCTGAGATTATCTACCCATACGGTAGGTGTGCGAGCTGATCCAATCTTCAATTCCTTGAGCAGATAGCCTATCCAGGTCATTTCTGCCACAGTGTTCGCCAAACTCCTGTATTCTGCCTCCGTGCTCGACCTCGACACAAATCCCTGTTTCTTCGAACTCCAGGATACAAGATTATTACCAAGATAAACACATGAGCCACATATAGACTTCCTATCATCGAGGTCGGCAGCCCAATATGAGTCCGAAAAACCAGTCAGATGAAAATTTTGTGCTTTCGTTATTCTCAACCCATGGTCAATAGTGCCCGCCAAATATCTCAAAATTCGCTTCAGTGCTCGCCAGCTCGTATTTAAGGGATTAGCCATGAATTGGCTAACCTTGTTAACACTGAAGGATATTTCAGGCCGCGTAATAGTGACATACTGCAGATCTCCGACTAGGCTTCTGTAAAGAGTAAGGTTTATGCCCGCGCTGCTCCCCTTGAATCTGGATAGGTTATTTGAAGTGATCATTGGAGTTGGAACCGGCTTAAATGATAGCATATTAGCTCTCTTGAGGAGCTCTCTTATGTATTGCCATTGACTCAAATGCATTTCATCATTGGATGAGGTAAAATGGATTCCCAAAAACTGTTTAACATTACCCAGTTCCTTTAGCGACAGAACCTTCTTTAAGTTGACAACTACCGAAGCGACCTCGTTCTCATCGCTCCCTGTGATTAGTATGTCATCTACATAAATGAGGAGATAAAATCTTGACCCATTCTTTAACCTGTAAAAAAGGGAAGCATCAACTTTTGAACCTGTAAATCCAAGACCTTGGAGTATTCCTTGAATCTTGCCAAACCATGCTCTGGAGGCCTGTTTAAGCCCTTAAATAGCTTTGGTGAGTTTGCATACAAGTTGTTTGTCTTTTTGTTCAAAACCGGGAGGCTGTCTCATGTAAATCGCTTCCTGCAGGTCTCCATGTAGGAATGCATTATTAATATCAAGATGCTTAACATTCAATCCACAAGAAACTGCAATGCTTAAGATTATCCTTATTGTTGTCGGTTTGACAACCGGGCTGAACGTTTCAGAGAAATCAAAACCAGCTCGCTCAGAGAAACCTTGAGCAACCAAACGCGCTTTGTGTCTAGCAACTGATCCATCGGTGTTTCTCTTGGTTTTAAACACCCATCTACAACCAATTATGTTTCTCCCCTCAAGTGCTAGAACTAATGTCCAAGTGCGATTTGTAATAAGTGCATTGTACTCATCCTGCATAGCTTGTTTCCAAACTCCAATCTGAAGGGCTTGGTGAGCATTCAATGGTTCATCATCTTCATTGATGACCTCGGCTGATAGTATCTTAGGCTTATGAATACCATCCTGGGACCTAGTCAGCATGGGATGGAAATTTTGGGGTGGACATGGTTGAGAGGATCCACAGTGAGCAGGGAAAAGAGTTGGCAATTGAACAACGAGAGGAACCGTAGAGTTAGAGCCTTGAGGCGAGCTGCAGTCACTTCGCGGAGGTGAATGGTGGGAAAGAGGAGCATAATCAGGCGGTGCGACCTGAGATGTGGGAACATCGTTCAGAGGTGTGGATGGTGTGTCTGATTGATAGGATGGAAAGGGAAGAGTATGATATTGAGGTGGTTGCGAATGTGTGGGTGGTAGAGGCGACAAACTATAGTGTGGAGAGTTAGCGACCTGTTTGGACCTGTATGGAAATTCATGCTCGCTGAACACAACATTTCTGGAAATTATCACCTTCCCAGATGGTAACAGAATTTTGTAACCTTTATACTGAGTGTTGTAACCAAGGAAAGTACATGGAAGCGACCTGTATTGAAGTTTATGGTAATTATAGGGTCTGATATGCGGATAGCAGAGACAGCCAAAAACCTTAAGAAAGTTATAATTAGGTCGTTGATTGAAGAGACACTCAAGGGGAGTTTTGTAAAGATTTGCTTTGCAGGGAATTCTGTTAATAATGTAGGCAGAGGTAGTGAAAGCATCATCCCAGAATCTGAGAGGTAAGTTTGAGTGAGCGAGAAGGGACAATCTCATCTCCACGATGTGCCTATGCTTTCTTTCAGACACACCATTCTGTTCTGGTGTGTAGGGGCAAGATATCCTATGATTTATACCACTGTCTTGAAAAACCTTAGCAAGAGGTTTATATTCAGTCCCCCCATCGGATTGGAAATTTTTGATTTTGTAGTTTAATTGATTTTCAACAAGATTTTTAAAATGGACAAAAGCATCTGAAACTTCGGATTTGGATTTGAGAAGATAAATCCATGTATATCTACTGAAGTGATCGATAAAATTCACGTAGTAAAGAAAACCATTTGATGATTTGATAGGGGCAGGTCCCAGAGGTCGGAGTGGATGAGCTCAAGTGGTTGGGAACTAACAAAACGAGAATTAGGAAATGGGAGTGTATGACTCTTTGCTAACATACAAGATGAACATAAAGACAAACTTTTATTAATGCTGTTATAAGGGATATTACAGCTTTTCAGAGCCTTATCTATTACATCTTGACTAGAGTGACCTAATCTAAAATGCCATAGATCAGAAACAGGCTCTTTATTCTGAGAACTTGAAACGAAAGAAGTCTGAGCAGGTCGCATGACAAAAGGTGGTGCAGATGAGGGATGATAATCAGCTCGCTTTGTGGTATGTAGATGAAAATGATATAGTCCATCTTTAACTGTCCATTTGAGTAAGATGGCCTTGGTGGTTTGATCCTTAATGAGACAATAAGAAGGATGGAATTCAAAAAATACATTGTTATCAGAGGCAAAATTGAAAACGCTGAGCAAATTTTTAGTGATTGAGGGAACATGAAATAGATTTTTGAGTAAAAAGGTATTAGAAGTGAGAGGATTTTTGAGAAAGAGTTACCAATGTGGGCAATGTTCACTCCAACTCCATTCCCCATTAGGAGCCTGTTCCCTCCAGAATATTCAGAGGCCACATTCAGGTTCGCGAGGTCATTTGTTACATGCGCAGTTGCTCCAGAGTCAGGAAACCAGAGAGTATCAGTGTCATATTCCGAATGCGAGCTCGCGCTTCCTGCATTCCCAAATTGTGCCATATGCAGCGAAGGGTTTCGAACTGACTGCTGGACGGATTGAGTGTTATTGTAGGAGTTGTCACCAGCACCTATCTGCTGTGTGTCCAGAAATATAGAAGATCTGGCAGACAACTCTATCTCCTCCATTCATCCTTCCTCCGCGACCTCTTCTTCCTCCTCTACTTCCTCTGAAGTTGTTTCTTCCTCCTCCGCGACCTCTTGAGAATCCTCTGTTCTGTTGGTAATTGTTGTTAACTCTTGCATTGTTGACCTGTGAAGCAGCATTGATGGATGGATGGGACCCTTCCGTATTGACATACGAGGTATAGTTGTTGTTGGTTTCTAATCTGGCCTCGTAGCTGAGCAAAAGAGCATGCAGCTCGGCTATCGTGTAGGGCTGCGGCCTGGACGTCACGTTAACCATCACTGAGTCGTACTCGCTTCCTAGTCCGGCCAAAATGTGCAAGATTTGGTCTTTCTCGGAGATCTTGTTCCCCGCGGAAGCTAAAACATCACGGCAAGATTTCATCTTTCCCAGATACTCTTTCATAGACAGTGCATTCTTTCTCAAGGATTGTAACATAATCCTATACTGCATTATCTTGGCTTGAGACTGCGTGGCAAAATTATTCTCAAGAGCAGACCATGTTTCTTCAGATGTATTGAAGCCAACAGTTAGAACAAGAATACTCTCACTTAAAGAGGATAAAATCCATGAGGCTAAGATTTGATCTTGCCTTTCCCATGCAGAGAAGAGGGGATTTATCTGATTTTCTTCATCGGTTAAAAATTGTGGTGGCACTGCAGATCCCTTCTTGATGAACGCTTTAAGACCATAGCCTTTGATGGTCGTCAAGGCTTGTTGTCTCCAGATCATATAATTATTTTCATCTAACTTGGTTGAAATGAGCTGACTTTGGGGATACACGATCTGTGGTAGAGGTGAGGAATTTTGGGTTGAGGAGGAAGAGCTAATGTGAGACATTTTGTAAAGAAGAATAGAGTCAGGCACTCTAACCTGCTCTGATACCATGAAAGAAAAACTGCGAGCTCATGGCGAGCTGGTATTATAAAAACGATATGGAAAGCTAAGAATGTATTACGTGTATACTCAGTAATATTCTTCATGCCATACATTAATGAACTACATGGCTATTTATAGCAATACAGATGACTAGTATCGCCCTAGATCCTACTTTCAGATTTAGCACAGTACATATAATAACGGAATGATATAAACTTGTGGTTCACATTACTACAGTACAATGGACAGCTGTAGCAGACTGAACTGTACTATTTTAGGGCTGTCGTCATCTGACGTCCTGTAGGCTCCTGATGCTGAGACCTGTCAAGTCGGTACTCACTTGACTTGAATCTATCAAGTTGTAATCCATGCGACCTGAATCTGTTGGGTCGCCAGTTGAGCGACCTATAGCTATCAGATCACCACATCGTTTCGAAGTCCCGCGACCTACTCCCTTCAGGTCGATGTGGCTTGTACTGTTGTTTAACACGGTTTTATGATCATACTGCAAGTGCATCCTCACCATTAGACGGTCTCACCATCTTATTAGCGTAAAACTTCTCCTTCAGTTCTGTGACATACTTTAAGCTATTTTACTGATATGTACAGTGCAGCTAGCATTGTCAAACGGGTCGGCCCGCCACGGGCTGCCATAAAACGGGGCGAGCGCGGGCCAGCCCATTTTTTTGCGGGCTGGGAAATTTTATGTCCGCAGTCCGCCCCCGGGCTGGTCTATTTTCTTATTTTTTTTAATAAAATCTTATTTTTATGTTAAATATTATAAAAAATTAAATTAAATATTAAAAAAATTATTATAATATTTAAAGTATTCTAGCAAACTCATAGAAAATAAAAGAATACAAATATACCTTCAAATTTAACCAATATAAATTCTAATTATAAATTATAATAAAATATAAGAAATAAAGAAAAATATAGGGGTCAGCCCGCTCTGGCCCGCGAAAATCCACGGGCTTAACGGAGAGGGCCAAAAAAGCCCGCGAGTAAACGGGCTAGGAGATGGCAATCCAAGCCCACCCATTACACGGCCTGACGGGCTAGTCCGTTTTGACAGCACTAAGTGCAGCGTCAAATTTAGCGTTGCACTATTCATGCGCTACCCTTTTCGTTTTTTCTCTTTTTTTTAACTTAAATGTAATATATATTTTTTATTTGTTATAAAAATTGTTTAATTTTTCTTATTTTCAGTTAATACTATAGATATTGATATTAAACAAAACTCAGTTGTACATAACACCACAAAAGAAAAACGGGATTGTCGACGGCTATATCCGTCGGTAAAACGGCCGTAAGTAATTTGTCGACAGCTTACCGACAGATCTACAGCGTCGGCAAATTCTTTTTCAGTAATTTCAATTGTCGACGGATTATCAGGTCGTCGGTAAGATGCTGTCGGGATTCTTAGTTCTTTTTGAATTTACCGACGGACACCGGGTCCGTCGGTCATTAACTAACTAACTAAATAATAATAATTTAATCTTACCGACGGCTTCCATGTCCGTCGGTAAACATGAAAAATTTTATTAGACTCACTCAATTCCTCGATCATCTTAACAACATTCGATTTTCTCGTGATTCAAGTTCTCGGTCTCTAAACTCATTGTTACAATCATTGTGCTCTGTTTTTGGCGCTTGATCAGTACCCAAGTATCGAACGGATAGTTAATCTCATTATTAATTAGAAATTCATAAAGATGAAAAATTGAATTTAATAACAAATTTAGCATTTGGCACACGGTTGAAAAATTGATAGTAAAAATATCATGAATTTCTCCCTGGAATTGTTTTGGTGTTAAAAAGTTAGGGTGAAGTGAAAACATGGGTATATTTAGCATTGTCATACGGGTCAGCCCGCTCCGGCCCACCGCGGGCTGGCCCAAAATAGGGCCGGTGCGGGTCAGCTCATTTTTTCGCGGGCTGGGAAAATTTAGGTCCGCAGCCCGCCCGCGGGTTGGTCCTTTTTTTTTTAATAAGATTTTATTTTTATGTTAAAAATTATAAAAAAATAAAACCAAAATTTAAAAAAAATTATAATAATATTTAAAGTATTCTAACGGGCTAATAGAAAATAAAAGAATATAAATTTGTCTTCTAATTTAACCAATATAAACTATAATAATAATTATAATAAAATATAAAAAATTAAAAAAAAAATAAAGGTCAGCCCGCTCTGGCCCGCGGCTTAATGGAGCGGGCCAAAAAAGCCCGCGATTAAATGGGTTGGGAGATGGGCAGTCCAAGCCCGCCCGTTTGCGCGGGCTGATTGGCCAGCGCGGGCTTTGGCCCGTTTTGACATCACTAGGTATTTTGGTTCTTTTGTTGGACTTGTTATGATTAACAGTGGCTATTATTCTTAGGTCACTACGTTTCTTTAATCATTTCTTATGATTACACTTCACCTAACTTATCAGACTTTAATTATTTCTTCGTCCTCAACTTATCGATGATTTTATTAGTTTCAGTCAAAATCAACTTTTATTCTTTTTATATTATAATAAATATCTTATTTTATAAATTCACATGTTATTTTATATTTTACGGAAATATTATTGTTTGACATAAGAACTTTTTTAATTATGACTGAAGCTAATAAAATCATCGATAAGTTGAGGACGAATAAATAATTAGAGTCTTGTAAGTTATGTGCAGTGTAATCATAAGAAATGATTATATAAAGAAACATAGGGAACAACAGCCACTACTAATCATAACAAGTCCAACAAAAGAACCAATATACCCATGTTTCCACTTCACCCCAACTTTTCAACACCAAAACAATTACAGGGAGAAATTCATGAAATTGTTATGATCAGAGTTTTCAACCGTGTGCCGAATGCTAGATTTGTTATTAAATTTAATTTTTCATGTTTATGAATCTCTAATTAATAATGAGATTAACTATTTGTTCGATGGTTCGGGTAACTTATCAAGCGCCAGAAATAGAGCACCATGATTGTAACAATAAGCTTAGTGATCGGGGATTTGAATCACGAGAAATCCGATGCTGTTAAGACAATTGAGAAATTGACCGAGGCTAATAAAATTAGGCAAACACTTGTGTTAGGCCAGATTAACGGGTCATGACCCGTTAGGCTATCTGACCCGATACTATAATGTATTAGTTTTTGTACTGTGATGTATTGATTTTTGTACTGTAAAGTATTAGTTTTTCATAAACTCTGACCCGTACTATGATGTATTGGTTTTCGTACTGTAATATTTTTGTACTATGATGTATTGGTTTTTGCACTATAATGTATTGATATAAAATTTTGGCATAACGGGTGATCCGTTTATCCGGCCTAACAAGAGTGTTTCCCATACAATTATAGGCTGAAAAAATAATTAGATCATTTTTTAAAATAATTTTGAAAAAGCTCCACCAGGAAGCTTTTTTACAATTAGATCACCAAGAAGCTCCACCAATGTTCTTTAGTTTTATTATTATTATTATTATTATTATTATTATTATTATTATTATTATTATTATTATAAATAGATTGAAGAATGGAAGCGAGCCAGCCTTGTGAATATTAATTTGGTTATATTATTATAATTAATTTTATTTTTGGTTATATCGTTGTTATTAATTTTATTTTTTTGGTATGTGAAAACAAAGAATTTTGTAGAATTGTTATGAATTATTGGAGGTTTGATTATATTTTAATTAATTATGTTAAATTGTTGTTTTTGGTTTGTTGGTTTGATTTTTCTTATAAATATATTTTTTATGTGATGTTTTTATTGTACAAAATAAAATCATATAAAAAAAATTCTTTGAGCAAACTCTTTATTTGATACTAAATTTCAAACAGGTCAAAGGTACGTATTCTAAAAGGGAACAATTCAAACTTTAGTATCATACTCCATATTTGATACTAAATTGAACTAAACAATAAAATTTAATCAAACTCCCTATTGTTCTTACTATATTAATCATACAAAATTTAAAAACGACAATATCAACCAATCAATCACATGTATAAAATATCAACAAACCATAACATATCTTAAATATAACATCCACATACCGATCACCACATCATTTCAGAATCACCATCCCCAACAATATAAAACTTTTTAAAACCACCATCATTTTTTAAAATAATTTTAAAAACCGATAATGGAGGAACGAAACCTCCCGGCCGACTCCGTACACTACGTCATCACCGACGTCTACCCAACCAATCACAACATCAATCAATCATGATATATATATATATATATATATATATATATATATATATATATATATATATAGGGTTGGGTTCAAATGAGAACCCGTCATTATATATGAACCTAGGGACTCATCTTGACCATTAGATTGGATAATCTTGATGGTTGAGATCATGACAAGTCAGCATGGTAATAATGTAAAAAAATGCATTAATTAATTAAAAATGGTATTTTGGACATATATCAACGTTTACAAAGAGCACTAAATTGTTCTTTGGAAAGCACAATAGATTAAGAAAAAAAACATTACGATTGTATACAAAAAGCATTGCAAATTTCGTCTATAAACTGCAAATTCAAAATTTTGAAATTAAACTCAAATCTTCAACAAACCATAAATTTTTCAAATTTTATTCATTTTGAATGAAATACATATCAAATTAACCACATTCTCAAGATCTACAATTTAAGATACATATTGCATGTTTTAAAACGTAAAAAAAATATATATAATTAAAATTAAAAAAACTGGACTGATTTTAGCACTAAAGTACTGTGTAAAAAGCACAATGAACCTGGACATATAATTGCACTGTGCAATATTAGATCTACGGCCTGAATTGGTTCCTAGGTTCGCATATATTGACGTGGGATCTATTTGAACCTAATCCTATATATATATATATATATATATATATATATATATATAAATAAATAACATACATTAAATACAACCGATCATCATGGCATTTAAAAACCACCATCACATACACTTTAAAAGATAATTGTATAATTGTACAATTGAACCCTAATTACAAATCAAACCCTGCCTAGCCATATCTTAATTCAAATGTATATAATTTAACCTAATTTATAAATAATTATAAACTATATTCTAAAATAAACCATAATTGCATAAATGAACCCTAAATGAATACTAACGACCTAATTAACCCTAATTTTATACAAATTAAACTCTAAAATAAAACTTAATTGCATAAATGGACCCTAAACCTAAAACCAATCACAAATGCAAAATCAAGCATAAATTCCTAAATTGAGCCCCTAGTTCCATTTCTCAAAACCTAATTCCAAAATTCAAATCAAATTAAATTAAAATCCTAAATTAAAAAAAAAAACATTAAGTTTGAATTAAAAGGTCATTGCCATCCCTACTTTCTCCTATATCTTCATCTTTGAGCTCATCTGATGATGAGTTTTAATAGTTGATTGATAGTTATGATATAGAACAAAAACTATTCGTTCAACATATATACAATAACAATTGTAATCGTATGCTATCTGAATTTCTTTAACGATTACTTTTCAACAAATTCCACGTACGATGAAGAGCAGTTTCTTCGACGCTAACGGGTGTTTTGAAGTTTATTCTTGCGTGTCTTCCATGCTATAAGAAAATCATGATCGCGCTACTTTATATAACGGAGGGATGTAGCTAGGACCCTAGGTTTGTCTGCTCTCCAAGAGTAGCAGCTGCATTTCCGCATACTAGCATATGCAGTTTCATCAGATGCAACTGATAATGAAGCGACTAGATTACTACTTTATATTGGTAAGCAATGTAGGTTTCCATGCATGTTAGGTAGTTTGGACTGTATGCATTAGAATTGGAAAAACTTTCCACAACATGGGCAGAACAATATGCCGGCCGAAATGGATCACCAACAATTATTCTTGAAGTTGTGGCTGATTATGATCTATGGATATGACATGGATCTTTTGGGATGCCAAGATCCAATAATGATATTAATCTGCTGCAGACGTCTCATCTATTCTCTCACCTTGCTAGAGGCATTGCTCCTTCAGCACATTATGTAATATGTAGGGAAGACAATATGTGCTATTATTTAACTAATAATATATACCTAAATGGACAACTCTTGTACAAACTATTTATGCACCAAGTGGTCCCAAAAAAATATAGTTTTCGAAGAAACAATAAGCATGTAGAAAGGATGTCGAACCTGCTTTTGGAGTTCTCCAAAGTCAATTTGTAATTGTAACAAATGCAGCACGTTTTTAGAGTAATTGCAAGATACCATAATTGCGTGCATAATATAAATACCCCAATAGAAGAAGCAAGAGAAGTGCCACCTCTACATGTAGAATTTGTTGAAAATGAGCAATATTGATTTCAAGACTTTCTTGCTCGACTTAGCCAAATCAAAGATGTGGAGGCTTATTTCTCGCTTCGAACAGTGTTAATTGATCATTTATGACAAGAATATTTAAATTCAAATAATTAGTGTATATTATTATGTAACTTTATTATTTTTTTAATGTTATTATGAATGTTATTTTTATTTTTCTCTTCTCAAATTAAATTTATATATTATTATGAATCGCTTATAACTTATGTTTATCCATTGTAAATAATAATAGACAAAAATTAAAAATAAAATATATAATAAAATATATTTTTTTGGCAAATTCCGCACTAAAATAATGCAAATTATTGGAGATGACTCAAGTGAACGATCTTTTGTTGTTGAGAATTTCATTCTTGGCAACTTTTCCTTTTTTAGTTGTTTTCCTTTCTTGGGCTCAAAATAAATTAGGACTCTAGATTTGTTTCATAGATGGAGTATAGGACTTTATTTGGTTTCCTAATTTATGTTTAAGACTTGTTTACCAAGTATAGGAGTCTTGTTTATTTAAGACAAGAAAAGCCAAGGGAACAAGGGTTTTTGATATGGCATTCACAAGAGACGCAACAAGAAACACTACGCAAGAAGAACATAAGCAAGTGAAACAAGTACATCTTCGAAGTTGCGTAACCAACAGAAAAGATCATCACAAACGTTGCACAAGTATTTTAGTATCAATTGTTGATACTAGTCTTTTCCGTATATTACTTTGCATTTGTATTTGATCTCGAACGATTTAAAAGTAATATAGTTTTCGGATTTGAATACCCAAGTTCACCAGCATGTTTGCTTGTGGATGAAATTTAAATTGTTGTGTTCAAAGTGTTTTTATTATTCCGCTGCTTTTGGTTATATAAACTTTGTAATGTTAATACAGGTGTTATAAGACCAGTCTTAACATCGATTCTTATTTTGTTATTTACAACTCTGAAATTGTTTGATTTTAGTTCAGGTGTTGTAACACTGAACTTAACAATTGTTTACTGATCTTATTTCAAACATCCATAGACCTACAAATTCACATTTGTGTTTCTAGTGTGGCAGACGAAATGAAATTCTTAATAATATGAGGTCAAGTTACTAATATAAATAATGACAAAATGTTGATTATAATCAAATTACATGGTATAATGTTTATAACATTGTCTAGATGGTGAGAGTTTTGTATTTTTATTTCTTTATATATTTGATACTTTCTGACCAAACATAATATTTTTATCTATATTTAGAAAGTATTACAATTAGATTAAAGAATTCCACTGCTCTTTTTTTTTTTTTCATGTTAGTGTGGTGAAAGATAAATAATGTCTGATGCGACCAAAATGATTGGTTCACCACGAAAAGAGAGTGCTGACCTAAAATTCATTTTTACCAACCTGATCGACCTTCCATATGACTTCTGCCGACCTGATCAACCTACAAAATAAAATCCAAGCCTGACAGTCACGGCATAGGCCCTCCAATGCTTAAGTCAATCCCTTTTTAATAATGAAACACGAGAGCTCAAAGTAGAATAAAATCAACTTATAATAAAAGTGAGGCATGTGTCCTCTTTATATAGACAAGACACGTGTTCCCAATCTAGGGTTCTCATCTCCTATTCACATCACAATACCATAAATAACCACTGACTTAGAATTAGGATTCCTCCTATAAGCTAAGTTACGATAGATATTAGAACTCTCTTATTTTGTTAATTTTCCATAATAACCATGAGTCAATAACCTTACCATACCCTTAGTTTGTTGGGGCCCCATGCCAAATACCATAGTCCATATCAGCCCACCAGGGCCCAATATTCCACTAACCGCATAATTCAGCTCTTAATACCGATCTTTTATAACACCATTTACCTCATAAGAGCTCGCCACCTTCATATAAGAGCGCACCACTACTATGCACAGCTTGCCCTCCTATAGAAGATCTCGCCTCTCCTAATTAAGAGGTCGCCCTATAGACCTAAATTCTCATGCATACCGTCCTAAATATTGGATGTCGTATCATCTAGTACTCCACATTCTACTTGATTGAGGTAGGAAATCAAGTGGAATGTAACTATAAGTATCCCAAAGGTCAATCCCACGCGCATCTTGGTAAAAGCGCAAACCATCAAAAATCACCTCACACTTCACAACATTAAATTCATACTGTCATTGTGTCAGACACGTGTCACATGCCATTTCCTAGTAATATATTATTCTTGTGGGCCAGAAAATGAAAGACCCACAATTAACCTTACTTTAACTTTACGTCGCCTCAAACTCACCTGTCTTTTCAAATTTGCACCACTCCTAAAATAAAAGTCCTTTCATCTTCTCTCTTTTGTATATCAAAAACAAAAAAGAACACTTCACTATTTACGATTGCAAAAAAATCTCAAAAAGCTCTTTAGCAAGAGCATTCGCTCGTCTCTGATTCAAAAATTCAGCTCGGCAAATCTATCCACTCTGCGATATCATGGGTAAAGTCCCTCTAATTCAATAAATTTTAATTTCACTTGTCTGCATTAATTTATTCATTTTCATTTTTTGCATTCTGAACATGTCTTTCCTCTCTCTCTCTCTCTCTCTCTCTCTCTCTCTCTCTCTCTCTCTCTCTCTCTCTCTCTCTCTCTCTATATATATATATATATATATATATATATATATATATGTGTGTGTGTGTGTCAATCTAGCATCCTCCGATTCCGATTCTCAAAACCCTAATTACCCCATAGACTAAATCCCCATTCGCAACATCTCCTCTAAAATCGAATCCCTAAAAATTCTATTAAACAGAAAAAATAATAGAAAAGATGTTAACCAGCCATGAACCGGAGGGAGTCCCACGTGAGCCAAGCTAGAAGCTCAAACTAGAGCCCTAACTGAGGAAATCCCCAAAACTATGCCCTTACCTCAATCGCGAGCACCTCCTCCGATTGACCCAGAGTTTTTTCCTTACCAACACAATAACCATCGCTCCCCTGTCCGCCCATGCCGACCTGCCCACTCTTTCTAGAAGTACCCAAGTCACAATTGAATACCCCTATGTCCTTTTGGACCGCAGTCTGCTTTCAGTCTTTATTGAGAGCCTCCATATCATCCAGCCCGAGGTTGGCAAAAACGACCAAAACAACCCCCCTCCTAACCATATCACAGTTTTCGACGACCATGTGAAGGCAGGAATTAGGTTTCCTATGCATCCTTTCATGGTCACCGTGACCGAGAAATATGGAGTCCCCCTACTCCAAATGGCCCCTAACTTCATCAGGTTTATTGTCGGATATATAATATTGTGTATTATAACGTAGAACTAGACATATATTTCTTTTTCTTTTGATATGCAATAAAAAACCAGAAAGGTACCTTTTACCTTTCTTCTCGCCAAAAGGTGTATTTTCTTGTTCGCCCTTCCTCCAAGGTCCATGAGTGGAGATCAAAATTCTTCTTACTGTACTCTTGCAAACACTAGCCTTTCCCCACGAAATGGGCAGGAGGTGACCCCTCCTCAAGAAACAGTGCTCGCAAAGAAGAAAACCCCTCTCTCCATAAAAAATTCACAGATTTAATTATGGGCCTCGGTTAGTGAAATCCGAAGTTTACCGAGTCCGAATTCAGTAGGTTTGACACACCTCAGATATTTTACTCTTTAATTTATATTAAAATGAAGAATAACCATTTCTCTTTCTGCAGAACTATTTGTGCTCTATTGTGGTTCGTCGAGCTCAGAGGGTGCAATGGTGGCCCAGTCGGATTTAACTCCCAATGTAACTTCCTCGGTCCCCACAATAAATACTGAAGAGGAGGTAGAGTGCCCTCAGAGCAAGAGACACACTGATTGAGGTTTTCGACTCCGACGATCAGCTACCTTTGCATACTTCGGTGGGCAAGGGTAAGAAGAAGAAAGCTGCACGCGGCCGATCTCGAGCTCGATCCATATCTCATTGCCCAAAATGCCGCTGCACACAAGGAGCATCCAGATCGAGTTCTCTTATTTTGAAAGACGACCTTCTAAACTGTAGTGACATAGATCGATTTCAGCCATTTCTACAGAACCAAATGTTGACCCAGATAAAAAGCATCTGGAAACCCTCAACATAGCTAATCATGTGGCCCAGATGTTAATGCATGTTTCTCAGGTAACTACCCTTCAAATCCTCATCCTGTTAATTATATTTTAACATACTCCTAACTTGTAACTTGTACCTATTTGTTTTCGATAACACAGCTGCAACCCCTTGCGACTTCGCTATCCACTCACTTACTAGTTGTCAGCTCCAAGGAGGATTCCGTAGAGATGAAGAAGCTAAACATTTCATGGTGTCAGCTAGAGACGACGAAGTTTGAGATTACCAGGCTCGCAAAACGCCAAACGGAGCTGGAAAGCCTTCTACAGGAGAAAGATAAGGAAAGTGAGGTGCATGCGGCACATGATCAAAGAATCAATGAAGGTCATCGCACATTTCTGAGAAGTGAGGTGGGTCTGCGGTTTGTCACAACTTATAGGACAAGCCTGGTGACGACCTACCGCCATACGACCACCTTTTTGCAAAAAGTGGGCGGAGGGACCAAATCGTACTTGAGGACCACCATCGAGCGAGCAAAACAACAAATACAAGAGGCCAGTCTCAACTTCTAACTTGATGAGAAGAACTTGGAGACAGGTCTGCCTGGCAAGGTGATCTCAACCAGCACCAAGCTAAAAGTCCCCTTAGATGATTTCATTCTCTCTACTGCCCCTTGATGTAATTTGCAACTCATAAACTTTGTAATTTAACTCCTCTAATATAATGAAGTTTTATTTTCCTGCATCAAATAACTTTAGTTCGCCATGAATGATTCATAGCTTAGTGTATAGAAACTTACACCTTTTATCTTCCCAGCTCAAATTCCATCAAGCTAATCCATAAAATATGTGATCATTAAACTCGCATCCATTTGAAACATAAAATAAAATAAGTAGTATAAATGCCTCAATCATAAAAACATCTACTTAAGCATCGCCTTATACTGACCTAATCATTCAACCCACCACATATCCATGAAATTTCTGCCAATTTATGCAAGTGTCAACTTTTTGAAGCTTATCATAAGATTACCGCCGACCTGATACAAGTCGGCACATCAAACCAAGTAAAACCACATTAAACCATATATGACCAAGAAAACTACTCAGTTCCCCATGTTTAGATAAACATTGCTAAGTAAAATAACTAAACCAAAGAACCCAGCAAACATATTCAAATAAACATATAATCAAACAACCATATAAACATATTCAGGTCATTCCTCCAAAACAACATGAATAATTAGTCCCCCATATTCATAAACCTATTGCAAGCTTAACCACGTACCGACCCCTACTCATAAGCAAATATCCCATAACCATAAACCCTAACCATCGCCGACCAATAAAGCATTAGCCGATTACCATATTCTGCCATATCCATCGCCAACCTATAGAAGCATCAGCCCATAACCATAAAAACCATATCCATCACCGACCTATAAAAGCGTCAGCCCATAACCATAAAAACCATATCCATCACCGACCTATAAAAGTGTCATCCCATAACCATAAAAATTATACCCATCGACGTCCTCTAAAATCGTCAATGCATAACCATAAAAACATATCCATCGTCGACCTATAAAAGCGTCAGCCCATAACCAGAAAAATCATATCCATCGCCGACCTATAAAAGTTTTAGCCCATAACCATAAAAACCAGACCCATCGTTGACCTCTAAAAGCGTCAGCCCATAACCATAAAAACCATATCCATCGCCGACCTATAAAAGCTTGAGCCCATAACCATAAGAACCATACCCATCCCTGACCTCTAAAAGCATCAGCCCATAACCATTGATATGGCAGTACATACTCCAGACCTGGTTTGGGGTAGCTCTGACTCAGGATAGTTAGATAAATTAAGAAAGTGCTAAAACAGCTCTGTCTCAAAGGGGGGTCTAATTAACCCTTCTGAGAAAACAGAATATCAGGGAGAGGTGGTTATCGCTCAGGATTCCTCCTGACTTAGCTATCTTGAAGAAATTACTAAAAGCTTGGAGATTATGCCTAGCTGAAGTTCCAAGGACTAGACTTAAGCCTAGTCTGGTCGAAAGACCTGATTGAGTCCCCTAAAGGAGGGAGCTTGTCATCATTGTAGCAAGATCTGACTTGTTGAATGGCGGGGACGCAAAATGAATGGAGAGCTGGATCATGACAGGTCTGGTTACCTGAATTCTGCTGGAATCCTAGGAAGTTGAGGCAATACAGGATGAGGAAAACCTGGAACAAGGAAGACCTATTTTTTGGATTCCCAGCAAAAAGACAAGTGGGACCACTTGTCAAAATCGGTTGCGTAACGGTCCGTGATTCCCGGACCGTGCTCCTAAGATCCCGGCTGGGGTCCCCACTAGGGGAAGTTATAAGTATCTTATCCCCAAGGCTGAGAGATGTAAGAGCAGGTCTGGGCGAATACCCAGGTCTGAGAGGTAATATGGAATAGTTAAGGAAGAGCAGGCCCAGGCCAGACCTGGTTTCCTGTTTACCCAGAAAAGAGCAAGTGGGACCACTTGTCAGAGTTTGTTGCTTAAACGGCCCATGATTCGCGGTCTTTGTTTCCGAGATCCCGGAAAGGGGTCCCCACTAGGAAAACTTTAAATACCTCAACCCCAAGGCTGAGAATGGTATGTCATTCTCTTGAGCATTCTTGATTTCTTTCTGGAAAACACCTCAAACGCTTACTGACTTAAGCATCAGGAGAGGTTTCCACCGAAAAATCACCGGTGGTCCTTTCTAACTTGTGTTTGTGGTGCAGATCAGGCGGGTGTTCAAGGTTTTATGCGTTCTCAACCGTTGGCCATTTTTGGGCTGAAACAATTGGCGCCGTCTGTGGGAAGGTGATCAAGCTAAGACGTGAGGTTTTCTTTCTATTTTATGGCTTCAGACGGTTTACGGCGGAATTTGGTGGGAGAGTTTGGTGGAACCCCTAGTTCCGCTGCCCGTGGGGAATGCCCAAGTCGACAGATACGTCGCCGATGGGGCCAGAAGAGACAGCACTGCCGCCAGCAGCCACGCCGGGTGCTATGTCGCCCCCACTCGGTAGATCTGTGCCAACTACTGGTGGTTCATTTAATGAGTCCTTCCTCTTGCATCTCTCAGAGCTCATCGGCAAAGCCATGGAGACGGCGGTGGAAAAGAAGTTTGCAGAGATGTCGACGCTGCCATCCAATACACCACCAGCACGAACTGTCCAGGTGGTGGGAACTGAGCCATTACAAGGCCAGCGCACGGATCGGACTCCTCTACAGGACAGGGAAGAGCACTTCTCCACCTCCGACAGCGAGACCTCAAGCCAGGCTACTCCAGGTTTAGCTGAGCAGATGCAAAGCTTATAGAAAGAGGTGCAGGAGTTTAAGAGGAGGATGACGAGCGCTAGCACGGTACCAACACGTCGATGTACCCTGTTCACGGAGGAGGTGATGCGCGGTGAGGTGTCGGCCTCATACCAGTCTCTAGGTTTTAAGTATAATGGGACTACGGATCCGTGGGACCATTTGAGCAGATTTGAAATCGCGGCAGCTGTACACAAGTTTTTGGATGCGGTCATGTGCCGGGTCTTCCCGATGACTTTCACTAAATCAGCCCAGCTCTGGTTTAGCCATCTACCGCCGAGATCCATCAGTAACTTTGACGAATTTAGTTCAGCCTTCCTGCACCAGTTCACGAGCTGAAGGAAGTACCAGAAATGCCACTTGAACTTTTCAGCCTGAAGCAGAAAGAGAACGAGAGCCTGCGTGCCTACATCAACAGGTTTACAATGGCTAAGTTAGAGGTACCCTCTGCGTCAGAAGAGTTGTTGGTAAATGCTCTGGCACAGGGTCTGGGGAGAGGAGAATTTTTCCAATCGCTGGTGGTGAAACCAGCTCTGAAATTTGGAGAGCTCTTGGAGAGAGCGGTGAAATATATCCATTTTGAAGAAGCTTTGAAAATCAAGGAAGAAGGAGAGAAGAAGAGGGAAAGGTACGATAGAGATGAAAGGGCTGCAGTGAAGAAGCCCAGGCCAGATCTGTCTGGAGGGAGACCTCATTTAGATAGATATACCCCTTTAACGATGCCGCAAGGCGAAATCCTGCAGGCAATAGAAAGGTATCCAGACCTGAAATGGCCTAAAACTTATTCGCTGAAGCCCAGGAAGGAAAGATCTGACAAATTTTGCCGTTTCCATGATGAGTATGGACACGATACTGATCAATGTACTCATTTGAAAGATGAGCTGGAGAGAATGGTTCAGGCTGGGCATCTGAAAGAGTATGTCCGCTTGAGGAAGGAAGAGGCCAGATCTGGTCGCAGTGGTTATGACCGACCCCAACAAGGCAAGAGAGATCAGGATAAAAGACACGCTGAAGGAAGAAGGTCTGATCAGGCCCAGGTCATTCATGACGAGATTCTGATGATCACGGGCGGAGAGCTGGAAGAGCACTCTAAACGGACACAGCATAGCTATGTTAGGGCTGCGAAAGATCTAATTAGGAAATCGCGTGAAGTGGGGCAAATGACATCTACCCCGAACATTTTTTTCGGGTCGGAAGATGGAGATGGCATCTTGGCCCCACACATGGACGCTTTGGTTATAACAGCAACCATCACCAATTATAATGTGCGGCGAATTTTCGTTGATACAGGAAGTTCTGATGATATTCTATTTTACGATTATTTCCAAAAGTTGAAGCTGGATGTCGAATTGGAAGAGGTGACTACCTCTCTGGTCGGGTTTGAAGGAGGAGCCCTAAAGCCTCTGGGAGCGGTTAGGCTCCTCGTGACATTAGGTGAGGAACCATACAGGGTGACTAGAACAGTCCATTTTCTGGTGGTGGATGCGCCATCCTCTTATAATGTTATGCTTGGCCGCCCATCCTTGAGTCGGTTCCAGGCTGTGATATCGGTTTTCCACATGAAGATGAAATTTCCGGCTGAGGATGGAACAGGCGAGGTAAGAGGTGATCAATACACATCACAACAGATGTATGTTGAATGTGTCAGAAGGAACAGCGATGAAGAAAGACAAAGCAAGAGAGCTCGAGTGGAGCAGCCACGGATAGACCTAGCTCGAAGAGAGGAGGGATTGATGTTAATTGAGGTGGTCCCGGGACGATAGCCGAGTCCTTCGCGTAGGCACGACTCTTAGACCGGAGGTGTTGACTGACCTGGTGGCTTTGGTGAGAGACAGTGCGGATGTTTTTGCTTGGTCTCCCCAAGACTTGATAGGGATCGATCTGGAGGTCACTGAGCACCGCCTCAACATTAGCTCGGAAGTGAAGCCAGTTAAGCAGAAAAAGCGTAATTTTGGGCCAGAGAAAGAAGCCATTATAGAGGCAGAGGTGGATAAGCTCTTGAAGGCGGGACACATCCTGGAAATACAATTTCCAGAATGGCTTTCCAACGCGGTTTTGGTCCCAAAAACAGACGACTGGCGGATGTGCATTGATTTTCTAGATTTGAACCGCGCCTGCCCGAAAGACCATTATCCCTTGCCGAGAATTGACCAGCTCATCGATTCCACCTCTGGATGTGAGCTCCTGAGTATGATGGATGCATCCCAAGGGTATCACCAGATCAGATTGGCAAAAGAAGATTAGAAGCGGGTCAGCTTTATTACCCTGAAAGGGACGTATTCCTATGTCGCGATGCCTTTCGGTCTGAAGAATGCAGGTGCCACCTACCATCGTTTGGTCGATAAGATGTTCAAGAGCCAGCTCGGGCAAAATATGGAGGTTTATGTGGACGATATGCTGGTTAAGAGCGTAAAAGCAACGTTGCATGTGAAGGACTTGAGGGAGACCTTTGATACTCTGCGACAGTACAGGATGAAGCTTAATCCCAAGAAATGCGCGTTCGGGGTCAGAGCTGGAAAATTCCTAGGCTACATGGTCACAGAGAAGGGTATCGAGGCAAGTCCTGAGAAGGTCTGAGCAATTATGGAGATGCAAGCGCCCAGAAACGTGAAAGAAATGCAATGCTTGGCAGGACGGATCAATGCCCTGAGTAGGTTTGTTTCCAGGTCTGCAAAGATGAGCTTGCCAGTTTTCCAGGCCTTGCAGAAGAAAGCTAAATTTCAGTGGAGCGATGAATGCGAGGAGGCATTTCGATTATTGAACGAGTACTTGGCTGGCATGACCTTGCTCATGAAACCCGTTCAATGGGAGCCCCTGATCTTATATTTATCCGTGGGACAGCAGGCGGTCAACTCTGTCCTTATCAGGGAAGAAGGTAGAATACAGACACCAGTCTACTTTTGGAGCAAGGTCTTGCATGCGGCAGAGGTCAGGTACGTGGAAATAGAAAGGGCGATGCTATCTCTGGTTGGAACTGCTCGAAAGCTGCGACCGTACTTCCATTCCTATACCATAGTCGTGCGAACTAACCTTCCGTTGAAAACCATAATCGACAAACCAGAAGCATCTGGGAGACTAGTCAAATGGATTATAGAGCTCAGCGAATTCGATGTCACATTCGAGGCTAGAACAGCAATTAAGGCTCAGGCCTTAGCTGATTTCATGCAAGAAATGACTGGTTCTCCTGGTGAATTGAAGGAATGGACAATTTTCACGGATGGCTCTGTCTGTAATCAGGGTTGTGGGGCTAGAATCGTACTAATGGATCCAACAGGCGTGTCCACCGAGTTCGCTATCCGGTTGAGTACATCATTTTCCAATAATGCTGCCGAGTATGAGGCCCTTTTGAGAGGAATTCAGATGGCGAAAGACTTGGGCGCAGAGCAGGTGTGCGCTAAGGTGGACTCACAGCTTGTTTGCAAGCAAATCAGTGGAGAGTTCGAGACAAGGGAGGAAAATATGCAGAAGTATTTAACCAAATTTAGAGAGCTAGCCAGAGGAATGAAAGGGTTAACAGTCCTTCAGATTCCTAGGGAATAAAATGGAAGAGCTGATTTCCTAGCGAAGGTAGCCAGCTCAGCCGCGGATTATCACGAAAGGGTGATTACTCTATTAAGAGCAGATGGGGAGTTCGCGGCTGAGCAGGTGTGTGCAGTTATGGAACGAGAAGACTGGCGCTCTTCTTTAAAAGCGTACTTAGAGCAAGAGGTCTTGTCGAAGGATAGGAGGGAAGCGGCAAAAATACGAGCTAGAGCTGCTAGATTTTTCCTGATTAAAGAAGAGCTGTTCAAGCGAGGATTCGGCCAACCTCTTTTAAGATGTCTGGGCCATGCAGAAGGAGATCTAGTACTTAGAGAGATTCACGAAGGGTGTTGTGGTAACCATATGGGCGCCAGAGCTCTGTCAAGCAAGATCTTACGAGCAGGATATTTCTGGCCAGGCCTACGAAAAGAAGCAGAAGACTTCGTACGAAAATGCGAGAAGTGTCAAAAGAATTCATCGCTGATACACAGGCCTGCCAAAGAGCTTATGACAATGAGTTCTCCTTGTCCATTCGCCAAATGGGGGATTGATTTGGTCGGCCCTTTTCCAATGGCTCCTGCCCAAAAGAAGTTTCTAATAGTCGCGATCGACTACTTTAGTAAGTGGGTAGAGGCTGAAGCATTGGCGAAAATTACAGAGGATGTTGTCATGAAGTTCTTATGGAAAAATGTCGTGTGCAGGTTTGGCGTCCCCAGAATCCTGGTTTTAGATAATGGCTCCCAGTTCATGGGTACCAAAATTAGAGCTTGGTGTGCAAAGATGAAAGTTGATCAGCAATCACGTCTGTCTATCATCTCCAGGCTAACGGACAGGTCGAGGTCACTAATCGCATATTGGTGCATGGGATCAAAACACGTCTGGAGAGAGCTGGAGGTAGATGGGTGGATGAGCTGAATTTAATTCTGTGGGCATACAGAACTAATCCCAAGGAAAGCACAGGGGAGACGCCTTTCAGCCTAGTTTATAGTATGGATGCAGTGGTGCCTGCCGAGATTTGTACGGAGACCCATCGAATTCGGAATTTTGTTGAGGAACAGAACGAGCTCTTAATCCAGGATGCTCTGGACTTGATCGAGGAGAAAAAGGATCGAGCTTCTATCAGAATAGAACATATCAAAAGGAGAATAAAAGCGACATACGATAAGTCTGTGGTAAAAAGGCAGTTCCAGGTGGGAGACCTGGTCTTGAGAAGAACTGGTTTGGGAAAAACGAAAGGAAAACTTGATGCCGCATGGCGGGACCACTTCGAGTCGCCCAAATCTTGGCAGGAGGTGTTTATAAGTTGGAAGAGCTGGACGGGACTGAGATCCCGCTTGTTTGGAATATTGTTAATTTACGAAAATTTTATGCATAATTGTAATTTCTTAATAATCATTTCCCTTTTGAATAAAATTGCAGGTTTATTCTCGTTCACCAATTTAGATATGCGTTCATGATAAAGCCAGGATTGGCTAAGGATGGATGTCCTCAACTTTACCTGACCTGATTGTCAGTTTAAAGCCAGGATTGGCTAAGGACGGATGTCCTCGATTTTACCTGACCTGATTGTCAGTTTAAAGCCAGGATTGGCTAAGTACGAATATCCTCGATTTTACCTGACCTGATTGTCAGTTTAAGCCAGGATTGGCTAAGGGCGGATGCCCTCGATTTTACCTGACCTGATTGTCAGTTTAAGCCAGGATTGGCTAAGGATGGATGTCCTCGATTTTACCTGACCTGATTGTCAGTTTAAAGCCAGGATTGGATAAGGACGGATGTCCTCGATTTTACCTGACCTGATTGTCAGTTTAAGCCAGGATTGGCTAAGGACGGATGTTCTCGATTTTACCTAACCTGATCGTCAATTTAAGCCAGGATTAGCTAGGGTGGCTGCCCACGATTCTCCTGACCTGATTGTCAGCTCAAAATCAAGATGGGCCAGAGGCGACTGCCCACGATTTTCCTGACCTGATTGTCAGCTTGGGCACGCGAGTAAAAAATGAAAATCCTATGAGGTAAATTCTGAATTGCTAAAAACACTGATATAAGCATAAGTTAAATGGCTTGAGCAAGCAAAAAGTTGATTCAAAGTTTGAGCAAAACTGAGAAAATATGTACGAGAAGAATAAAATTCATATAATTCATTAACTGCTGCACAACGCGAAAAACAGGTTGCCCATACCTTCTACGAAGGTGGGCAACTTTGATTACATAAATTTGCAGGAAACAAAAGAGATAAAACCCAGATATTCATCTGGGTGAAGCACGCCGATCTAAAGCCAGATCTCGGCGAACATGCCAAAGCTCACGCTCCGCCTCATGGAGTCGGCGGCGATACTTGTCAGACCGCTCGGCAAGGGTGTGGGCCTCGCCAGCAACAGCGGTTAGGCGGCTCACGGATTCGATCAGATCCGCCTTCTCTTCATGCGGTTGGCGGTTGATTTGCCGGAGCTCATCTCATTCCCTTTTGTAGTGACGCTTCGTTTGCCTCTTCCTCTCCAGAAGATGATAAAGATAGCCGATCTTCTCATTGAGCAAGACCAATTGATCAGAAAGTTTAAATTTCTCCACAAAAAGAGAGATGTTTTTTCTCTTTACATCATCGAGTTCTTCGAGCAAGGGAGAAGAAGACATTTTTCAGATGAATGATGAAAATATTAAGGCACACATACAGGCATTTAAAGAAATCAAAATCACGTGATAAGAATCAAAAAGTACTAGGGTTTCCGGATATTCAGGAAACCCTAGAAGTTCAAGAGTCATTACACGACAAAAAATAAAACATCCATTATTAAAAATTTGTTCGATATTACATAAGCTTCAGCAAAATGACAGCCAGACCAGACACCCAAGCAACCTACAAGTCCGCTGCAAAAGAAAAATAGTTCATACGGCCTAAGTATCGACCTCCATATCCACCCTCAGCTCTGACGACACCTGATCCACCGGGCCCTCTGACAGACCTCCTGGAGAAGCTCCCCCAGGCAGCTCACCCAGACCTGCAAAGGTTGGGGAGGGAGATGAAGTAGAAGGGACCACGGCAAGGGTCAGGTCTGACTGAGCTTGACTAGGTTCGAGAGCATGGAGAACAGAGTGAACATGCTCGGCAAACTCTGCAGACCCGATGGTGTGGAGGCGATCCTTGGCAGGGTCATAGGAGAAGGAGGTCGGCTCAGGCGGGGTATTCAACGTTCCTTTTCGATCAAAGGGAGCATTGGGATTGGCCTAAACCCATTTGTCCTGCTCATCCAAGCCATAGTTATAATACACCACAGCCTCTGGAAAGAGTAGGGAAAAAAGGGCTTTAGATCCCAAAAAGGCTTTCTTGGATTCATCCCTGGCAACCTGGACCAGATTGAGCCCCTCCTCGGAATTTAAGAACTCGGCCTTCCACTCTCCCTTGGCCTTGGCTAGAGCCTCGTCTGCCAGACTCCTTGCCTCCGCTATAGCCTCATCCCGAGCTTCGGATCGGGCTGTCTCTAGCATCTTCTCTTGGGCTTTCTTCATCCCATCTACCTCCTCCTGCAGCTTTTTGACCTCCTGGACCTTCTCCTTGGCAAAGGTCCTGACCTCCGACATCTTCTCACTAAGGGCCTTGTTCTCTTTAATAAGATCAGCTTGGGCCATAGATCTGGTTGCCCTAATGGCTAAGAGCGCCCTCTTGGCTTCAGCCTGGACATTAGAGAGAAAGTTAGAAACTCACTAAGTAACAAATGGGGAAAGGGAAGAGTAACAGATAGACATACCCTAGCCTCATCCTGGCACCAGGACTCTAGCAGCTCGCGATCGCTCATTTGCTCTAAGATGCGCATGTCTTCAGGTGCGCACTAGGCACTTACATGACGAACCGCCACGTCTCCCGAGCAGTTCAAAATGGGAGTCTGACGTGGGGGTACCACGCTGCATGTCACGGGGGCAGATCTCGTGCTGCAGAGATGGATGGAGCCATGGTATTCATACCTCTGCCACGGGTGGAACGAGGCCTCTTCAGCTGTGGAGTGTACTCCTCATCGGAGTCAGACAGGAGTCGCCTCATAGGGGGACGACCTGGAGAGGGCAGGGTAGAAGGAGGGCTCTGTGCTCGAGGCGCAAGAGACGCGCCCGCCGCACAGGCTGCAGGCTCCGAATCAGCCTCCGCGCTTTTCTTGTCAGCCGATTCAAACATCATGTGCATCATCCTTTCTGAAAATGAAGAACAAAAGGAAGTAAGATTCACGGGCATTAAGGTATAATGAATCAAACCGGGCTAGAGAAGGCCTTTTACCAATCTCTGGGGTCAAAGGACCTATCTCGCAGGTTTCGTTGAAAAAATCCAGAACGTGGGGGAGTAGGAGCTCATTAATGTTAATAGGATTCTCGTTCAGAGTAGATATGATTCTCTAAATGAGAGAAGGTCTGCCCACTGCGGTCAGGTGAGGGTAAGAAGGTAATTTCTCTATGGGATGGGGATCAAAACCCCTATCTCCATCGCAGTGGACAAAGAAAAACTTTTTTCGCCAGGCCTTGTGGGAGGAAGGGAGCCTTTGTATAAAATGAACCCCAGGTCTGGTTGTGAGATAAAAGAAATTAGGGGACAGGCTCTTCGCCTGGAAGAGCTGATAGAAAATGAGGGCTGTTGGATCCAGGCCAGCATAACGCATGGCCAGATTGTAGCACACCATTATTCTGAAGGAATTGGGGGTAAATTGAAAAATGGGAATCTTGTATATCTGGGCTATCTCGAGCATTGAAGGGTTCACTGGTAAACGTAAACCCACCTTAACTGGTCAACATAAAAAGTTAACCAGCCCTCCGGCGCCTGACAGGCCAGAATACACGCCGGAGGAGAATAAGGATCGAAGGGATCTTGGATTTTGTACTGGGAACGGATTTCCTCTATCGAGTGTTGTCTAAGAATAGAGGTGATCTTGGGATGATCGGGTATGGGTGGAGGATATACCAAACCCTCAGTGGAGGACGAGTCGGCGGCCACCGCTACTGGAGAATTTAATGGTAATAGGGGAAGGTTGGCGCTGCCTCCGGGCTAATAGAGGGCCGAGATGGCAAAGCCCTTATTGCATCTATAGAGCTAGATGATGGAGAGGCAGAAACCTCAACCGCCTCTAGATCGGAGGGTGAGGAAGAGGAAAGGACTACTGCCATCTCTGGGGGATAGACGTCAGAGATGCGGGGGTTTCTATATCTAGAGGGGACGACATTATAAGCAAATAAAGGCAAGAGGTTGATAAAGGTATCTGGTTTTTTTAACGGTTGCCGGAAAAGTAAGGTGGAGAGAGAATTCGCCAAACACAGGGAAGGAGGAAGACAACCTGAGATTCTGGAAAGGTGAAAAATGAAAAGTGGAAGAAAAAGATGAACCCAGCGGGAATAATAAGGTAAAAGATAAATTTGAAAAAGGGAAATTGATAAAGGCGGGATTTGATGGGATCCCCGCATTTAATGCTGGCAGGCGAACAGTGCCCTAGGAGGTGAGCTGGAGCGTCCACCGTCCTAGACTAGGGCTGATGTGGCGTGTACCCGGGGGACTGGCGTGGTTGTTGCGTGGGAAGATGAACCGACATCGCTAATGCCAAATAATTAGGCCTGGGTGTCAGGCGGATTTCTCGGGATTCCTCCCAGTACGAGAAGTCATAAAGGACAGAACGACCTCATTTATTTAGAAATGGCTTAGGATATTACCGATCTACCCCAACTAATTGGGGGGAGGAGTTGATATGGCAGTACATACTCCAGACCTAGTTTGGGTAGCTCTGACTCAGGATAGTTAGATAAATTAAGAAAGGGCTAAAACAGCTCTGTCTCAAAGGGGGATCTAATTAACCCTTCTGAGAAAATAGAATATCAGGGAGAGGTGGTTATCGCTCAGGATTCCTCCTAACTTAGCTATCTTGAAGAAATTACTAAAAGCTTGGAGATTATGCCCAGCTGAAGTTCCAAGGACTAGACTTAAGCCTGGTCTGGTCGAAAGACCTGATTGAGTCCCCTAAAGGAGGGAGCTTGTCATCATTGTAGCAAGCTCTGACTTGTTGAATGGCGGGGACGCAAAATGAAAGGAGAGCTGGATCATGACAGGTCTGGTTCCCTGAATTCTGCTGGAATCCTAGGAAGTTGAGGCAATACAGGATGAGGAAAACCTGGAACAAGGAAGACCTGTTTTTTGGATTCCCAGCAAAAAGACAAGTGGGACCACTTGTCAGAATTGGTTGCGTAACGGTCCGTGATTCGCGGACCGTGCTCCTAAGATCCCGGCTGGGGTCCACACTAGGTGAAGTTATAAGTATCTTAGCCCCAAGGCTGAGAGAGGTAAGAGCAGGTCTGGGCGACTACCCAGGTCTGAGAGGTAATATGGAATAGTGAAGGAAAAGCAGGCCCAGGCCAGACCTGGTTTCCTGTTTACCCAGAAAAGAGCAAGTGGGACCACTTGTCAGAGTTTGTTTCTTAAACGGCCCATGATTCGCGCTCTTTGTTTCCGAGATCCCGGAAAGGGGTCCCCACTAGGAAAACTATAAATACCTCAGCCCCAAGGCTAAGAATGGTATGTCATTCTCTTGAGCATTCTTGCTTTGTTTCTGGAAAACACCTGAAACGCTTACTGACTTAAGCATCGGAGAGGTTTCCACCGGAAAATCACCGGTGGTCCTTTCTAACTTGTGTTTCTGGTGTAAATCAGGCGGATGTTCAAGGTTTTATGCGTTCTCAACCGTTGGCCATTTTTGGGCTGAAACAACTGTTAGAAGAGTTTTCGTGGTGTTGAAATGGATCAACGAGTTCATGGCTCGGTTTTATCGGAGATCGATTCAATTGAAGTATTGAATGTGTTTCAAACTTGAAAGATAAAGGAAAAATGAAAATAAAATAATTAAAATAGCTAAATATCCTATAAAATGAAAGTGCAAGTTGGTCTGATGCCTCGATCGTATGCCTTAATTGAAAATGCAAGCAAATCAAAGAAATAAGCAAAAACAAGTATTGTTTCACCAAGTACAAGCATGCAAGCACAAGGTACAACTATGCATAAAATCCTAAATAATGCAAATTACCAAAAATTGAAAGCATGGATGTAAAGAGCAATGAAAATTAACATGAAAGTTTAAAACTTTAAGAAAAATGACAAGCAACAAAGCCTAGATCTAGGATTAAGCATGAAACAAAGCATAAAAATCAAAATCAAAATCAAAGTAAAGCATAGAAAAAACTCAAAATCATGATGATCAAGGACCCGATCTATGACCTAGATGTGTCACTCATCTAGATTCCATAGCCAATTCATATGTTTCATCATGAATTCAAGGTGATAAGGCTAAAAGCATGAAATGAAGAAAAATGCATGAAACATATGAAATTACTTGAAATTAAACAAATCAAGGACTTGATTTATGATCCAGATGTCTCACTCAACTAGGATTCATAGCCAATTCACAAGATCAAGCACAACTTCTAATACCTAAGGCAAAAAGAATAAAACAAATGAAGAACAAAGCATGAAATTAAAAGAAAGCTTACTAGAATTAAAGAGAGAATCCAAAAGCTTGATTGAAATTGCAAGAAATTAAAGATCCAAGGGAGTACTTGAATCCTTCTTGAGCTTACAAACCCAAGGCAAAGCTTGAAAATTAAATCTAGAGAGAGAAATTAAGTCCCAAACCCAAGCTTGGGTTGGGAGGAGGTGTTCTACAAAATGAAAGAGAGGTTCTATTTATACAAGTTAATTAGGGGTAAATGGGTCAATTATGATATATGAGCTTGGTTCCATGCATTGACCAAATTTGACCCAAAATGGTCAAAATAGACCATTTGGGTCGAGTTGGGCTCGATTGGCTCGGCAAAATTGCAAGGTGGATCGGAGATGGGCGAGATGGCTCGGTCGTGGTCGGCAGCTGTCGGCAGGCGCTGCGCGCAGGACTCGGCAGCTCTCGGCAGGCATGGCGTGCGGGACTTG
>BMAC01000229.1:607010-630852 GCA_014905375.1 Phtheirospermum japonicum
GACAGGCGTGGGCGGACATGCTCGGCAACTCTCGGCCAGCGTCGGCAGGCGTGGGCGGACATGCTCGGCAGCCCTCGGCCAGCGTCGGTAGGCGTGGGCGGACACTGGGTAACCCAGTGTCATATCACGTACCCAGTGTCAGCCATCAATTCGAGCCCCGATTCCGCTAAAACTCCAATCGTAAGCCCATGCTCGACCATATATAGACTAGAATACTTCAAAATACCTAATTTAAATATAAAATTAATTAATTAAGATTAAAATAACCATATTAAGTAGAAAATCAATAAGAAACACGAAAAACATCAAAACGAGAACACACGAAAAAATTAACAAAACTCGACTCAAAAACTACTAAAATTAACATAAAATCCTAATTAAAAACACGAGACAAATACCACAATTACATGCAAAATAACTACCCCATACTTATCGGTTTGTTCGTCCTCGAACAAAGAAAAGAATCGAGAGTGTACATGCAATGAACATTATGTAAGAGGAAAAATCCTTGTGTTTATCCTTATTAATATGATGGTAGTATCAACATACACTCGTTATCGCCAAGCATTGCTCGTATTACTCTACCTCAAATGCAAGCCAAATCGGTGGCTTCCTCACAAATGGAAATTAGAGGGTGTTCGCTCAATTCGCTCAAGTGTTTGATATGGGACGTGTATACGCTCGAATCGGACAATGCACGCACTCGTCAAGATTTCACAAATTGGACACTCAAAATTGCTCACAGTACATGATCAAACAAGAATCGAAAGAGGTCTTTATCATGGGTTGTAATGTTGGCTCTTTGGTAAGGTATGGAATATTTGGATATAGTGGCTAACACACGATCAAACGTAATCAATAACACACAAAATCTTAATTTCTAAAACCCGAAGCTCATAATCGCTTCACCCTTCCCAATCCACCAAACTCTCATTCGAAACCCTTCGTATACTCACACGCTTTTCCGACTTTATTTCACAACACTTAGAAGCTTTTTGAATTTACTTCTTTTTACTAAACTTAGCCTTTTTGAAGTAGGCTTTTCACATGAACGCACACTTTATCACTTTTCGTGATTTATGTTGGAGTATTATTCTTTTTTTTTCTTCATTTTTTTTGTATAAGCAACTCAAAATCCTAAACCCACAATCGATTTCCCTCACAATTCGAGTTAACTAATGACATATCCTCTCACCTCGCAATTTATGGAGATATAAGAGCTAAAATCGAGCTCGGCTAACAAGAAACGGGATAAAGGCTCAAGGGGGCTCATTTGGGATTTTTAAGTAGCTTACATATATGAATATGGTCGGAACAAGGGTGATATATGTGCCTCGAGGTCATTTTTTTAAATTCAATCATGTATGAGCAAAGTCAAACCTCCTCAATGTAATTTCCTTAAAAATGTAAGCAAGCCGATAAATCACACAAGGCTACTCACTAGTTTGCACCGAATTTGGGAGCAAAATCAAAAGAGGTTTTAGAGCTTTGCAATCTTTTCACGAGAAAGTGTTGATTATATATATATATATATATATATATATATATATATATATATATATATATATATATATATAGGGTTGGGTTCAAATGAGAACCCGTCATTATATGTGAACCTAGGGGACTCATCTTGACCATTAGATTGAATAATCTTGATGGTTGAGATCATGACATGTCAGCATGGTAATAATGTAAAAAAATGCATTAATTAATTAAAAATGGTATTTTGGACATATATCAATGTTTACAAAGAGCACTACATTGTTCTTTAGAAAGCACAATAGATTAAGAAAAAAAACACTACGATTGTATACAAAAAGCATTGCAAATTTCGTCTATAAACTGCAAATTCAAAAATTTGAAATGAAACTCAAATCTTCAACAAACCATAACTTTTTCAAATTTTATTCGTTTTGAATGAAATATATATCAAATTAATCACATTCTCAAGATCTACAATTTAAGATACATATTGCATGTTTTAAAACGTAAAAAATATATATATATATAATTAAATTAAAAAAACTTGACTGATTTTAGCACTACAGTACTGTGTAAAAAGCACAATGAACCTGGACATATAATTGCACTGTGCAATATTAGATCTAAGGGCCAGGATTAGTCCCTAGGTTCACATATAATGACGGGGTTCTCATTTGAACCCAATCCTATATATATATATATATATATATATATATATATATATATATATATATATATATATATATATATAGGCGGTTTTATGGACGAAGCACAAAAATTCAACCCCTCACACAAAAGGCCATAAACATGTAAAAACCCGACAAGTAAACTATTCAAACTTCCAAGCACGTGGAGTTGTTCAACAATGTAATAAACACTCAAAAGACACAAAAACGACTCAACCATATAAATGCGCAAATAGTAAGCGTCACTTCGGCCAAGGCTCGAGTTAAGAACATCAATACATGCTTTTCGACACCCGGACCCTAACCACCTACCCACCCCACACTTAAACCATGCATTACCCGCATTTTAATGAAAATCAAGTAAAAGGAGGGTGAATAGAAACTTCCTCAACCGAGCGAGTTGTGGTCGAGCTCGGTGGGGTCCACCTAAGCATCTAAGCAATCCGAGTGAACATCGAGCATGGCTAGTATCTCCCGGCTTCATGAACACTACCACTTATACAAATCGTCCCATGGTCGACGTCGAAAAATAAAACCTAGAAAAGAAAATCACACAAACTAAAAACACAAGGAAATATGTACATGAACTCAACAAAATATTTTTTTTTTGTTTTTCAATTTTTCAATTTTTTGGATTTTTGAATTTTTTAATGTTTTTGGATTTTTCATAGTAAAGAAAGAAAGAAAGAAATGGAAAGAACTTGGGTTGCCTCCCAAGAAGCGCTTGTTTTACGTCACTAGCTTGACGTGCTCCCTTTTTGATCAAGGCGGGAATATAATGGGAGGGTCCATCAACACAATCTCCTCCTTGTCGGGAGGATCCACTCTTTCGAACGTCCTTGGCGCATTGAATAGCTCGTATAAGATACGCCAAAAAGCAAACGTTCCAAGCGGGCAATGGAAGCTCATCTCGGCTAGGTCCTCGGGTGGGATGGTGGTTTTGAAGTGCCCCGAAAACTCGTCCAAGAAACGATAGGAATAATGGCCGACTAGCTCGTCCATCATGTAGTCGATAAACGGGGAAGGGAAACGATCTTTCTTTGTAGCCTCATGAAACTTCTTAAACTCGATCGACATCCTCCAACCCGTTGAAGCCCTCGTGACCAATAAACCTCCTTTCCCCTCCTCAAGAACTAAAAAGCCGCTCGTCTTGGGCACCAAGTCAATGGGCTTCACCCACTCGCTTTTAGAAATCACAAACATCAAGCCCTCCAATAACAATCTCCAAATCCCGGCTCTCATCATTTCATCAATAATCAAATTCAACGGGCTCACTCTCTCAACCACTCTCGATCTCCAATCAATGGCATCCTTAAGAATTCTAAACCCTTCAACCATCCTATCTTCCTCTTCTTCTCGGTGCGAGTTTGCAAGGATAATAATCGACTTACTCTCTTCATCCTCCTCAAGATAATCGTCAATTCTTTCAAGCTCATCATTAATAACCCCCACCTCCCCCTCTAGAAAGTCGTCGTTGCCCTCAACGACACATCGAGACTCATCTCCACACAAAATGGGGTCGAATAGAGGCACAACGGGCTCATCGAGAAGAACAAGGGGCTTATCCTCACAACATCCCTCTATATCGACAATCGGGTCAACCTCCTTCGGAGAGACAACCGAAACAACTACCCCACACTTGTCAAGGAAAGTGACTGGAAGAGTAGACGAAGGAAGTTGGTCCACATGATAAGTAACAAGAGGATCGTGAGGCGGCGGGGGAGTAGGACAATCGGGTCCCGCACAAGGAGGAGTCGGTTCCGGGCTAGACATTTGAGCGATTCGAGCCTTCAATGCCGCTATTTTCGTAACCAACTCAAACTCCTTCGAGGGAAAAGCCATGTTCACGTCATTAGCACACGAGTACATTTCTTGAGAAGTATTTGGCTCGGGAGGTAGGGTAGGAGCAATCACCGGGATAGTCGAATGACAAGGGCCCACATGAGAAGTAACAACCGGATTATGTGTCGGAGGTGGAGCAAAAGAAGGCGTAGCACAAGCGGGTCCCACCGGATATCCATGGCCTCCATATTCATCCTCAAAAAGGCAAGAGTCGGTAACATGACCACGCGATCCACACCATCCACATCCCAAAAAAGGTTGGTTAACATCTCTCATAGTACGGATAGGGGGGCCACTTTTCACATTGGAGTTCGGACCGCCAAACGACTCATAATCCTCGAGATCTTTAGCGGTTAAAAGGGGGAACTCGGGGAACACCAAACGAGCCGGTGTCCTCCAACGAGGAATTGAAAGGGCAATGTTCGAGAAGATGATCACTCGTTCCACACCATCCACATCCCAAAAAAGGTTGGTTAGAATCTCCCATAGTACGGATGGGGGGGCATCGGAGATCAAACGTCCAAAGTAATCATAATCATCGAGAGGATGAGAATCGCCATACGGGCCAGAAGTCGGGGCTTGCGCATTCGGATAGGAATTTGGAGTTCCATAACCATTCACGCCCGAGAAACTATCAAACCCGACATGGTTTGCACCATGCCCTCCCATGCCGGGTTGCCCATATCTATATCCACCATTGGCAACGTGGTTTGCACCATGCCCTCCCACATTGCCAAGGCCATTATACATCGTTCCAATCCCGACATGGTTTGCACCATGCCCTCCCATGACGGAAATATATCCACCATAGCTATATGTACCTATCATACTTAACAAAAACGTTAAATAACAAAGCAAGCTAAAAACGCAATGAAACTACAACCAAATCAAAAGCCTTGACCAAGCCGAGTCGCAACGGCGCCATTTTGTTAGAGGAGTTTTTGGGGTGTTGAAATGAATCAACGAGTTCATGGCTCGGTTTTATCGGAGATCGATTCAATTGAAGTATTCAATGTGTTTCAAGCTTGAAAGATAAAGGAAAAATGAAAATAAAATAATTAAAATAGCTAACTATCCTATAAAATGAAAGTGCAAGTTGGTAGGATGCCTCGGTCGTATGCCTTAATTGAAAATGCAAGCAAATCAAAGAAATAAGCAAAAACAAGCATTGTTTCACCAAGTACAAGAATGCAAGCACAAGGTACAACTATGCATAAAATCTTAAATAATGCAAATTACCAAAAATTGAAAGCATGGGTGTAAAGAGCAATAAAAATTAACATGAAAGTTTAAAACTTTAAGAAAAATGACAAGCAACAAAGCCTAGATCTAGGATTAAGCATGAAATAAAGCATAAAAATCAAAATCAAAATAAAGCATAGGAAAAACTCAAAATCATGATGATCAAGGACCTGATATATGACCTAGATGTGTCACTCATCTAGATTCCATAGCCAATTCATATGTTTCATCATGAATTCAAGGTTCTAAGGCTAAAAGCATGAAATGAAGAAAAATGCATGAAACATATGAAATTACTTGAAATTAAACAAATCAAGGACTTGATTTATGATCTAGATGTCTCACTCAACTAAGATTCATAGCCAATTCACAAGATCAAGCACAACTTCTAATACCTAAGGCAAAAAGCATAAAACAAATGAAGAACAAAGCATGAAATTAAAAGAAAGCTTACTAAAATTAAATGGAGAATCCAAAAGCTTGATTGAAATTGCAAGGAATTAAAAATCCAAGGGAGTACTTGAATCCTTCTTGAGCTTACAAACCCAAGGCAAAGCTTGAAAATTAAATCTAGAGAGAGAAATTAAGTCCCAAACCCAAGCTTGGGTTGGGAGGAGGTGTTTTACAAAATGAAAGAGAGGTTCTATTTATACAAGTTAATTAGGGGTAAATGGGTCAATTATGACATAAGAGCTTGGATTTCCATGCATTGACCAAATTTGACCCAAAATGGTCAAAATAGACCATTTGGGTCGAGTTGGGCTCGATTGGCTCGGCAAAATTGCAAGGTGGCTCGGAGATGGGCGAGATGGCTCGGTCGCTGTCGGTAGCGTCGGCAGGTGGCGGCAGGCGAGTTCTCGGCAGGCAGCACGCAGTCGATCGACTGGCTCGGAAGTCGATCGACTGTTCTCGGCAGGATGGCCACTCTCTGGAAAGCAGTCGAGCCAGCCCTCGGCAGTCGATCGACAGCGCTCGGCAGTCGTGTGCGGACATGCTCGGCAGCTCTCGGCAGCGTCGGCAGGCGTGGGCAGACATGCTCGGCAGCTCTCGGCAGCGTCGGCAGGCGTGGGCGGACACTGGGTAGCCCAGTGTCATTTCATTTACCCAGTGGTCAGCCATATTTCTTTCAATTCGAGCCCCGATTCCGCTAAAACTCCAATCGTAAGCCCATGCTCGACCATATATAGACTAGAATACTTCAAAATACCTAATTTAAATATAAAATTAATTAATTAAGATTAAAATAACCATATTAAGTAGAAAATCAATAAGAAACACGAAAAACATCAAAACGAGAAAACACACGAAAAAACTAACAAAACTCGACTCAAAAACTACTAAAATTAACATAAAATCCTAATTAAAAACACGAGACAAATACCACAATTACATGCAAAACAACAACCATAAAAACCATATCCATTGCCGACCTATAAAAGCATTAGTCCATAACCATAAAAACCATACCCATCGCCGACCACTAAAAGAATCAGTCCATAACCATAAAAAACTATATCCATAAAAAACATAATACCATAACCATCATCCTTTATTCATCGCTGATCTAAACAAGCATCAGCCATTAATTATAAAAAGTTAAAATAAACCAGAATCTATCACCGAACTAAACAAGTGTCGACCCATAGTTATAAAAGTTTATCAAAAATATAACCATACTCTATTAAGGAGCTAGGCATAGTACTTCTTCAGATGGTAAATATTCCAGCTCCTCGTTAATGCCTATCCTTCCTCATATTCCAACACATGTGCACCCCCTTTTAATATTATGAGCACTTTGAATGGTCCTAGGATTCATCTCCTTTGTGGTATATATTGTGTCGGCACACTTCCAAACTAAATCACCGACCTGAAAATGCCTCCTTTTCACCCGTTTATTATATGTCGCTTGAATCCTTTGCTTGTGTTTCTCCACACGTACTGCTGCCTTATCTCTTATTTCCCCAATTGTTTCTAATGGTCCCCTAGCCTATTGTTCATTATCTGCTTCATTAAAAGTTTCTAGGTGATGCGGCCCCCCTATGATTTCTATCGGGATACCAGCCTCTGTACCATAAATCAAGCTGAAGGGTGAATCGCATGTGGTAATTAACGAGGTTATCTGATAAGACCACAAAACAGAAGATAGCTCCTCAATCCATAGTCCTGCTATTTTTTCCAGCAACAACTTGATTCCCTGCATAACTTGTTAGTAATCTCAACTTTCCCATTAGCTTGGGGATGTGCTACTGAAGCAAATCATTGTTTCATCTCCATCGTATTGCACCAATCTTGCATCATGTGCCCATTGAATTGTGCACCATTGCCCGAGACTAACACCCGTGGTACGCCATACCTGTAAAAAATATTGTTAAAAATAAAATCAATTATTGTCTGCTCAGCTATGTTGGTCACAACCTCGGCCTCCACCCACTTCGTAAAGTAATCCACCACGACCATTAAGTAAAGCTTTTTGCAGGGCGTCCTCGGTAATGGCCCCACTATGTCAATACCCCCATTGTGCAAATGGGCAAGGCAAGCTCATAACCCTCATATTTTCTGCGGGCACATGGATTATGAGTGCGTGTATCTTCACTTCTTACAAGTCATAACGAGCTCGTCAGCCATCCCCATCATTTCTATATAGAAAAACCAGTTAGAAAATCCATCCAACCTAACGCCCTACTTTTAGCGTGGTCTCCACAATATCTTTCATGTATTTTCCGCAACACTTTCAGCCCCTGTTCTCGTGATAGGCACTTCAATTATGGTCCAAAGTGCGACCTCTTATATAGATGTTCGTTCATCAAATAAAATCGTGTGGCCATCCTGTCATTCTTGGTAGACAGTTGTATATTCCCGGTGACCATCTTATCAAGAATCTCATGAATTGATGCTCGTTAATCTTCCCCTTCTTCGATCTCCATCACCTCCATTCCTTTTTCCTAACTAATGTGAGCAATTTCCATTAAAGTAACTGTCCTCGTGCTGCAGGTACTTAACGCCCCTGCCATCTTGAAGAGCTAATCCGCCCTTGTATTATCAGCTCGCGATAGATTTTCTAATCTGAATTCCTCAAATTGGGTTAATCTCTCCTTGAGCTTTTCCAAGTACTCTTGCATACGTTCCTCTCTTGCTTCGAAAGTCCCGTCGAACTGGTGAACTACCAGCTAAGAGTCAGTGTATGCTTTTATCCTTATTACTCCTAAATCTCTTGCCATCTTGATCCCCTACAATAATGCCTCGTAATCAGCTTTATTTTGGGGGGCTTTAAATCCCAACTTAACCTCAAAATCCAAGTTTTCCCCCTCCAAACTAGTTAAAATAACTCATAGTCCTGCGCCAGTCGCCATGGTAGATCCGTCCACATGTAGTAACCATGATTTCTGTCCAATTTCGTTCTCTGCAGAACGTATCATCTCTTGTAGAGAGTCTGCCAGCACCTGTGCATTTAAATTACTCTATATCTGCTTGATGCTAAGTTGGTACGCACTTTAACCCTATAAACTAAAAATTAAGGTCGCAACTTCCTAGCCGTGTAGATCAATGAAATCCACCCTTCTACAATTTTGAGTAGTTCAAATCGGCTCCCCTAAGCATCCCGTTGATGTAGTAAATGGGCTTTAAACACCAGCCTCCTCCCTGATTAGCACCGAACTTACTATGACCTCTCCAACATATATTTAAAGGATCAAGTCCTCCCTTGGCATAGGTTTCATCGATAATTGGATCTCAGCCAGGTACTTTTTGAGCCTATCAAAAGCTTCTTCCACTTCCTTGGTCCATTCGAACTTCGACCCCATCCTCAAAGTTTTAAAAAATTGAACGCCTTTCTCCGCTGACCGATATATGAAGTGACTGAGCCCTGCAATGCATCCTGTTAGCACCTGTATGTCTCTCACAGTCCGAGGGTGGGGCATCTCCATGAAGGCGCTCAATTTCTCTAGACTTACTTTCGTCACCATGTATCCCAAAACTTGCCTGATCGGACTCCAAATGCACACTTCTTTAGATTCAACCACATGCCATAATGCCTCAGTATGATGAAGGCCTTCCTTAGATCTCCCACATGTGACTCTATTTTCTTGCTCTTCACAAGCATATCATCTACATACACCTCCATGGTTGACCCGAACAGGTCTTTAAACATCTTGTCCACTAATCTTTTGATAGGTCGCCCCTGTATTTTTCAACCTAAAAGGCATGGAAACAAAGTAATACGTACCCGTCGAGGTGAAAAATCTCACCTTAGGTTGATATTCCTTCGCTTATGGGATTTGATATCCCTGGGATGCATCCATTGTACTCAGCAGCTTGCATCCTGAGGTTGAGTCTACCGATAGGTCAATACGTGGCAGTGGATAATGGTCTTTTGGGCAAGCCTTGTTCAGCTCACGGAAGTAAATGCACATCCTCCATTTGCTTCCTGGTTTAGGCATCATCACAACATTGGATAAGTATTCTGAGAATTGGATCACCCGGATGTGACCAGCTTTCAGCAACTTCTGCACCTCCCCTTCAATCACCTTATCCAACTCCACCCCAAAGTGTCTCCTTTTCTGTCGTACAGGTCGCGCATCTGGATCTTCGTTTAAGTGGTGTTTTGCAACCTCAGGAGTTACTCCCAGTATCTCCCAATATCTAAAAGCAAAGATATCCCAAGATTCCCTCAACAAAGCAATGATCTCTTCCCTTATGTTCTCCGTCATTTGGCTTCCTATCCTTGTGGTATGTTCTGGTCTGCCCTCTTCTAAGGCAATCTACATAAGCTCCTCATGAGTTCGAATAGAATTCTCCTCCTACCTCGACTTTTTGGCATTAAGTATTCCTTCTTGCACATCCCCGCTCTGTTCCAACTTTCCTTCACTCATTCCCTTCCGCATAGTCATTTGATAACATGACCGAGTGACTTGTTGTTCTGATACTACCTCGCCCACCTTGTATCTTGATGGATAATTCACACTCATGTGGTAAGTAGAAGTGACTGCCTAAAACTCATTGAGAGCAGGTCGCCCAAGTATAATGTTATAAGCTGAAGTGGCCTTGATTATCAGGAATCTCAACCTCTTCTCCACCCGCAGCTCGCATTTTCCCCATGCGATCGGAAGCACCACTTCTCCTTCTATGATGACCTGCGCTCCATTGAAAGCATAGATAGGTGTTTGCACAGGTCGTATTTTTACCTCTAAGTTCATCTGCTGCAAGAATGTCTGGTAGAGGATATTGACCGAGCTGCCATTGTCCACGAATACCCTTCCAACGTCATACCCCGCTACCTCAGCTTCGATCACGTGTGTGTCATTATACTCCACCTGCAAACCCCGTTGTTCTCCTGGACTAAGCAAAATAACCGGTCTTACCACTAGGTGTCACCTATTAATGGCAGCAACCTCACATGGTCCCGAGCGAGCTGCCTTCACATGTCATTTCCGTGTATTGTTTGAGTCTCCGTCCGTTGGTCCGCTCGATATCATGTTTATCCTCCTTCTATTAATCCTAGAGGCTTCCCCCTGATCTGTCCTTTTTTGTCCTTGTCTCGGTCGTCCCCCCACCTGCGCCTATGGGGGTCCCCCTGGTGATAGGCCCAGTAAAGCCTGTCTCTGTTCTTGGGGTTCCTTGTCCTTATATACTAACTCCTTCAGGTGTCCTACTTTAATCAGACTCTTATTCTCCTCCTTTAAGTGTCAACATAGTTCCATGGAATGCCCATAATTTTTGTGAAAACTGCAAAAGAGTTGAGATCTCGGGTTAGTAGGAATTGTTGTATAGTCCTCCGGCCACCTGATAGTGTCACCCTCGTTGTATAGTCCTCCGACCACCTGATAGCGTTAGGCACCTTCTCACATCTTCTTTCGAGTTCAAGAGTGCTCATGCAGGTCGTCTTGTATCCCTTCTAGGCCCTGTTTTACATGTAATTGTGGTGTTTTTCTTGTGTTTTTAATTAGGGTTTTATATTATTTTTAGTAGTTTTTGAGTCGATTAGTTAGGTTTTCTAGGTGGTTTTTCTTGTGTTGTTGTTTTTCATGTTTCTTGTTGATTTTATATTTAATTTGGTTAAATGGAGGGTTGGTGAAGTTCTTAGGTTTTTATGTTCAAAATCCTATTTTTATAGGTAAAGTCATTAAGGGCCAAAGTTCAAGCCAAGCCGTGCCAAGGCGTGCCAAAGTTGTGCTAAGAATAAGCTCCAAAATGCCAAACTTTCTGGAATGCTCGCCATGGCTTGCCACTCCTCGCCACGTTTGACGCCAAGCGCTGGCGCTTGCCAAAACGCATGCCAAAGTCCACGCCCGTGCGCAGCGCCCGGCAGTACTCAGCAGCTCCCGCCTAGGCCTGCCAACAGCGCCCAGCGCCCGCACGCGCCAGCCCCGCGCGCCTACTAAGACCGCTCGCCACGCCTGCCGCTGGCGCTCGCCAAACCTCACGCCAACAGCGTCTGGCGCTTGCCAAGGCCGACGCCAAGCACTCGCCATCCGCCCAGCGCCCAACTCCCACGCCCATCCATGCCCGGGCTCGCCATGACCGAGCCACCTCAAGCCAACCTGAGCCAAATCGAGCCAAAAGGCTAGCCAAGTGGCTAGCAAGGCCATTACGGGTCAAACTTGGTCAAAACCGAGAAAATACAAGCCTTTTTGGCTAATTTGGCCCATCTAAACCCAATTAAACCTAGTATAAATAGGAGACTATTCTCATTTTGTAAAAACAATCACTCATCCTCCCAACCCAAGCATGGGTTTGGGATTAAATTTCTCTCTCTGGATTTTAGATTTAATTTCAAGCTTTCCTTGGGTTTGTAATCTCAAGAAGAATTCAAGTACTCCCTTGGATTTTATTTTGTTGCAATTTCATTCAAGCTTATGGATTCTCTTTTTAATTCAAGTAAGCTTTCCTTTAATTTCATGCTTTTCTTCAATTTCATGCTTTGTCTTCAATCTATGCTTTTAGCTTTCGCTCTTAGATTAATTATTAGATCTTATGAATCATCCATGGAATCTAGGTAAGTGACACACCAAGATCATAGATCGAGTCATTGATCTTTTTTATTTTACGTCTTTCATATGCTTTATTTTGGTTTTTATTTTCATGCATTGTTTTATGTTAAATCCTAAATCTACTCTTCGTTTCTAGTTATTTCTCGTAAGATTTTTAAATTTCACGTCAACTTATATTGCTCTTTCTACTAGTGCTTTCCATTTTTGCTAATTTGCATTATTTAGATTTTTATGAACATGCATGCATGGTTGTACTTTAGGTTGGTTTAGTTGTACTTGGTGAAACATTGCTTTTTCTTGCATATTTTGATTCTTGCTTGCATTTTCAATATCGGCACACGCGTGAGGCATCCGACCAACTTGCATTTTACATTTCCTAGTTAGTTTATTTTCATAATTTTCATTTTATTTTCATTTTCATTTATATTACAAGCTAAAAACACATTCATTCTTACAATCGAAGCGAATTCCGATAATACCAAACCATGAACCCACTTTTATTTCAACACCACTAAAACCTACAAAACAAAATAGCACCGTTGCGACTCGGCTTGGTTAAGGTTTTCGATTTGCATGTAGTTTCTTTGTGCTTCTAGCTTTCTTTTGTATTTGACATTTTTGTTAAGTATGCAAGGTACTTATGGCATTAGAGGTTACATTCCCAACATGGGAGGTGTCACACGATTATTTTTCACCCCCGAATTTTTGTCGTGCGCGGCTCGATTTCCCTCTCAATCGATCAGCCTTTTCCCCAAATCGAATGCCCCTATAAGCTATTCGACTTAATTTTCCCGAGAACTCACCAATACACTCGTGTTTCCCGCACACTCGTTAATTGATGAATAAAGATAGACAAGCATACACAACGATTCACAAACGCACGCACCCTTTGCACGAAAGTAAATCAACACAAGCGATTACGGGCATCTTGCCCAACTCATATCATTCCCATATAATACAAGAACATAAGCACAATGTATGCACAAGACAAGTTCGCTCTCAACCCTATGAGTTAAAACTCGCGTCTATCTCCCATGCCCCTCATAGGCATTATATGCCTATTTATACTAGATAGAATGTACCTGCTGGACAACCCCCAGCAGTTAGGTTATTCTATCTATATTTCCCGCTTATGACTCATTCAACGCAACAACCGCCCATTCATGTGCGTCGCACGCATGATAACTTCTCTTCTTGACCACGTGTCAGTTTTGCCCAGCGCCTGTATTGCTTTTCTCGCAGATCCCCAATGTCGGATCTTCGACCCGCCATGACCCGTTGCTCGAAAGACACAAGCCACAAGGTAACTGCCTTTTCCGCGGATCCCCTTAGTCGGATCATGACCCGTCCATGACCCAAAGTCCAAATGAACCAAGCCCGTTGTTTATGTTAAGAGTAACACAACTAATACAAAACCAAAAATAGTAAAATGAGCAGCAATCAGATAGCAGAAAACGAGTGGAAAAAAGTGCTTAACTTTTATTCCTCAAAATCAGTTCGGATCGGCCTTAGCCGTACCCTTTTTACAGGTGCTTGACCTTTAAATACAAGCTTTCTCTCTCTAAAGTTCTCTATGTTTCTCTCTCTAGAAAATTGGGGATCCTTCTCTCTCTCTTGGAGAGCTATTTATAGTTTCCAATGAAAACCCTAATTGGACACGTGTCCTAATCTCATTGGTCCACCAATGCCTTAATTCCATCCTATCCTTGTCTCATCGTCGTCCTCAGCTACCTTCCACCGCCTTAGCACCGATCTCAGCCTTTTAGTGCCGACCTCAACCGTCTTCAACCGACTTAGCGCCGACCTCAGCGACTTAGCGTCATCCTCAGGTATTTTCCAGAAAGCGCTCAAGGACGACGACCCAAGTCTCCAACCTGATGCTTTTTACTTGATAGAAAAAGAAGATGAGCTGAGCTTGCGGTGCACGCCTCGGCTGCTCGGCACTTCTCTACTCGGCGGGTTCAGCTCGGCGATTCGTCCAACGGGCTTGACGTAAGATGGGCAAGGTAGGTCGCGCGCGGACACTTTTCTCTGCTCACCGCTCCTCTACTCGGCGAGCTCTGCTCGGCGGATTGTGCGGCAGGCTCGGCGGGTTTGCGCACGGGCACTTCTCTGCTCGGCGCTTCTCTGCTTGGTGATTCCCTGCTCGGCGAGCTCTGCTCGGCCAGTTGCCTGGCGGGCTCAGCAGGTTGCGCACGGGCACTTCTCTGCTCGGCGCTCCCCTGCTCGGCAAGCTCTGCTCGGCGGATTATGCGGCAGGCTCGGCGGGTTGCGCATAGGCACTTCTCTGATCGACGCTTCCCTGGTCAGCGAGATCTGCTCGGCGTGTTGTCTGGCGGGCTCGGCCAGGTTGCGCACGGGCACTTCTCTGCTCGGTGCTTCCTTGCTCGGCGCTTCCCTGCTCGGCGGGTTGCCTGGCAGGCTCGGCAGGTTGCGCACGGGCACTTCTCTACTCGGCGCTCCCCTGCTCAGCGAGCTCTGCTCGGCGGGTTGCGCGCGGGCACTTCTCTGCTCGGCGCTTCCCTGCTCGGCGAGCTCTACTCGGCGGGTTTGCCTGGAGGGCTCGGCAGGTTGCGCACAGGCACTTCTCTGCTCGGCGCTCCCCTGCTCAGCGAGCTCTGCCTCAGCGGATTGTGCGGCAGGCTCAGCGGGTTGCGCGCGGGCACTTGTCTACTCGGCGCTTCCCTGCTCGGCGAGCTCTGCTCGGCGGATTGTGGCGGCAGGCTTGGCGGGTTGCGCACGGGCACTTCTCTGCTCGGTGCTTCCCTTCTCGGCGAGCTCTGCTCGGGGGGTTGCCTGGCGGGCTTGGCAGGTTGTGCACGGGCATTTCTCTGCTCGGCGCTTCCCTGCTCGGCGAGCTCTGCTCGGCAAGTTGCCTGGCGGGCTCGGCAGGTTGTGAACAGGCATTTCTCTGCTTGGCCGCTCCCCTTCTCGGCGAGTTCTGCTCGGTGGATTTCCTGGAAGGACTCGGCAGACCGCGCATGGAGGCTTTTCGTCGCTTTTTGCTCGGCCAGTTGAGTTCTCCAGATTACTTTGAGTGGTTCGGCTCGGTTCCTCCGTGGAGTATTTGGGACGATACCGACCATCAACACCCGTCTCAACCCACTTGTATTAACCGTTCGAATGTCCCAATGACTATTTTCAGCCCACGCGTAGTCCGACAAGGCTAAGCCCTCTCTCGAGCCCATCGCCAAGCCAATGTCGTCGCATCCCGACATCAGCCCGCTTCCTTTCGAACCATCCGTCCAAGTGTCGAGCGCCATCAACATTTATAGCCCACAATCAAGAACTGTCGCACCCCAGCCTTCGAAATCCATCCATGCGTCGAGCCCGCTCGTTGCATCAAACCTACTTTCGAGTACCGGCACTCTTTTCTCGCACATATGCCGAACCCGCTCAGCACACCAAAGCCGACTTTCGGACACCGTCTCATCCCAGAATCTTTTCTCACACATGTGCCGAACCCGCTCGGCACATCAAGCCAACATTCAAGCACCGTGTCATCCCAACACCTTTTGTCCGTCCATGTGTCGAACCTACTCGACACATCATGTCCGCATTCAAGCACCGTCGCAAACCGACACACTTTGTCCGTGCATGTTCCGAACCCACTCGACACATATATGCATTATTAGGCACCGTCGCATCCTGACGCCTTATTTCCAAGGTTGGCGCATCCCGTTGTGCGCCAACCAATTCACCCGGCTAGGCCTGAATGCTACGCGGTAACAAACCACCCCCACATGATATAACGACGCCCTTGTCGTTGTTCTTTTGACTTCCCGCAAGTCTTTTTCCTAGGCTTCCTGTTGTAGACGATTTTTCGGCGATAATCCCATGCGCCTTTTTCGTTAAAGGAGGCCACTCTCCTTCGTAAATCCTCTTTTCCTGCACATTATTTTTCCCATCCGGAATTTGAAATTTTGCGTTCCCCACAAACAACTCACCTGGACCATGTGCAACATCACCGTTCCCCCCGGAACAACTACCTTTTTCCTTTGATGAAGTCGACATGCACTTGGCCACACCATCATTTTCACGAATACAGTTCAATAGTTGGAAGGTATTTAATCGAACCGTAGTTGTATCCAAACCCACTGCGTCATTATCAGACTCGACATGCATAGCTGCCAACTTTTTGCATTTCGGACAATCTCGCATCAAGTGATACTTACTACTGCATAAATAGCAACCCTCGAACTGAGGCTTAGATGAAACAACCTTTCCTCCGAGACCACTAGCCACAGATTCAACACTAACTGTTGTCTCCTTCACCCTCGAAGCACTTGCTTTGACATTGTTGTCCTTTCCGAACGCCTTTTTCCTGAGTTCTTGCGTCGGTGGACCAACAATGCGATAGTCTATAAGTCTATCGGTAGTAGTAATGGCCGTCTGCAAACTATTGAACCCTTGCCGACCCAATTCATTTTAAGCCCATGGTTGCAACCTAATAGGAAGTTGAAAAACTTGTCCTCTTCCGCCATGTCTCGAATATCTAACATCAACGAACTGAATTCCTTCACGTAATCCTGCACTGACCCTTTGTGACTTAAATTACGTAATGATTCCCTAGCCAGCCATGAGATGTTTTGAGGAAAAAACTGCCCCTTTATTCCCGCTTCAATGCCTCCCACGTATCGACCCCCCTCTCGATTGACATTTGCGTCATCACTTACCCGAGTTCGCCACCACAGCCTGGCATCCTCAGTCAGAAACATACTCGCCACCGACACTCGCTCATCCACTAGAACGTGTGCAGCCTGAAAATATGCTTCCTTGTCCCACAAAAAGCTTTCTAACTCCTTGGCACTCCTTACCACAACATAAGGTTTAGGATCCGGCACCCTTACCTTTGACGATGAACGAACATCGTCGGTTTTTCCTCCAACTGCCTTCTTTAGTAACCGCAAATCATCTACGATCTCATCGTGTTTGATTCCCATTGCTTCCGTCCAGTCATTGATCTCCTCTTTACAAGAAACAATTCTTATCTCAATGAGACTCGGCATATCCTCAACCAATTTTTAGAATGACTCCAACATCGCATGGAGATCGGCAACAGCCTGCTCCAATCTGTCCAACCGTTCGAAAACTACCACAGGCATGGCAGTTGATGGGGGTGACCCAAAGAAATTTTCGATGCGCTGCAGCCTTGCTTCGAAAGAAGCCATCTCTTCGCGTCGTTCATCAGATCTAGGATCCATCTTCTCCTAATTTCGCAGCGGAACTACCAATCAAAGCCCAAAGCGGGCTCTGATACCACTTGTCACACGGTGGTTTTTCGCCCCCAAATTTTTGTCGTGCGCGACTCGATTGCCCACTCAATCGATCAGCCTTTTCCCCAAATCGAATGACCCCATAAGCTATTCGACTTAATTTTCCTGAGAACTCACGAATACACTCGTGTTTCCCGCACACTCATTAATTGATGAATATAAGATAGACAAGCATACACAATGACTCACAAATGCACGCACCCTTTGCACGAAAGTAAATGAACACAAGCGATTACAGGCATCTTGCCCAACTCATATCATTCCCACAATAATACAAGAACATAAGCACAATGTATTCACAAGAATAGTTCGCTCTCAACCCTATGAGTTAAAACTCGCGTCTATCTCTCGTGCCCCTCATAGGCATTCTATGCCTATTTATTCTAGATAGAATGTACCTGCTGGACAACCCCTAGCAGTTAGGTTATTCTATCTAAATTTCCCACCTGTGACTAATTCAAAGCCACAACCGCCCAGTCATGTGCGTCGCACGCACGATTAGGGGTGAGCGGAACCGGGTACCCGGTCAATTTTCATGGAACTAGAACCGGAACCGGTTAACACCGGGTCCAAGAAAAGAGAACCGGTACTAACCGGGTCTAAAGTTTTTAAAACCGGTTTCGAAACCGGGTACCCGGTACCATGCAATCACCAAAAATAATTTAATACAATATTTAGTTAAATGGATTTTGTGTATTAAATTATACTTCTTAATTAAATGACAATAATTTCATTATACCATGCAATCACCAAAAATTAAACCACATAGTATTTAATCAAATCTTACTATAAATGTTAGCCATTTTTTAAAAATAAAATCTTAGTGCATAATTAATTATATAGATAAACTATGATAGTAATAATAATAATAAAGACTTGGTACCGGGTACCCGGTTCAAGAACTGGTACCAATGGGTACCCAACCCCGGAACCGGTCCCACCGGGTACCCAGTGGGTACCGGGTCTCGAAAGTGTGGACCCAGAACTGGAATCGGATATAACCGGTTTCAAGAATTTAGAACTAGAACCGGTACCAGCGGATCTGGTTCTGGGGCTGGACCCGTCGGGTCCCATGCAGTTCCGGGTCCGAAATCGGGTACCCATTATTTCTACTCACCCCTACGCACGATAAATGCTCTTCCCGCCCACGTGTTAGTTTTGCCCAGTGCCTGTAATTGCTTTTCTCGCGGATCCCCAATGTTGGATCTTCGACCCGACATGACCCGTTGCTCGAAAGACACAAGCCAAAAGGTAACTGCCTTTTCCGCGGATCCCCTTGGTTGGATCATGACCCGTCCATGACCCGAAGTACAAATGAACCAACCCGCCTAAGCCCACTTGTATTAACCGTACGAATGGCCCAAGCCCTATTTTCAGCCCACACGTAGTCCGACAAGGATCAAGCCCTCTCTCGAGCCCATCGCCAAACCAATGTCGTCGCATCCCGACATCAGCCCGCTTCCTTTCGAACCATCCGTCCAAGTGTCGAGCGCCATCAACACTTATAACCCACAATCAAGAACTGTCGCACCCCAGCCTTCGAAATCCATCCATGCGTCGAGCCCGCTCGTCGCATCAAACCCACTTTTGAGTACCGCCGAGTACCGGCACTCTTTTCTCGCACATGTGCCGAACTCGCTTGGCACACCAAAGCCAACTTTCAGACACCGTCTCATCCCGGCATCTTTTCTTGCACATGTGTCGAACCTGCTCGGCACATCAATCCAACATTCAGGCACCGTCTCATCCCATCACCTTTTGTCCATCCATGTTTCGAACCCGCTCGACACATCATGTCCGAATTCGAGCACCGTCGCATCCCAACACTCTTTGTCCATGCATGAGCCAAACCCACTCGGCACATATACGCATTTTTAGGCACCGTCGCATCCCGGTGCCTTATTTTCGAGGTTGCCGCATCCTATTGCGCGCCAACCGAGTCACCCAGCTAGGCCTGAAAGTTACCAGGTAACAGGAGGGCATGGTGCAAACCATGTTGAGAATGGGGTGAGTTATAATGGCTTTGGAAACATGGGAGGGCATGGTGCAAACCACATTGCCAATGGTGGAATCAGCTATGGTCAACCCAACGTAGGATTTTATATTGTTATTATTAGTTTTTGAGTCGTAGTTAGTTTTCTAGGTTGTTTTTCTTGTTTTATTGTATTTCATGTTTCTTTTTGATTTTATACTTAATATGGTTTAATGGGTTTAATTAATTTGAGGTTTGGTGAAATTCTTAGGTTTTTATGTTCAGAATTCCTATTTTATAGGCCAAGGCATTGAGGACCAAAATTCGAGCCAAGACGTGCCAAATTTGGTGCCAAGAGCAAGTTCAAAAATGGTTAAACATTTTGAAACGCTTGCTATGGCTCGCCAAAATTCACGTCAAGCCTTGGCGCTTGCCAAATCCCATGCCATGACCCGTGCCAGGCGCACCCAGGCAGCCCGTGTGCGCAAGCCCGCGCGCAGCGCACGCCTCCCGCGTGCGTGCCAGGCAGCTCCAGCCCGCATCCGCCCGCGCCCAGCGTAGGCGCTCGCCACGCCTCATGCCATCTTTATGCCAGCACTCGCCACATCACATGCCAAAAGCCGCGCCAAGTAGCACCAAGTAGCGCCTGGCACCTGCCTGCCTCTCGACCGAAGTCACGCCAAGAGTTACGCCTGGCGCTGACCACAATTCTCGCCCGAAGTCACGCCAAGCAGCGCCTGGCGTATGCCACTCCTCGCCAGTTCCCATGCCACCAGCCCAGCCATCACCCACCTGCCGATCCAGCCGAGCCCAGGCCCAGCCATGCCCGAGCCACCTCAAGCCAGGGCTGAGCCAAATCATGCTAAACACTTAACCAAGGGCTAGGAAGACCCTTTTTGGTTAATATTGGTCAAACCCGGGATTTTCAAGCCTTTTAGGCTAATTTGGCCCATTTAAACCCAATTGAACCTAGTATAAATAGGAGACAACCCTCATTTTGTAAAAAAAAAAAAAAAAACTCCTCCCAACCCATGCTTGGATTTGGGACTTAATTTCTCTCTCTAGATTTAATTTCAAACTTTTCCTTGGGCTTGTATGCTCAAGAAGAATTCAAGTACTCCCTTGGATTTTTATTTTCATTCAAACTTTTGGATTCTCTTCTTAATTCAAGTAAGATTTCCTTTAATTTCATGTTTGTTCTTCAATTTCATGCTTGTTCTTCATTTTATGCATTTTGCCTTAGCTCATAGATTTCTTGTTTGATCTTGTGTATCGTCCATGGAATATAGGTGGGTGACACACCTAGATCATAGATCGAGTCCTTGATCGTCTTTATTTTAAGTATTTCATGCTTTTTCTTTAATTTTCATGTTTGTTCTACATTTATGAATTTTGCCTTAGCTCATAGATTTCTTGTTAAATCTTGTGAATCGTCCATGGAATCTAGGTGAGTGACACACCAAGATCATAGATCAAGTCCTTGATCATTTTTATTTTGAGTCTTTTATATGCTTTATTTTGGTTTAAATTTTCATGCATAGTTTTAGGTTGAATCTTAGATCTACTCATCGTTTCTTGTTATTTTATGAAAAGTTTTTGACTTTCACGTCAACTTTTAATGCTCTTTCTATTGGTGCTTTTTATTTTTGCTAATTTTCATTTTTAGAATTTTTATGTTCATGCAAGCATGGTTGTACCTTAGGTTGCTCTAATTGTACTTAGTGAAACTTTGCTTGTATTTGCTTGTTTTCATTATTGCTTTGCACTTCAATTTGGGCATAAGACCGAGGCATTCTACCTACTTGCATTTTACATTTCCTAGTTAGTTTATTTTCATAATTTTTCATTTATTTTCATTTTCATTTATATTCTAAAAGCTAAAAACACATTGATTCACACAAACAATCGAATTCCGATAATACCGAGCCATGAACCTACTTTTCTTATTTCAACACCACTAAAAACTACAAAACAAAATGGGCATGGTGCAAACCATGTTGGGTCAAGCGGCTTCATGGGTATGAATGGTTCTTATGGCGGTTACGGAGCCCCCAATCATCAAATTCCAAATATGTATAATGGAGGCTTTGTTAATCCAAATGGGATCGTTAATGACCAAAATCTGAATTCCAATTCGTATGGAGGATATGGCGTCCCCAATCACTTTCCGAATATGCACAATCCGACATCCGGTACATATGGTGGTTATAATGCTCCCAATCAATACACGAACATGTCTAATGGAGGCTTGGTTAGTCTGAATGGGAACATTGATGGTCAATATCCAAATCCCAGCCCGTATAGTGGTTATGACATTCCCGAGCATTGTCCGAACATGTATAATGGTGGCTTTGGGAGTCCTAATGGGAATGTGAGTGGCCGGATTCCGAGTCTCGGCCCGTATGGAGGTCCTCCTACTTAGGATCACGCCCCGATTGGTGCCAACAATAGTGCCCCAAAGCCCGATCCATATGAGTTATTTGGAGATGATAGCTCCATTGTCGCAAGTGGCCCCCCCATCCACACTCTGAGAGATGTTAACAAACCCTTTTTGGGGGTGTTTATTCCTCCCAAGCCAAAGTCTTCTCAAGAAATGTTTTATAGTGTTAATGAAGTGAGTGAAGTTTCTTCCTCTGGGGTGCTTGAGTTTGAAAAGCAACTAGCGGCTTTGGAGGCTAAGATTGCTAATTTATCTAGCCCGAGCCCCCCGTGTGCATCGTGTGGATTTTTTGGTCACGATATCACGTCTTATCCTTCAAACCCTTCATTCAATATGTCGATGCCTCATTCAGAGGACGTGTATGGAGGTTATGGGAATCAAGCGGGAGCCGATTATGCTAGTTCATCTTTTGCTCCACCGCCGACTCATAATCATCCTTACCCTCCTACCAACCACATGCATCCGACTTTTGGTTTTGCAAACATATATACGGGTGTTACTCCTCACGTGGGCCCACTTGTACCGGTGCATGACCCTAATCCACCTTTTGATCTGGATCTCTTGGTCATTATGCGACAGTTGCCAAGTCCACCTTCACATACTCTTCTGGTTGTGAGCCTTGATAATTGTGGGGTGGTTGATAATACGGTTGTCTCGCCGACGGAAGAGGAAGTGGTTTCGGTTCTGAGTTTTCTTACTCCTCTCGAGTCCACCCCCATGGACCCTACGTTGGCAAAGGAACTTCCTGATGGCCTCCATAAGTCTTCAAACCCGTACAAGGCACCAACCTCTAAATCCCCTATGCCATCTCCTTCAAAAATATCTTTTAAGAGTGGTTACATATGGATGTGATTCGAGATTCGGTTGAACAATTTTATATGGAGGAAATGAGCATTGAGGATGAGTTTGACTCGGGAGCTTGTGTTAAAGGTTGTTGTGAGGATGATGAGCCCCTTGTTCGTAACGACGAGTCCATTGTGTTTCAATGTGCCAACGACTTGAGTGAAGGATATTGTGGTTGTGTCGTTGAGGGCACCGATAAATTTTTTGCGGGGGAGGTGGAGATTTTTGATGATAAGAATGGAGAGCTTGAAGAGTACCTTGAAGGGCTTGGCGATTTGTTCAAGTTAACCCCCAAGGAGTTCGGGGGAAGGCACAAGCACGAGCCTAAGCCTCCCCCATCTCACCACAAGCATGTCTATTTTGAGGAAGAGGAGAGCAATCTGATTATCATCTTTGTAAATTCAGACCGAGAGGAATAGGAGGGGTCGATTGAAGCGATTAAATTTCATAAGGGTGTGATTAGTTGGAGACCTAGAGTTATAAATGGGATTAGACCTTGGACTTACATGCATAAACTCATCTTGGAGTATGATTCCAAACCATATCGAGAATTCCAAAGGCGTTTGAATCTAAATTTTTAGGAGATAGTGAAAGACGAGAAATTGAAGTCGTTGGAGGAAGGATTAATGCTCGAAATTGTCGGTAGTGATGTTAGAATAAGGTGACCAACAAGCCAACTTGTGGCTGTGGTCTGACCATTCTCTTGTAATACAATTGGTTTTTATTCGTAATAATATCTTTTGTACTTATTGGCATTCCATATCTTTCATCCCATGCTTGTTGCATAGGTATGGTCCTGATGAAGTTACTTTGTTACGGTGGATTGGTCTAGCAGAACCGTGAGATAATCCAGCACGTAATGTAACTCGTCGAACTTGTTCCTAGTCAAAGGGTTATGCCATAATGAGGATACAGGCCTTTCCCATTGAGACTAGTACTTAGTGTATGTGGACCACGTCTCATCGGTCACGGTGTCTGGACATCGACATACATAAGTAGGTGCTCATAAGATGAGTTCACTGAACTCCCTCACCTAGAAATCTCTAAGTGGTTCCCACTCATCGAGTAGATGA